>CM060845.1:118392500-118742500 GCA_030762175.1 Metallyticus violacea | reverse complement strand
TATCGCAGTATCCCAGAGAGAGGCATAAAAAGCGTGCTGAAAGGTGCCTTACAGAATTTGACAAATTTGTTGCCAAAATAAAGAAAACTTGCGCAAAGTATTTAAGCATGGGATATCGAATTCAAAAGTTTACAGTTCTCAGAAATGCAAAGGCTTTTAATTTTTTTTCAATATTAGAAGTTAAAAATAAATATTTAAATCAAAAGTGTGTGTGAAACCTAAAAATCGCGACAGAGATCTCATTTAACAAATTTCAAAAATTAAAATGTAGTTTCACAAATTTCACGGTGATAGAAATAGTGAAGTTTCTGAAAAGATGAGAAGGATATTAGGTCAAATATTTTTTCCCAATCAAATCAGATCGCTTCAAAATAAAGGTAAACGCGTTAATTGGGTCGGAGATGACATATGCCAAGTCATTATACTTAGGGCCGTGTCTCAAAAATCTGAACGAAGATGCATTATACTCTACCAGCTTTGTCCACTCTGCGTAAGTGGGTTAGCCGTCCTCTCATTGCTACTAAATTTGCTAAGTTAACAAAGCGCGTATGTGTTTGCAATAAAACTGCTTCATTTTAAGGACAGTAGGTCACCATTACATTTCATTTGAAAATTACTGCCACTATTCTCGTTTTTCATTTTATTAAAGCATAGAGTGTGTTTAAACATGTAAATTCCTATCACAGGCGACGAACAATTCGTACGTATAAATGAATATTTTATTATTAAACATGACACCTTAAATCTTATGCTGTCTGCTAGTTTGCCTCGTAACCTAATGACGTCAGAGCGCCGTACTCTATCAACCTTGATCCAGTCGAGCAGATTAGGCTGGATAAAAACTACAGGTCTAGAGGTAGACAGCCCAGAAATCACTACCCAATCCCGGTTACCATGCTTGCCTCCTAAACCCAAAATCGCGGGTTCGATCCCTTCCAGGATCGATGAATTTTTTTCGGACGTAAAAATCCTAAGTATGGCTTCATTTGGAAGGGAAGTAAAGCCGTGGGTCCCTTTCGTACATTTACGGCAGGATAAAGAACCTCAAGCCTGAAAGAAGAGGCCTCTGAGCAAAATTAGTCGGCCATTTCACGCCCTGAATAGACCCCAGAGATGTTAAAGAGCGTCCATAAATAAATCAAATAAAATAATTAAAAAAAAAACTGCCCAATACTCCTGTTTGGAAACTGTTCGTATAGCAAACTCCCCTTCAAGGAAACTTATTGCAGAATATTCTGTGTGACAATTCAAAATGTTTATTGTTGCATTATTATATGTTGAAGGTTTTAATTGCAATTGTTTTGCTTTTTAAAGATCCGTAAAAATGGAATTAATAAGAAAAAGGTATAATGATACAAACGATCTTATAGTATGAGCATATTTTCATAATTTTTAAGATCGTAATCCTTGTTTTCTTTTACGTTTTAAGGTCATAAACATCATGGTTCTATTCATAAATGGTTCCGTGATATTTATCTTGTTATTATAATTTACCTTACACTTTGCCTTCCAATTCAATATACCTTCATGATTTTCTATTCCACTCATTACATGTCGATCCTGTATTTTTAAAATACCCTTCACTTGCCGCAAAAATAATATTTTTTACTTTTACTTACTCCAATAAATACAAAACTTATATTGTAGATTCTTCAGTCATTACACTTATCATTTGTATATACCAAGGGTGCCAAAAATATGCACAGTAGATATGTATTTAATATATTTCAAAGTTGGACCGAAAAATAATAGTAATGTGTAGTATGATGTTCTGTAAACAGATGTGACTTACATACAGTATGATAGCGTTGCTACGTGACAGGTAAATCAACAATGAACAAATGAAGCCAAGATTATGATATGATGTTCTGTAAATATATGTGTCACTCACATTACGTTATGCTAGCGTTGCTACAACAAAATGGTGCCAAGATTATCGTTTGAACAGCGGAAAGCAATTTTGAAGTGATATTGGAAAACCGAGAATGCTGCTGAAGTTCAAAGGCAACGGAGACGTGTGTACAGAACAGAACCGTCAACGCGAGCAACAATTGCACGCTTTCGAGACAAATTTGAGACTCGTGGTACTGTATACCGTAGAATATCAGGTACATTGGCAGCACTTCGGGAAGAAATTGAAACGGCATGTGTTTCAATCGCTGAGGACACTGTCGCAAACGTTGCTCAATCAGTAGTTGAACGTACTCAGAAGTGTATCGACGCTGATGGTGGGCATTTTGATCAACTGTAATAACTGTAAAAGTCTAAGATGATTAGTGTGAATTCAGTTTTGTTATGTTAACACAGTTTTTCTTTGCTTGAAGTGTGTATTAATATTTTTGGCACCCTCTGTATTTTCCTTCTTTCCTAGTTCCCTGAACTTCTTTATTTTCTTTTTTATTTCTTTAACGATTTTATTCATTTTATAACTCTATTTTTATATTTTACTAAGAATCCTTTCTGATGCATCTTGTCTTTCAGCCGCCACTCAATACCTCTCATCTCTAACAACATGCCAATTATTCTAGCAAATACCAACAAATTTATCATATTCCTTACTGAATATTTTTATTTTATCTTTATATTATTTGACAACGATTTTTATGTGAAACGAAATAAGTGTTTGGCAGAAGATAACAATATAGCCTTTACAAAATGGGAAGTATACTGTAGTGCTACTTTGGTAGTTGAGGGATTAATTGATTAGCTGATAAAGTTCTTTTGGCTTTGATAAGTTGAGAAATATATTTTTTAGAAAATATTTAATTATAGCACGTGTATGTATATCAGTGATATCAGCATAAAAAACATGTACCAATGTGGAGAGATGAAGCTAAGATATGAAAGCGTCTCAATGGAGCCTAGATAGATACCAATAATGAAAAATGTTATTTAAAATCATATTATGTTCAAAATTTATAGAATTTTAAATTTTACAGGAATTAAAAAATTCATTATTATAAATTGTAAAAGTAACATAATAACGCATCATTCTTATATGCAGCATTTAATAATTTTTAAAATTGAAAGAATGAAATCGCTTCAAAATTTTATTTGAGAAATTTTGGTGAGATTTCTGCACATAATATGATTTAATCCTACCACGAGAGTAAATTTATTTAGGGATGCAAGTTGGGATACCGAACGCACGTAGCTTGTTATACACATCATGTTGTTAACATCAAGTCAGAGCTTCCCTCACGTGACATCACCCATTTGCAGGTATAAAAGAAACTGAACAACTGATGGCATCCTACAACCAGCGTTCCTTAAATCTGTAGTTGCATCTAGCCAATGTTTTATTACATTTCGTTCCCTAATCATTACAAAGCAATGTACGATTCTTCTAGATGTACGAGGATTTGAAAAAATACAATGTTATCACTAAATTGTTAAAAATAAGAAAGCATAAAAAACAGAAAACTAGTTGAATTAAATAAATTAGTTTAGTGAATATTCTAACATTATGAAATTGTAGTTACTGCGGTGACATGTATTATATTACAATATAACCTAATTTCATCTTATAACTGACATTTTCTGACATTTTCATAATTGCTTCTTTATTACTATAATAACTGTTACATTATATAGTCAGATTACTTTTATTGAACTTCAGAATTAATTTCCCTTCTCCACTTGTTTCTCTTTCGCGCATAAATCCGGCAGGTAGGTAGTACGGCCTTAAGTTCAGGAATTGATTTATTGCCTTTCCTCGTCTCTAATTCAACTGTTTTGAACTGTCATTGTGAAAAGCGGCTTCTATTTTATAGCGCACGAATTATCCATCTTGTGTTGATTTTTGCTAAATAATTCGTTCCATTACGAAATTGTTTTATCCGTTTCTGAAGTGAACTACTGTCTCGTAAATTCTGTGGTGATCTTATGATGTTATAATTGCTTTCGATGATCCCAAAACCCGCTGTTTTGGTGACAATGAATGACCGCTTACGGGGAGAAGAAAACTAATTGTCTTCAAACGAGGGACTTGGTTACCCACATAAAAGGTGAGGTCAGTAGTGTATGTCCCTTTATTAGTCATTATGAAAACAAGCCTTGCACCCTTAGTCTTCGGCGTTTAGCTAGGACAGATTGCTCTGTTTTATTTTCTGACACTTTAATAGGCGCTTGTTTTCAGAACCTATCATAGAGTTTATCTTTACGTTCGCTTTCCTCTTCAAATTAGATCCCGCCTCGTTCAATCCAGTCGTTATCGACTCCTTTGGGGAAATTCCCGACCTAGCCACGCGGGCGCACATTTTCAACGTCTCTTCGCCGACAGCTTTACATCGCTCTTGAAAAATGACAACGGTTCTGAAAAGCCCTCGAAGAGCAGGGAACAGGCCGCTACAATTTTGATAACGTTTTTCCCTTTACAAAAGAAATCTCGATGGTATAAGGCTCCTCCGTCCTGATTTAAGCAATATCTGGTGACAGTATGCAGTTACATTATGTCTGTTTCGGACCAAACGTAAGAACTATAGTAGAGGAAAGCCCGCCTACAAAGGGCCAGAAATCGTCGTAATCGTTCCTTAAATATGTTTACAATTTTAAAATCCTGTTACATCAAAGGTACCCAGTTAAGGGGAGAGAAGGGCTTTTCAACCATCATGCAGGTATTGTCGCGTGTTTCATATACTACAGAAACGCTTTCAATGACTTGCAAAAGCGTGTTGTCCACCAGTTGTGGTACTATCAGATTGCAGTAAATAAACATCTCGTAAGGGAAGCCCATGTATGGATCTATAGATTGTTATCCAATTTCCTGATCCACAATGTTGGCCAGACCACCAAGGGTGGCTGAGGTTGTTAAGGCGCGGACCCGTGAGCGGGAGGTCTGGAGTCGATTCCCTGCAGGACCGTTCTGACTGACTGGGTTTTTTCCAGGTTTTCCTCAGTCCTCATAACTGAAAAATTCCGGATAGGTACCCTAAACATAAGACTGGAACGTTTCCTTCCTAAAAAAGTCCTTTCCCAATATAAAATTTCATGTATCATCGGTATAGCTATTGTCCAGAGATGGCGACATAACCAAAACGGTACGAGATGACTATTTTCATTCATCGTCGTTTCTGTAGGTACGTTTGTTGACGTAGTTTCATAAAATTTCTGTTTCCACTATGCTCCTATGTTTTCTAAAGGGCGAAACATTTAGCTTACAACTTCTCTGTCAGGAATATGGTGGGCTGTGTAGCTTTGGCATTAATGTTGGCAGTATTTTTGCTCTCGTTATTAAGAAAATTCTTCGACTTGCAAATGTATCATCGCTTTAGAATTGTGCACGATTCCATGTGGCAATTGTAAGTTAAGTTTGGAATGTTCACCGGAGTATCCATATTATATATGATTCCAATGATTTTATATCCGTGTTTTGTGACGTTATAGAATTTCACAGAGTACCTAACCTTTTGCAGTGCTAATTCCCACTTTCCTTGCAACACTATTCGCTGGGGTAAAATTTGAAAATATAGAAGTTGTACTCTCGGTATAATGGTCCATGAATGCATTATCCACGACCATGAGGGAAAACGGCTTTGTTTCAATCATTACGAATCAATAGTTGAAGGCAGGTCCCACAAATTAAACTTGTTTGGACAATCTCTCCATTTAACCAAAAATTGCTTATTGCGTCCACGACCTCTAGTGTCGAGTAATTTGTCTATTTTGAAAGATTTCAGAAATGTGACATTTTTTATCTCCTCGAAGTAAAAGACGCCAACTATGACTTCGCCTTCAAGTCCTTTAATTTATATACAACAGTGGTACCGTGTATCACCTTGTTAATTTGAAAAAAAGTATCTGTCCAGTTTTGCTCATACCCCTTAGCAAACTAATTTTCTCTTTAGATATGCGCGCGTGATTTATTACATTAAAGTTAAATTTGTGTGCTTTGGCCGCGCAGCCATTTTGATCATAAAGATTGTCGTACACCTGCAAAATGTTGTCGTCATTGACATTCTTAGGAGTAATTTTTATGGACCTGTGAAAGGAGCTATTAATAAGAGTTCTGTAAAAGTGCAGGAGCTGCGTATCCACATAAGTGTTTTTATACGTGAAATATTTTCTCATTGTCGTCCTTAAGGTCCTATTGAAACGTTCTACGACGCTGGCTTTGACATTATTTTTGTTGTGTAATGTTTTAAGTGATGTTTGGAAAAAAAATATTTTAAAGGTTCTTTGGTGAACCCGGACCCTTTATCGGTTTGCAGTACCTTGCGAACGCGATGTAAAATATAGCTTTAAACGCTTGTGTAATTTCCGTGCCTACTTTGGATTTTAACGGCCCAAGCATATTTTGAAAAAAAAAAAAAAAAAAAAAAAACGTCAGTTGCCGTCAAGATGTAAATGTGAGGTGTGTTGTGCTCTGTAAAGCTGTTCATTTCATTTAAATCGGCTCCCCAAAAGTATTCCATGTTGGTCAGGTTATAAGCTCTGGTGGGAAATGGTTTCTTAAACCCCTTGACTATCTTGGGTACGAAAAAAGAACTCGAATCTTAGATTTTGATATGCCCGTGAATTAGCAAAGTTTGTCTGCTATACCAAAACCTGCGTAGTGTTCCGGCATGAAATAGATTTTTTTCCAACGCTTTTCATTCATTCATAGTTTAATTATAAAGCGGTTCCCACAATTGTCTGCGAAGGTTATAGTAAAGACTGGCCTTTTTGCCGGCAACCGACTTTTATTTACTTTTCACTTTGCTGGTTTCGGTTCCTCCTTTGGTACATATCCTCATTATCGTTACCCTGTTTCAATTTAAAGTACGGTTCTCTCACATGTGACGTAACATTAAGATAATTTTCCAATTTGTATTTTATCATCCGTCATTTTTCGGGAGCTGCCAAATATGAACGCTGCACTATATTCATTTCTCTAATTAATTCAGTAATTGATTTGTCTACGAGATGAAGCTTTTCAACAGCGTTTGGTTCTTAAGCTACCGTACTTCATTTCAACAAATTTAGTTCATTTTATAACGAGCGCACTACCCGGTGGAGCCAATGTCGGTACAAAGCCTCCATTCTGTATACAAGAAGCTTTTTTTTCTTGATTAACTTTCTCCAGCAAGATTTGTGTATCCTCAAGCACTTCAAGCATTTTATAGGTTAATTGGCATGACCTATGCACAAGTTGAGCACACTCTCGGAAATGACCTTTATTAGCTCTGCGTTAAAGCTTTCCACCAGTTTTTTTCTCGCAAAGCGGGCTTGGCCTTAGGTAGCACCATAAATTTTGCGTTCTGCCTTGCCATTAGGGGACTACTCATTTAGCAATGTTCATACTGCTTGTGTCAGTACAAAAATGACGGAAATGTGGTCGTTGCTCGAGAGTTTATCTCGACGGGGGGAGTTGCATATTATGAACCAGGGGCAGTGGTGAAACCTTTAGAATGTGATCAACACAAGCGATACCCGTACTGATATAATTTCTAATAATCAATATCAATATATGAATAAGAAAGCACTTCTACCGGGAGTATGCCTGTTCGACATTGTATTGATTAGGAATGTACTGCGTGCAATCCAGCACTAGATAGACATGGGGATTTTCTGTAGCCTTCTCAAACGCCTCTAACAGAAAACTGCAGTTCTTTGGCTCAATTTGTTGACACATCCTATCAATTAGCACTCTATCTCTATTGTTTTTAAATACAATGCAATTTGTATTCGGATATGTAGTTCGAAATGTCTTTTCTTGTGAAAACACATTTTGTAGTATGTAAATAATTCTAAAAATTTGTGATACGAATCTCTAATGAAAATTTTTGACACGTTTTGACCGTCTGCTTTGTACATTAAATCGTATAAAATAACAAAATTCCCTTCGTTAACAGCCTCCAAATCTGGTATGCAGGCATGGGTCACGAAGTACGGATTGGTTTAGGAGATATTTCGGGGGGTCATACTACAACATGGGCTGATCAACATTTGACCTGCTTTACTAATTAAACTTTTCATAAAGTTCATTTTACACAACGCGAAGGACCTGTAATTAACATGGTACACGGGAAATTAAATGTCTTCAAGTGGTAATTTGTAAACATCGCGACGCTCAAAAAGACCAATGAAGTGACGTTTAAACGCGCCTTCTTTTATACCTGTACGTGTACGAAACAAAGTTTTGATCCTGTACACGTTTGTTGACCACACCATCCTATAGGTTTTCACCGAAGGCTCGGTAATCACTGTACTCGAATATGGGTGCCTTTCAGTACCACCAACATTGTTATGTCCCTCAAAACTGTGTCACTACTGTGTTAGAATTTATAAGTTTCTTGTTTCCGGAACTGAGAGTGTTTTTTTTTTTGTGATAATATCAGCTTTTATGCGTAACAACTTTATTTTATTGGAAAAAAATTTTGCATGGTATAGTTTTTTTTATCGTAACGTTTTTTTGCATCGTAACCTCTTTTATTAAAAGTGGAACGTGATGCGAAAATATTCTTTGATTACCACATAACATTTTTTTAAGTGAGATATATTTTTACAACCACACAATTTCGCTTACATTCACCATTCAATTAAATAACTGCCCGAAAGTATGCTTGCCTGTAGGTCAAATGTTGCACCAAATGTTGTAGAATAAAAAGCTTTTAAAACAGGAATTCCAAAACATCGAAATTTAATTAGATAGCAATTCTTAAAAACCTCGAAACTCCATTAAGGAGAAACCTCTTACCACCCTCCGTGAGCAGATAGAAACTCAAACTGCCAGCACAACTTTTACCACGCTCAGTAGGTCGCTGGTTTGCGATATATCTGTGCCCACCATTCAATAAAATAAAACCTCATCCCCACCAGATCTTTGAAGGTCGACAAATTCCGCCATTAAATAAACCCGATCTTGAAGGTCAACAAATTCGCATCCTAACAAATCTTTTTGCAGGTCAATATTCCCGCCATTTTGTATAATAAAATATCCATTTTCAACCTGGCTGTTGCTGACTGCTCTGTGCGAGACCACTAGTGGTGCCAGACGCGAAAGCCGGTACGTCACTGGAGAAGGAGCATATACTGTTGAGGTCTCTTTTAGTGAGATATCTAGTTTTTTTTTTTTTTTTTTTTTTTTAAGGAAATAAAAGAGCTGAACACATTTCAAGGGAATTTTATTTTCTGTCCACACACCCCATTTGAGATTCTTGTGGTCTATGTCTGCGGTACAAATATTTTAGCAACAGCTTTGTCTGCAATAATGTACTTCATTCATCAACACTTTTGTTGAGAATCAAAGCAGAATGAAGTAAAATTAGCAAGTTGTTGCCCCATTAATCTATGAAATGTTTTGTAATGTCAACCCACTTGCTGATCAGGATATTGGATTTCCGCAATCAGGCGTGGAGGGCAGTAACAAACGTGCGCACCTATAATCGACGTATTTCATTTTGCCGAATAATGATTAAGGTAAAGTTGGGAATAAGATGACAATAAAGCAACGATGGAATGATTGGCAGAGAAAACTGAAGTACCTGGAGGACATTTGCCGATGAGATGCTTCAAAGCCCATTTACGGCCGATGTGATCCCGGGCCGCCTCGGTTGGAGGCGAGCAATATTCAACCACTTGGGCACTGCGCCGTATGTATTCTCTCTGAATATCTGAGTCTATAATTTAGCAAGAATTCCGTTTTTCTCATCGCTATTAGCAGTTGAAGACAACGTGTATCTGACCTGGAGACAGTAGCTACAACCTAAATTAAATATTGTATTGAATATTATTTGAAAAAGTACTTTTTACACTTTAAGTTAATGTGAGGAATTCTTATTATAGGCTTTGAGTAATTACAGGTAAATACGTTTAATGATCTTATTATTAGGACGACTCCCGTTGGTTTTAGAGGAGGGTTCAAAAAGTAAGTTAAACTTGTTGCCCTAATCTGACAGCACTGCTCAAAAACAGTGGCGCATATACAGAATAGAGCTCATATTCCTTTCTTCCTGTCGTTGTAGTAGTATTTGAACGAGTACGAAAGGTACAAATCAACTGGTCACCTCGATTTCATGAAGATTCGTCTTTAAAATTCAGCCGGTTATGGATTAAATGCAATGTCGTGTCCAACCATATTTAAATGATGCATGCGGTTTGGACAAGGCTGTAGAGGTTTTTTTAATACTGTTTAACACCCGTTTTTACTACCGAGGTGCCACAGGCGGTGATATGAAATAATATGCTGGGAAAGGGATTTTAAGGAAGGAAACGTTCCAGGTCTAAGTTTAGGTACCTCCCAGGCATTTGCCATTTATGAGGACTGAGGAATACCTGAAAAAAACTCCTGGCGGGATTTGAGCCTCAGACCTCCCGCTCACAAGTTCCTACCTTAACGACCTCGGCCACTGATGTGGAGATGTGACTGATGCTGACCGGCAAGGAAGAAGTCAAGCACAGAGGACGTGCTGCAGGTTCTCAGTGGTCTCAAGAGTGACTGTCGGGAAATTTGCACAGGGGCTGGATTTCTCAACAGATAGTGCCGATTTCAATGTCCAAGGTCGTCTGGGACGTATTTCTATCATCAGCGAATTGAAAAATTAGTAAAACGTCCAAACAAGTTGTTATGTCGAAAAAGTGTGGCACATGTCTCTGTGTATTGTAATATCTTTATCAATATAACTTTCTTTCCTCTAAATTACATCCTGAATCACTCTCGTAGGTTTGAAAAAAAAAGACTGTTGATTATCTCTCTTTCTCTTTAAATGAAATGTGAAAAATTCCTATGGAGACCTAACAACACTTTAAAGAGTGACACGGTTAAAAATGAAATAAACACTAAAACACTGCACTGATAAAAACACGACATTTCCAGCCGCTGCGCAGGCTCTTATTCGCGACACGAGACTATGAAAACTGCGAAAGAAGGTACTGCAACTCGTATAGCGTGAAAGTCACTTTTCCTTAACCCCTGTACAAATTCTCAGGCAGCAGTTCCGAGCCCCTCCCGAGCGATAGCGGAGAAAGCCGAAGATAGTGTAACTTATTCAGATATAGCTAGATAATAACGCTACCACAAACACAACGGCATGGTAGCTCAGGCGGTAAGAGCGTCATTCCATAATTCTGAAGATAATGGGTTTGAATTCTTACATAGTGGTGTTTTTATTTTTCTCCCGGAGTTATAGGAGATTTGTCACCATTACAATAATTTACTCCCTAACATAGTACCTGTACATAAGCGCTATAAATTTATATTTACAAAATTTGATTTTGCCCGCATCCCATATTGCATTAAACCACTGGGTCCACCAGTTTCTAGAACTTACCTTAGGTTAGCGTTACGTTAGCTTAGCTTGTGTGTGTGTGTGTGTGTGTGTGTGTGTGTGTGTGTGTGTGTGTGTGTGTGTGTGTGTGTGTGTAAATGAATTAGTTGCGAATACCAATAAGAGCATATTTGGCACCGTTACAATATTTTACCCGCATCCCCACTACTGGACAACGCTTGGGTTACATTTCCTTTAACAAAAAATTAATACATGCAATATTTCAAGGTTGTGTAACTTCCACAGATATAGTTGAATAATAAGATACTAAAGCACGATGGCGTAATAACTCAGGCGGTTAGAGCTTCATGCTATATTGTGAAGGTAGCGGATTCGAATCCTTACGTATTGATGATTTTTTCTGCCGGAGTTAAAGGAGATTTGCCACCATTACAAACATTTACTCCCTAACATAATGCGCTATAAATTGATATTTTCGATCTTTTTCCTGCTGTAATTAAAGGATATTTACCACCATTGCAGTAATTTGCCCGCTCCTATCAACTTGTATTTACTAAAAGGAGACGAACATAGACCGTAGCGAGCCGCAGCAAACCACTAGGTCCACCGGTTTCTAGGATTTACCCGAGGTTAGTGTTAAGGTTAGTATGTGTGTATATATGAATTAATTGCGAATTCCAATAAGACAACGCGTGTAAAAGGGAAAATACTCATTTGTGTAATAAGGAATAACATATTGCAGCCGAAATGTTATGGAGGACAACACATACGTTACATTACCTTTAACAAAAAAGGTAAGCAATTTGAGGACAATAAACATGTTGAAATATTGTCGCCCCACTTGTAAAAAAAGACAGTAATCGTACGTCTATCACTGTGAAATAAAAACAATTGCTGTGCAGATTATGCTGTCATGAGGCAACATCGGAGTTTCCCCCTTTCTGCCGTTGGGGACTGAGGAGTTCGCCTCTTTCCACTGTCGTTGCCCGAAAATTTGTCAGTTGACGTTACACGCCAGGCTGAAAGCATCGAAGTAAGTGTAGTAGTAAACTAAACGCTCACAAAAAAAAAATCATTAGAAAAGGTAAATATTCCACTTCCACTGAAACATATCTCGTATGTGTGCATGCATGGTGTGTGTACATTCCTGACAGTATATTTTATAAATATGAAGTAAAAACATTGCTTTCAGAGCACTTGTTAAAATGGAGCGTGTCTTTAATATTCAACAAATGTTTCGTTTGCTTTTTTTTTCTTCTTTCCCCCCCCCCCCTTTCTTCTCTTTCTCGCTTATTAGAATTGAAACACGAACTATATAAGGAAAGCACAACAAATAACACGTTTTTGCTACAGGGAACTGCACAAATAAAGTGAAAAGAAAGAGCTTGCTTAAACACTTATAAAACAAACAATAGCATTCATATCTAACACTAGTAGCATATGTAATATACAGACATCTACATCGATATTTATTTTAAAGTTTCAGACTGTTTGTATCTACTGAAGTTAGTAGAAAAACTCAACACCACTTAGGCTAATGGATAAACAACAACATAGAAAATTTAAAAATATATTGGCAGTGTTACAATGATAACTCAAATAGCACAAGTTAGCGGTCTTTTTACAATGTTCAAAACCTGGTTTGTCGCTATGGCATTAGAGGCAGTGGATACATGCAAATAAATGATAAAGTAGGAAAGGATGTTTCTGGGAGCGAGGATGATCATGTTCAGGGTATCTCTCCCATTGGTAAGGGCTAAGGAAATCTGAAAAACAAACCTAATCAGGGAGAACACACCTATTTACGAAGTTTGCGCTCTTATTCTACGATATAGTGGAAATATTGACTGTGACTAATTTTTTAATAAGAGTGGTGTGAATTAGGTGACAACGCTTGAAACTCGCATCTGGGAGATCTCGGGTTGAAATACCTTAGGGCAGAAGTTCTGATCTTGAGTTTCTCGTAGTCGCTTAGTTGAATGATTTTCCACTAATTTTCTTCTCTCCCATTTCAAATCATTTCACTCCGAGGGTTACGTTATAGAATCAAAAGCGTCAAGCGACGCCGTCTGGTGCTGTGTGTGACTTGGCGGTAACTTGCGCTTTAGAAATGATTCTGTCCCGGCGCCTGGTATGATAGGTTCGAACTTCTTGAAGGGGAGCTTCGAAGGCGTCGGGGGCGCTCTATCTGGAAGCAATGTTAGGGTTTTGGTCTATGTCCGTGTTTCACCACCGTTGGTTCCTGGACGCCCGGTGTTTCCCTCTTCTCATCCCTTCCCCCTTTGAAAATTCCTCTTCCGTAATTTAATTCAACCAAACTTAAACAGGCGGAAGTGCTTTAGCAATAAGAAAGACAATTAAGCATTAAGTATACGCTTCAAATATCAAAGACCGTTAGACTGCTTTCAAAGTCTTGCTCCAAGTCAGATGTAGAGGACGGTACTTTTCCTGCAGCAACTAAACTGGGTGCGTTGTGTGTTGCAGTGCACCAAGCTGGTGCGCGAGAGGCGGCGAGTGGCTAGGATACTCCTACTGCTGGCTATACTTTTCGCCTTCTGCTGGCTGCCCTACAACGTGCTGGCCCTCGCCATGGACCTAGGCTTCCACACGAAGGACCTTATGCAGTTCTTTTCCTTCGCCCTCCTGCTGGGCCATGCCAACTCCGCAATCAATCCCATCATATACTGCTTCATGACCCGGAACTTCCGTCGGGCAGTGCGGGAACTCGTCCTACGCTCCAGGGTGTCTCTAGCCACACGGCAACACCAGCGGTGCAATGTAAGTCTAATGCTCAAACTAATTCCTTAAGTGTTTATAGTTTAAACTTGACGAATGTTTAGAATTGCTGTTCTGAGTTTAACATTCAACTGTGTACAGGCAGGTTTAAAAGGAAGGTAACAGAGATCATGGCCAAAGATAAAATCACGAATCTTAGACTTACCGTGCTTTTTCAGCCTCTTGGCTACACCGGCTTTTTAAAAATAACTCTAATATACATAGCGTCCCCGTAAGGGGGGGGCGCGGCTTCGGTCGTTGCTCTTCAGATGCTCCTGGTGCGGGCTCTGCTGACCCTGAGTGCCTGTGGTACTTCTGGCGTTACTAGAAGGAGCCGGGCCGGACTTGAAACGAGCCCCTCCCGCAAGGGAGTCGTCCGGATTGGGTTGGACTCGACTTGGCAGTTAGTCCCGAAACTCACGGGAAATTTGAGTACTCACGACGGCAGCGTGTCCCAGGAGAGTGCCTATGGCGTGTACATCTACAGCCGAAAGGCGGGTCGGAATAGCTTCTAGGTGCCGTCCTAATGTAAAAACCTACGGGATGCGCAGACCTCTGTGAAAAAATTGCCCACGGCAACATCCCCTAGTAGGGCTAACATTTTTCACGGAGAAAGCGCCGAAGTTTTAAGATATGTAGAACCACAAGCAAAACCCTCAAGTTGAAACAACAAAAACTGCATTAAGATTTAGTCATAGGTCACTTACTTTCACTTGAATTCAATGACGATAGTTGTTTTCTGCAAAAGTTTGGCACTAGAGGACTCTGTTTAGTCTCCCTTCACTCGGGTTCGAACAATCAAAACCTCTTCAGGATGCAGCAATATGCCATTTAATTACTTATTTTTTTATTCGAAAAATGCCTCGATGCTGATACACGAGGCCCAGCTAACTAGATGATTAAACTTTTTTTAATATACGTATAACTATGGCTTTTATGATAACAAACCTCACATACGGACATCCATTTTGTCCACTAGAGTACTTTTGTAATGTTTTAATATGTAAGAGATCGTTTGGTTTATGAATAATGTCTATTGTGCGTTTTAACTTCTCTCTTTGATGGTGGATAAGAAGTACTTTAAACTCTATTATATTTTATGTGCCCACTACTTACAGTTCCGCGGTCAAAACATTTTGGCCCAAGGAAACTTGCAGAGTTTGTGTTCGACATTTTCTTACCTCTGAATTCAATGGTATTATTATTATTATTATTATTATTATTATTATTATTATTATTATTATTATTATTATTATTATTATTATTATTTTCCCTGCACGATCTCGACTGGCGCAGCAGAAATTGAGCACAATGTAAACGGAAGGGAAAGTTTGTGTCGGCAACTTTGATGTTCTTGCTCCGGCTCCGAGTGTGATATACTTCTTAATAATACATGTAATGTCGCTGTAGTAGCCGCAGCTAAAACAGGTGTTTAACGAGCACCTGTTAAGCGTAGAGTTTACAGATTCGTTAATTAAACTAGCTACAGCATCGCGCAACTCTGATTTTGTTTCCGTGCCTATGCTACAGCACAACGCGCGTACACCGTGCAAGGCACCCGGACCATCTGCACCAAGAACGGGCCCAGTAAGCCAACCGAGCAAGCCACAGCTCATCAGTGAAACAATTGAAGTCTGAGAGAAAAATGTGCACTTTAAACGAAGTTCAAATAGACGACTCAATAAATTTCCCCTCAACAACCACCTAAATTTAGTGTGAAGTAAAACAGAATAATTTTCAGTACTTGTTTCATTACACAAATGGAAAATAATCGTCAATTCATAGCTCTGAACATAACAACTTTCATACTTTTATTTAATACTGTCTTCAGAGCAACAGGCTAAAACCTCGCGATGAATGTACAAATGTTACTTCTGACGAAAACATTCCATTACCAATTAAACATGTACGACATTTTGAAGTAGTTATTGGTGGGAGGAGGGGGCGGTTAATTTTGATAATTGCCCCGCGTTGGAGGGTCAAGGTTTGACGGGGTTATAGGTGGCGGGGAGAATGGTGATAGGAGTTTGATTGTTCATGACCCAGCTCACCACTCAATAACTCTTCACGTCGATCTCAGGGATGTAGCTGGTTTTCGGGACCTGGTAGTGCCGGGTTGAGTGAAGGGAATTAATGTATTTTATCGTCCAGAGAAACATTATCTGCAGGTTGACGTCGTTTATTTATCAAAGAGTGCATCCCATGGCGTTTCTGTTCGGACCGCAGTAGAGTCGGGCAGACACGTGGAGCTGTAATGTTAGATTAGCAGTGTGATTGCAGACGGCTCGGAAGACATGTCGTGCTGAATTGACGCTCGAACATCGGCTTTCCTATGACATCTGACGCTGAATACAACCAACCAAACCAAAAGACCAAAAGAGCTAAAAGACCTCGAAAAGGGCGATTTCGTGTCCTTAAATACCCGATATAACACGCTTTACCACGTGATGCAGGGACGCACTATTTTCTCGCCACTGTGACTTTAGACATCCTCATAGGTTAGCTGTGACTTCATGCCACTCTCATATTATTGGCCAGTTTGATTATTTTAGCTTAACCACTCGTTGATTCGTCCAGCGTCTAATTTCAAGTTTTACTGAACGTTACAGATCAACGGTCTTAGCGGTATCCTAGCGTTGTTCTTTTCTAGCATACCTGGCCGGGACGACCACCCGTCCTCCTATTAACAATAGAGAGATTTGCTCCTTTGTCTGCCAAAACGGTCTCTCTGCTGTCCGAACAAAATTCCTGCTTTTCTAGACATACCTACAAACAGAACCCTTCACTTAAAGCTGGCTGAAATAAAAGATATATTCTAATCAATGTTCGCGATTGATGGGATACCAAATACTGTATCAATTTATAAAGCAATGAACACTTTATCTGATTAAATATTTTAAATTCCAGATAAAAACCATTTATGATATTAGAATGCAATTCTAAAGGTATAAGTTAAAAGAACTATTAAGTCTTAGATGGGATCTACTTTTTAGCTTTGAAGGATATTAGTTTATGGGCTACTACTTTAATTTTTGCATCAACGTCATTGTTTCCCACTCATTGCAAGTGCTCAGCACACAAATATCAGCACACTTATTCCATTCTAAACCATACATTTTCATAAATTTGTCTAATGCTTAAAATATTTCATTTCTGGGTGTTCGAGTAGGCAGTGATTCTAAAACAAGAATTCTTCCTTCACTGTTTCCCCATCTATAAATCTTACTTGTGTAAGAAAATTGGCCATTTTATGTCAGTAGTTTTATCCAATTGTATGGGAAAATATTGACAAACGCCTTTTTTTTTTCCTTCCTTTTAACTGCTGCTTAACATTTGCAGACAAATCTAAAACTCTTCGGTATATGGTGTCGTTGGATAATGGAATCACTTAAAGCTATTTTGTTGCCTTGTCCCCCAACATTATTTTAACCCTATCTAGAGTTGCTGGTAATATTAATGTGACCTTAGCTACTCTCAAACTGACTTCATAAGATAGTTCCAGAACCTTCATGTTAGATTCTACGAATGAGATTATTTGTTTTTTCCTTGATGACAAATCTGATAGTTTTCTCTGAAAATATTCCATTGATTTGTGTTTCAAATCACCGGACTTGGGGTCAAAATGACGTTTCAAAGAGAAGGTTTCATTGAATGATTTGAAAGCGTTTCATGACGAATCACACACTGTGATTTTGGGATGGTTTCCTCTCCATCTCCAATATATGTGAAACCATAAGATATTCGTAAATAACTTATATTGTACTTGTATGCATGACGATGCCTTTTGTTGTATGCATGACTTTTGGCACAGTGAAATTATTTACCGCGTTTTCACTCATTTCTCGCTTTGAGCTTTTCGAGCAGAGTCCTTTCATTAACCACTTATTCCATGTCTGGTTTATTTCTTCTGAATCTGACACAAACTGCACATAAATCTGACAATTTAACCAATAAAAGCTCGCATTCAACATCAACAATGTAACTCTACTGTTTTCTTAGCTGTAAATGCATCTCGCAGCTAAAGAAAGGACAAAATATACCCCATAATTCTCTATTCAAATATGTTCAGGTTGTCCTGTGTCATTGTCTTAGGATTAAAATTTAACTTTTTATTTTGTACAGTATCACGTAAAAGTTTATTTATGATAATGTAACATCTATTGTTTCAGTTTAGTTATAGTAGAACTAAAACAGATGTTAATATATCTTATTTGCTAATTTTTTACGTACCATCAATGGTGCGCATACCATAGGTGGAGACCCCTGGTATAGAAAATGTACAAGCTCATAGAATCTCTGAAAATTAAGGGCCTCCTACCTCAAGGTAGAGCTAGCTCAAGAACTCAGAGGAGAGCTAGTCCATGGAAGCTTTCTTTCTTTCATACACCTCCTTGTTTTAAATCCTTTAGATCTAAAAGCGTTTCCCTCGGTCTCTCTTGCTATCCTTGTTCACTGTACTCCCAGCACTTCTCTGAATTCTTGGGACCGTCTCTGCCGCGGGCGTCCTCTGCTTCGTCTTTCTAGTTCGAATCCTATATCTTCATATCCTCCCAGCTTGCTTTGTTAGCTGAGTTCTCCACGCCGCCTCTTCGTTTCATTTCTTCACTCTTCACTTTGAAAGAGTGCCTTTGCCTTTGAGACTGGTGCCCTGTATTCTTCTATTTTACGTTGGCACAATTGATTACTTATATGTATATATAAATTTAGAAGCAAACATTAACAAAATGAAAGCCTAATATTTATATACTCCAAAGACTTTTTATAAATAATTTCATCAACCAACCTTGTAAAATGAAAGAAGGTAAAATAAAATAATCTTATCACATTCTAAATTCATTTTTTATCGTCAAAATTCCTTTGTTTTCCTTTACATTCCTTCATCCACTTACCTTTTATCTTCTTTTGCTTTCTTTCACTTTAAACACATTTTAAATATAAAATATTATTCAAGATAATATTAAAATATTACTATTTAAATTAAAACGTTTCGAAACTTTAATAGAAACAATAAATTAACTTAATTGTTCACGTTATATATAATAAGAAGAAAGAAAGTTTGTGATCTTTAATATGTACACTATGAATACAAACTTGTGCTTTGAATGTCGGATGTGTGGAATGAAACTGAATTAAATATTGGCAATTTGGATTTTGTTACATAGAGCTGAACAGGCCCTGAGTATGATAAAGAACGTACTTATTATTAATGAAGGTAATTAACAACACAGAATACATTAACTTTAACATAACTTTTGAAACCAGTAACCTCACTAAGATTGACATTTGTTTCGTTTGATTTGTAAAGTTTTCAAATGCATTTGTTCCACACTAACATTTAGGCTATAGAGTATAATTAAATGCACTTGCTCTGTGGAGATAGCACTGCGTTCAGCTGCATATTATTTAAAGTGCCAGTGAAAGCTTGACAGAATACACCCAACATAAACTTCTAGTGATCGTATTATTAGATAACCTGAACGATGAGAACATTAGCATTATCGGCTCTTCCAAGAAAAGCACAAATCAATGTCGATTTGTTCCGGGGCGTGGAACTAAATGTGCTGAGGGTGAAGGAAGCCCCGCTTCGCTTTATTGTATACGAACATTAGATGGTTATGTCGAGACGTGATCTACTCGAGCTACTCGCGTGAATGCAAACATGTTTTCCTCATTACCGTGCAGTTATAGATAGAAGTGAACACACCGCGGCAGCTCTTGAACATATTGCGTGAAGGAAATGGAGCGAGAATTGAATACTCGCTAAATTGCTTAGACATTTGCTTCTAATTAATGCAGATTCCTTCCTTTATCATTACCCTATTTGAAACCTTCGTCTTGTTAGCATTGAACTCAGTGTTTTTGTCACGCAATAGCTGCAAATAAATTGAATTCATGCATATTCAAGTAGACTGCAATACATACTCCTCCAGTTATCATAATAGAAGCGATCTCTAATATCGACCATAGAGAAAATTTAATATTCTAAATGAACTAAAGTATTCCTGCAATTTACGAGGCCTGTTCAACAAAGATTGATAAAAAAAATACAGATATAATTTCCCGCACTAAAATTTAAATTTACAATATTTTGTAAGCTTAATGCGTAATGTACATGTGGTACTGGTTTTCATTTTGTCACTTCAGGTTCTCGCTGTGAGAGGCGTAGAAGTTGAAACATGTTCAGTTCCGCCTAAGGCAAAATAGAGGTGAAACGCGACGAAAATCGACGAAAATATTAATTTCAGATTCTGCTCTCGTCAGGAGTCTTCACTTATGCGTTGTTATAGATGCTATGGAGAGTTTACTTTTTCTTCCCTATAGCATAGCTCAAAGATGCTTTAACATTTTTAAAGAGGTGAGGCAACCATTTTCAAAGAAAGGTGGACCAAACTAGTTCTAACGGAAGAAAACATTAGCACCGCTATTGTCCCTGTGAGAGAGGACAGGCGAATAACATTAAGAATTTCTGAAACTTTTCATTAGATGTCACCCATACGTTGATAAATGAAAAGTTACACATGAGGTGTATTTATGCATGATGACTGCCGATTTCCTAACAAAAGGAAGTTCGTGTGTAGGTTTGCATGCAGTTGAGGATGATGTTACAGTGAGACGCAGAGTTTCTTTCAAAGTTTAAACATCGTTTTGATCCTGTAAGCAAACAGAAAAGTTGTGCGTGGCAACTTCTCCATCATCGCCAACACCAAAAAGATTCAAAAGTGGTTGCTTCTGCTGGAAAGTTATGATCATCTCATTTTTTGTTATTCAAGGAATGTTTTACCAACATGTCGTACCAACACACACAACTGTAACTGAGCAATACTACATAGCTATCCTGAAAACCCTGCAAGGCCATATCACGCGAAAATAAGCCACATTTTCATGCAACAGGCTGGCTAATGCATCGCGATAATGCACGGCCGCACATCGCAAATGTTGTTGCTCAATATCTCAGAAAAATCCATGTGAAGTCCCTCGCCCTCCATATAGTCCAGACTTAGCCTCGTGTGGCTTTTTCCTTTCCCCCAAATTGAAGGGGGGAGGGGACATTTCCATCGTCAGAAGCAGTTGTGACCAGTGCGGAGGTGCTTCTGAAGAATGTATCAAAAAATGGGTTTCGGCACGTCTTTGAAGACTGGCAGAAACCGCCAAGGGTGGCCGAGATCGTTAAGACGCGGGTTCGTGAGCGGGAGGTCTGGGGTTCGAATCCCGCCAGGACCGTCCTCCCTGACTGAGGTTTTTTCCAGGTTTTCCTCAGTCCTCATAAATGGCAAATGCCGGGGAGGTACACCCTTCAAAATAATAAACCCTTTCCCAATATATAATTTCGTCTCATATATCATCCATGTCCATCGCCTGTGGTGCCTCTGTAGTAAAAACGGGAATTAAACACCCGTTAAACATTCATTCAAAGATCACTTTGAGAAAGATCATAAAATGTATAAGGATGAATAAAGGTATATTGTAAAAAAGTGTGATTATTCTTTATTGAACAGCCTCATAGATAATGGTGATGCTAATATTCCCTTGCGTGCACCTGAACACATCTCTGCCGAATTCAAATAATGTTTATCGAATACAAAACATTTGTATCAATCACTATAATTTAAATGTTGAGTGTCTATAAATCCTAAAGGCATACCTCAACTCCATGGTACAATTGATGCAGCTCTAATCTAAAGTTCCGCTTAGCTAAGGCGCAGAAACTTTGGAGCGTAGTAGGTAAGCGAGAGGCTTAAATCATTTCAATATCGCACTCGCAACTTGGCAAAGTAGGAAGCGGGTATTATTGTGCCAAAGACAATAATTAAAACGTTCATTTCCAAATAATGCAAGCCAGCCATTAATTTATTACACGTCTAGAACGAGTATTGTACCGCCTACGGAACTACGAGATTCAAGAAACTAAGGGCTCGCTGCCAGTTTTGCTGGTATTCACTTTATTCTCTAGATTGCCATATTTTCTTTAAGTTGGCTTGGTTTCGTACAGCTGCAAGGGCGATCTTATATTTTACTAGATATTATGCAGATATTTGGGGGCTTATGTTTACATTATCTCCGTGACAGTTATATATATATATATATGTGTGTGTGTGTGTGTGTGTGTATAATAGTACAAAAGGATAAAACACTAAGAAAAAGTCACACTTGAGATCGCGATATTTTGGACTCGTGGAGTCCTTCTAAGACAAGAAGACAAGTGACTTGTCTTGACTTGACAAATCACTTGTCTTCTTGCCATAGAAGGACTCCACGAGTCCGAAATATCGCGATCTCAAGTGTGACTTTTTCTTAGTGTTTTATCCTTTTGTACTACTATAATTACTGTTAATTTGTTACATTGTTAATAGCGTTACTTTATTTATATTTTTATTTTATATTATATATATACATATACAGACGGTGCCAAAAAATGTATTCACACTTCAAACAAAGAAAAAACTGTGTTCACATAACAAAACACAAACAGAAAATGATGAGCACTAATCATCTTACACTTTTACAGTTACAACAGTTGCTCAAAATGCCCACTATCGACGTCGACACACTTCTGAGTATGTTGAACTACTGATAACAAAGTTTGCGAAAGTATCCTCAGCGGTCGCAGCACATGCCATTTCAATTTCTTCCCGAAGTGCTGTCAGTGTAGCTGGTTTTCTACGGTATACAACATCCTTAAGAGTTCCCCATAGATAGAAGTCCAACGGAATTAGATCCGGAGAACGGTTCTGTTCTGTACACATGTCTCTAGCGGTCCTGGTGGTGTAGTGGTAACCATACTTGCCTTCTAAACCCATGGTCGAGGGTTCAAACCTGGTCAGGATCGATGATTTTTTTCGGGCGTAATAAAAAAAGTATGGCTTCCTTCGGACGGGAAGTAAAGCCGTTGGTCCCGTATGGTATATTTACGGCTCGAAAAAGAACCTCAAGCCTGAAAGAAGAGAACTCTGAGCAAAATTTGTCGGCCGTTTCACGCCCGTAATTGAATGGGACGCTGATGACCTGAGATGTTAAAGAGCGTCCTTAAATTAAACGAATCAAAAAAAAAAAAAAATATCACAAGTCTCCATTGCCTTTGAACTTCAACAACATTCTCGGTTTTCAAATATCACTTCAAAATTGCTTTCAGGTGTTCAAACGATAATCTTGGCTTCATTTTGTTGTAGCAACGCTAGCATAACGTAATGTGAGTCACATCTGTTTACAGAACATCTTACGATAATCTTGGCTTCATTTGGTCATTATTGATTTACGATAATCATGGCTTCATTTGTTCGTTGTTGATTTACCTGCCAGACAGCAACGCTATCATAATTTATGCGAGTCACATCTGTTTACAGAACATCATACTACACATTACTGTTGTTTTTCGGTCAAACTTTGAAATGCATTAAATAGATATCTATTGGAAATTGTGTATGCATTTTTTGGCACCCTCGGCATATATATGTGTATTTGCTTTAATGAATTATAAAAGGATTTGGATCCGACCATGCTCTTTAATATTTTTAAGATTTTAAAAACTATTAGCGCATCGTGTTGTTTCATATAACTGTAATAAATACAATTGAATAAACTCGTAGACTCTAGGTATCTCAATACTAGTAGTATAATCATAATATCCTCTTAACAGAAAATTAAAATACATTTTTGTAATATATAATTTATTTATTTTTCTAATTTTGTATATTCTTTATGCTATAATTATATTTCCGAGAAAACTGCTAACAGTCAGCAATACGACATACTGCTGAGTGATTCTCTCCTTAGACCCCAAACTGTTGTCTATTACGGATACTGGGGCCTCTGGCGAGAGAATCACCAGATTTGTAAGACGCATTTACAAACAGAGCTGCAGGATACGCCAGTAAGAGAGCATGCTATGCTTAGGATGGGGGTAGGGAAGATTTGATGATAGTAAGCTGTTCAATGTCTGAAGTAGTAGAGTTGGTAATGTTGTATTTTTGCTACTTGCATATGCTTCATGTTAACAACTGGAAATGGAGGAAGAGAACATCAAATTGAGTTTTATTTTATGCCGCAATTAACCGAAGACACCATCAGGGAGGACCGCCGTCTTCCCACGTACGCTCCTAGGGGATATTGGTAGCGTGTGAAGGTAAAGTGATAGTTAAGGTTCGGATATCAGTATGTGGGAGGCGGTAAAGTAGCTCCAGAAATCATTAATGGTAAATGCTGGGGAGGTGCTCTAAAACTTAGGCCTGGAACGCTTCCTTCCTTTAAAAAAATCCTTTCCCAATTTATTGCATGTGGTCCCTCAGTGATAAAAATGGGCGTTAAATAATAATAATAATAATAATAATAATAATAATAATAATAATAATAATAATAATAATAATAATAATAATAATACATTCTGTCTACACCTGTAGGAATGCAGTTCTTGCTTTAGGTTTCACTGAAGTTAAAATGTTTTCCACGTTTTAAACGAACTTTATTTAACTTGAACAGACGCTCCCAAAGAACAATAAAAGCAGCCTATTTTAATTCCTGTCATAAGAACAATCAACCTCATCCTTCTCAGGGCTTATGGAATCATCCGACATTTCAAATAGTTTGTCTTCCATTATTTTACGAGGATTGTTTTCTTCTTCTGCTTCACTTTCAAATGCACCGCGACAGCATTTAACACCCATCTCTACTTCTATAGCTGTAGAACTCCGTGTTTATACGTGGTTTTCTAAAATTATTGGTGACCTTTCCATTACTATTTCTTCGTCAAACATGGATTCACAAAATTTAAAATTTGCACTTGTCTGGTTTTCATCTATTGCATCTCGTACCAATTTCTTTCTTTAAGTATGCACTTTGATCTTTTCTCCTTTTTCCATTCAGTTGTTTCTTCATTGGGACTCTAATGAAGGGATAGCTGTTGATTTTAATGTTTTTGCCTTTTTTTTTTTTTCGTGTCAAGGAATTTGCTTGTATATAAATGTTCAATAATTCATAGTTCGTTTTCTGTAAAGCGGCGTGAACAAACAACTAATGCACTGCTCGGAATGCAGTTCCATTTGTTAATTCGCTTGAAGAACCAGGTTGAATGTCGTTGTCGGAGGTTTGTCCCTATTAGGAAATTCATGAAATGAAATTACTTATTGCTTATCTATTTACAGTTAAGTATTCTTGAAGCACAAATTAATATTTTGTGAATGGTGTAATTAATGCAGAATAATAAATAAACGCTATAGAAAGGCTGAACAACACCTTATCACACGTGTCCACCCGCCACTGTATTGCTAGGTTTTTTTTTGGGGGGGGAGGGGAGAAGAGAGCCTTTAAATGCGGATCTTTACAAGTTTTTGTTAAAAATGTATGTACATTTTACGGTTCTTAGGCTTTTCGGTGCATGACCAATTGAACTTTTTTTTTTATTTGTTTTATTTAAGGGCGCTCTTTAACATCTCAGGTCACCAGCGATCCATTCAATTCAGGGCGTGAAACGGCCGACAAATTTTGCTCAGAGGCCTCTTCTTTCAGGCTTGAGGTTCATTTTCGTGCTGAAAATGTACAACACGGGACCCACGGCTTTACTTCCCTTCCGAAGGAAGCCGTACTTAGGATTTTTACGCCCGAAAAAAGCCATCGATCCTGGCCGAGTTTGAATCCGCGATCTTGGATTTAGAAGGTAAGTATGGTTACCACTACACCACCGGGACCAATTGGGCTATTACGTGATTTTACCCCAGAAGATACTTAGGCACAATGTTACGAAAGATCGAGGACTACATAAGTTGCAAAGTCTTGTTTAACAGGATTTATACACTTAAAGGTACATTTACTCGCCATTATCAAGCAAAGAGATGCTGGAACTGCCTCTTTATTTTGCATAAATTTCCTGCCATGGCTATTTAAAATTAACCATTACCTCTGCAGTTCCTTCTGAGAAATGGGATACATTTCTTCACGAATGTTATTTTTATTTCATCTGATGTGAGTGAATTATTCTTCTACCCTTTTTCTTTTAATTGCCCCCAGGGATAAAAATTGCAGGTTGTAAAATCGGGAGACCGAGGGGGTCATATGTTGTTAGTGATGACATAGTCAAATATTTTATGAATCGCGTGCAAGGGAACATGGGCAGGTACCGTTGCAGAATCCTCTTGGAAAATCGCAAAACATTCTCTCACACTTAATTCATGGAAAAAGGGTTGCAAAATACTCTACACCTACTTATCACTATTAGTTGTTTCTTATATAAAAAGGGGGAGACGTTATTCTCTCTCCGCTAAATGGCGCACAGCACTCATCTTTTGACCATGCAGGGGTTCCGCGTGAAGCACTTTAGGTTGTTCTAAAAGCCAGTTTCAGTTGTTTTGTGAATTGACATACTCAGGTGGAACAAGGAATTCGCCCTTAAAGGAAATTAGATTAGGACTAATTTCTCCGTCATGCACACTATTCAAAATCCATTCACAAAATCGCAGGGTCACCAGCTCAGTTCTTGTACTACAGTAACTTTATACAGTCTTAACTTCAGTAGCTCTGTGTCGTTCGAACAGAGGAATAGAACCTTCCGTTTGCTGAGAAGGAGGTCAAATGCTTTTTAGCGAAACGTTCCAGAACATGTCTGATGTTTTTTTTTTAACATTTCTTCTCTAAGCACTGTACGTGGCTGGCTAGCTCTCTCTCTCTCTCTCTCTCTCTCTCTCTCTCTCTCTCTCTCTCTCTCGATACTTTCCCTTTCAAAAAATTTATTTACCAATCTGTGAAGCGATCTTCTACTTGAAATTTGAATACGGGAATCTCTCTTAAAACAATTTCCGTGCGAATCGTAACTAAAGGCAGACTCTTTGGGGAATCGAACAGCTATATTGAAGTTTCCTGTGCTCGTTGGAGTCTCGCGTTACATCATTCTGTGACGATATCCTCCAGCAAGGTTAGCCCATAAAATTCTTCTTTGAAATTTCTAAATTTAAAACTTAACTCGTTTTAGTAACGAGAGCAATGACCTGGGTAACTAATAATTTAGTTAACTTATGTATAATTTTCTTTACATATCTTTTTACTACCTTCCTGTTAAATTATGCGTAGGCTTCCTGTCTTGTTTACTGTTATTATGTTCCATCTTAAACTGTTTTCTTAATTAGTTCTTTCGCCATGGTTTGGTTATATGGAGAAGATTTATAAGAAAAATTTGTCTGTTAAGTACTCGTTGAGACAGCGTTTATTTTGAGTTGCTATATCAGCTTAATGTACGTAAAATTAAATTAATGCTTAATTATTTGCAATTTAACATAAAAATATATTATTCAAGCGCACGTGTTCCAATAATGAATACATGCAAAGTAATTAGCTTGAAATAGAATGTTAATAATATTACAATAAACTTTTATATGTTTTATGATTGTTAAATTTATATTAACGTATTAAATATCATATTTGGCACCTACTTGAATGTCTCGGCCATAATTTGTATTTAAAATCAACTAAACAAGAACCATTCACAGCCTATGTACAGAGCTACTTGCCCAGTTTTATTCCCCACATGACTCCATGTCAGTTAAATTTTTCGAGCAAGATTATTGGAAAGCATGTCTGAAGAAGTCATACGTCTAAGGCCTAGTTGTATAAAAATTGCTAACTGGAGATTACTTTTAACTGTAATTTAAAAAGTAACTAAAGACAGATCAGTATAATTTCTGTTGCACAAAAATAACTTCAGACTACTTACCCTCCAGTTTGCAATAACCATCAAAACTGTGACAACAGCGCGAAATAATAGGGAAATTCCTGTTTAGAGCGAGTTGATGTTCACCTAGGGAGGGAGAGAAAAAAAAATTATTCAGTTTCACTTGACGGCTATTATTATTGATCTGGTGCTAAAATATCAGGGAATAATTGAAAATAAAAAAATATATACGATCTCAAATATAGACAAAGAAAATTGCCAAATCTGTTTTTAAGACTTCTGCAGTATTATTTCCATATGTATGTGCAGTCTATAGCACCTAAAACTCCAGGAATGTTGTAGAAGCCTAGGCATTACTTTCCGTACCTCATCCTCTTAGGTTGGCATTTTAATGAACTGACGTCTAAGAGTTACAATTGCTCTAGCAACTTTAGGATGATTCTACTGTCCCTTGCTTTCTCTACTTTAAATATATCTTCAATAACTATTTGGAAGTTTTCTATCGCATGGAACCTTAAAGTTATTAGTATCATGAATACTGAACTCTTCGCTTAGTTTGTGATTGTATTCGGGGACGTAACATCTGTTACAATTCTTCGACATCTTTTGCTATGCGAAATCACATTTTAAATTACTTCATTCAGTTCTAGGAATGAATTTTTTCTCTCGTGAAATACACGAGGAGCACGTGAAATTCATCCTCGGATGAAAGGTAGGAATAATCAGAAATCTGTACAATTTACCGCTTATAATGTTAACCTCACGTAACCTTTTATTGAACGCAACTCTGTTATTCCACGGAAATGAAAAATGAAACATTGAAGAAACTTTAGGTACATAAAATTAAAAACGAGTAAATGTGACTCAGCATTTTATTTATAAATGAAGTTATTTATAAATGCTTTAATTTGTGAAATTTCGCGAGCTAGATTTAATTTGAGGTTACGACGAAATAATCTTTATGTTTATATAACCAAAGTTTCCACATTAAGTATAGTTGATAGTTAATTTTATGACCTAAACTAAAGTTAACTCTTTATACAACTGACCTTAAGAGCATTAATAAATGATTCTTGTTACTTCTCAATCACTTCTCAATATCCTCCAAAGGGATGTCTTAACTGAAATAGTACAGAACAGAAATAAATCGTGTGTTAACATCGACTTTGATCTACCTTCTAGTAAGCATGCTATAATAAATTAAAGACATTTTAATTCATTGTCTCTTATTTCTTTTAGCAGTATAATATTACGCGGACAGGCATTATTGCATAAGCAGGTAGAGAAAAGAATATGATATTTTTATTTGCGCAGAACGGTTGTTTTGTTTTCGCTATTTGCTCTATCATTGCAGATTAGAGCTCCGTACAGCGCCACAACCTCAAGCGGCTACGATTCGTACCACAGTCCGCACCGGCTATGCTACATGCGGCGCAACATGACAGAAGAGCGCTCCATCAAGCTGCAACGTTACCAGCATCTACCGATAGCATCCACAACCAGGACCAACTCCAATCGGACAGATCTAATAGACAGCAATCGATATCTGTGAACGGCAGATTCAATGGACTGCTATTTATAAAAACTAATAAGACGTACAATGGCCTTTCTACTGTTTAATAACAGAGGGGTAATCTCTAGTCAACTAATCATTTTAACTGCTATTTTTACTTATTTAAAAAATAATATATGGATAAATATTACTGTTTCTTGTACATGTTGAGTGTTTAACAATAAAACTTTTTATTCTAAATGTGAAATTCTATCTTTGTATAATTTAAAGATAAAATATGACCCAAACGATGGAAAAGCTGCAAAGATTTTTCTTTAAAGTAATTTCTCAAACAAGGACTTCAGTTATCTTACCAATCCCATTAAGATCTTCATAGGTTCCAGCTGTAGAGAGAAGAGGAGAGAGCGCCTTGTTAAGGACAATTTTTATGTTATGACATGCTTTCAATGAAATTAGTAAAACATAGTAAATACAAAATGTAAAAATATAATATATAAAGTAGATGCCTTTATGATATTTATAGTCCTTTTGTGAAACGACATTTTGTACATTTTACTCATTAATTTTCTCCACTTTGTCTTTACAAATCATATTCACTTTAATTATTTTGTGTTCTTTATAATGCAACATAACACTGGCATAGCATGGATTTCAAACATACTCAAACAGTATCTATCAAGTATCAATACCAGATTTAAAACTTTACCTCTAGTCATACCTTATCCTTCACAATGAACCCAATCCTCCTTGTTTTTCTCTGAAGTTATCGTAGAAACTATTTCTACATATGAATTTATGAAGATGGTGAATTTCAATGTTTAAAAGTATCAAAAATGGCATTCTTTCCTAAACCTGTTTTTTTCTTTTCATACAATTGAAGAAATAGAATTAATTTTAATTTACACAATTTAAATGACTCCAAAATAAAAATTGTCCAGTTCCTGAGGTTGCAGATACTGATGAATGTCACTTGGTTCTTTATAAAATTTAGAGTAGCTGTCAATTCACTTCTCAACGTACAAGGTCAAAGCTTGATACATAATTTAATATAAGTAGCTCTTTGAGAGTTCATTTTTAAATAGTGTAAACTGCCTTGTGTCAAGCAAAGTAATAAACTAAGTTTTGATATGTCACACAATCTACCAGATATATTAACACCAAAAAATTAATAATTTCAAGAAAAAGTCTATTATTAGCGAATTTCTTCTCTTTGCTGTTCGTTGTTTCTATGCGGTTGCATTTTACAGAATAAGTGTTGGGCATAGTCTTGATAATTTCATTCCAAAAAGAATCAAATCTGTCCTAATTTAAACACATTATTAGGTCGATATTAGGTGATAATTCACTAACTTATTAATTTATAAGAACATGTTTCAAGAGCATTTACTCTCATCTTCAGCTGGGGACGATGACGATGATGCTCACAGGTGATGATGTGACCTCTGGTGGTTCCAGTATATGGTGAAACTGGAAGAAGATCATTGGTGAGATGTCAAAATTCATAACACAATGTTCATTCTTTAAAATGAACATCTTCTCTTATATTGCTAATTCCCTGCACATTCATGTGCTTCTTTAAGCAATTTTATTTCCTTTTTGATATCATGCTTATCTATCCAAAAGTGGTGCATAAATAGGTCTGCAGTAGTGCACATAGTGTGAATTTTTCAAGTGCTTGATTCTAACTTGTAAGCATTTCACCAAAAATTAAGAAGAAATAGGTGATTTCCTAGGCAGATCCCAGAAAAGTATAGAAATAAGGGCAGGCTGTTCCAGCATTTCCTTATGCAACAATGGTAGATATATTCTGTGTGATAAAACATTATGGTTTTCAGGTGAGGGCACTCATATGCCATGAATGTGATCTGCTCATCTCGCTGTGTGGCAAACCAGCTTGAGGAGTCTGATCATAAAAACGTCAACTGTTAGGAAGTTAATAAAAATAACTACCAACAGCATGATTAAACTCCCTATTTCTGTAATGTATACGGCATATACACATACCTTAATCCAGAAGGGACTGCTGTATGTCTGAAGCAGAGGTCTCAATTTATCTGCATTATCTGTTGAACTGCCTTCTTCTGCTACCTTCCCTGTCGTAATCCATATCACCATTAAACTCTTCATCACTATCACAATACCTGTGTTAATTACAATCCTTTCAACTTCCTCTTCCATTACCACATCATGATGCCAATAATCTTACTTGAAGAGTTTAAAAGATTGGCAGCATTTTATCCAGTCTTCTTTGTTAATTTTGCTTATTGCTTGTGTATTCATCCATTTTCAGATACTTTTTTTTTGTTTCACCAAATTCCAAACAAGTTTGTTTAGATTTAAGTCACAGTGGTAGGGTGGTATCCGTAGTACAGTAAATCCAGGCTCTTTTAAAATTCTCTCCACTGTGTATACAGGTTGAGTCTTGATTTGTTTACCTATTTCTATTAATTAATGTATAGTTAAATTTCAGTCTGCAGTAAGATTTTGATTTTTTAAACAGGAAATTATGTCAACTTTACTAGAGGCCATTGTTGGTACTTTATTTTCTTGTACTGTGTGATGTGATGCATTATCTAAAATAACAATGCACCCAGATGGCAGTTTTGGTATGAGATGCTCGTTTAACCATTTATTATAATTTTTGCCATTCATTTAATTATCATAATCTGCAGAATCATCATGGAATCATATATCAACTTGGCTCCTTGGATGAATCCCATTTCACTATCCTGTGAACAACAATAGCATTCTACCCAACCTTTGGTTTATATGCACACTTTGCATATCATTATGCTGCCAACAGTATAAGTATGAACCCATGTTTCATCTGTATAAACAATGGCTTCTTTGGCCCTTTTCCATTTTTTCTTGTATACGCATACTTCTGATACCAACTTGCTGATTGCATGCTCTGAACTGCTGCATTTCTATACTGCAGAGCTGTGCATAGTACGTCAGAAAAGAGCAACGTATTATAATATTGTAATCAGATTGATTCCGAGGTTCCGCTGTCTGCAATGTTTCTTCAGAGAGGTAATACTTAAGTGCTTATGAGATCGTATACTGTCACTCTACTGCAGTGGTCCTCAATGAGTGCATTCCAGCTCACTACTCTGTCACAAATTTGCTATATATGCTGCTAAATCTTGAGTTTTTGTGATATTGGTGGTATAATTAATTAAAATAACTTTATTCAATATTTATTTTGAAAACGGAACATGAGAAAAATATTCAACAGCTAAACAAGGGGTTTTACACACAAAAAAAGATTTGAGTTATTAATGAAAAACTTGAGCTTATTGTTTCTCACACAAAAGTTCAATTCATCGTGAAGCATTATCTTATAATAAGAGCGTCATTGTTATAAGATGACAAGACCATGGGTAAAAATAGGCAGAATTTATATGGATGGGACCTCCAGTCTGAAAAAACTAGAAAAAACAAGTAAGACTGGTAAACATAGCGTACATTAGCCAGAGACCAAAAAACAAAACAAAACAAAACAAAACAAAACAAAAAAAACAAAAGAAGGAAGGAAGGCTAAGACAGGCAAAGATAGAAAATAATGTATAAAGGCCAGAAATAAATAAAAAGAAAAAGATAGGCAAGATTAATAGAAACTAGTGCAGGCATATCCGGTGCTGACTTTTTTGTTTTGTTTTTTTCTTTTTTCACTTTTGCACCTTAGGTTAATATACTGTTTACATGCTAAATTATGGATTTTTTTCTAGTACATTTTATATTTTATGCTTTGTTATTAAATACTCTGGTCATAAATTGGAATTTTGCTTTTGTAATTTCATTATTATGTTTTCCTGCATGCCACTGATTGTAATTCATAGTAACTGCAAACCAAAATAATAGTCATACACAAATGTCATCAATATAAAAAAGGTTAATATAATCAAAAACAGCCAGAGACCAAAACAAGGAAAATTACACTAAGATTGGCAACCACTAAGGGGTGGAGACAAAAAGAAGGCTGAGATAGGCACAGATTGGCAACTAGCTACACCTGGAGACCAAAATGAGAAAATGAAATTAAGGGCAGAAAAGGGAGGTCAGGGAGGGAAGAAAGCTATTATAGGCATCCCCTTCCCCCAAAAAAGAGTGCAAGAAGGCTAAGATAGGGAAAAATAGGCAAACATTAGGAGCCTCAGATCAAAATATGAAGAGGAAAGCTAACATAAGGAAAAGAAAAAGAGTAAAATCAGAATTGTTATTCCAGTGCCCATGATAATGCTATGCCATGAATTGTTGCTTATATCAATTGATAAATTAGATTCACTCTTACTTCAATAAAGAATAGTAATTTCTCCACACATAATTAATGTTTCAATGTCTGCCTGGCTGTGTGTGCCATCGCCTTGATGAATTTCCAACTTAACCGTACATACAGTATCGCTTGGCAACCAAGTCATGCCTCCTTTCATAAAATGTAGTGGAGAAAACTGAGTCCAGCTCCAGTCAATATTTGATATTTACCATATTGTGCATTTGCCCTGGTGGCTCAGTTGGTTAGAGTGAGCATCGTGCTACTAATGGTAACCACTACACCACCAGGACCGACATGCACTAATGGGGTGGTAGTGGGTTTGCTATCACCATGTACATTTTTTTTTTTAATTTTTATCTTCATAATTTGTCTTCACTTTTCTTACTATAATACATGTTAACTTTTTAGGGAGGATTTTTTTTTTTTTGATTGATTTATTTATGGATGCTCTTTAACATCTCAGGTCATCAGCATCCCATTCAACTCAGGGCGTGAAACGGCCGACAAATTTTGCTCAGAGGCCTCTCTTTCAGGCTTGAGGTTCTTTTTCGTGCCGTAAATTTACGACACGGGACCCACGGCTTTACTTCCCTTCCAAAGGAAGCCATACTTAGGATTTTTAAGCCCGAAAAAATCCATTGCTCCTGGCCGGGTTCAAACCCGCGATCTTGGGTTTAGAAGGCAAGTATGGTAACCACTACACCACCAGGACCGACTTTTTAGGGAGGACAATGAATACAAAAATTATAATGTTAATGCATAGGGTTGCAAATTTTGGTTTGGTTAGGTTAGCCTAAGTTAAAAAAAAATGCCAGGGTGGGCATTGCATAGAAAAGTTATACTGTTAATGCATAAGTTGCAAATTTTGTTTGGTTAGGTTAGCTTACATTTAAAAATATTAAAAAAAGAAATGAAAATTAAAGGAAGGACAACACACAGAAAAATACTGTTAAAGCATTAGTTGCACATTTAGGTTACGTTAGCTAAAGTTAAAAAATATTCCATAACTTATACTGTTAAAAATGTATTCATTTTTCCATATCAATTATTTCCTTTATGTTTTACATTGCTACTTTAGTGTCCCATTTGATTCTTCTGTATATTGTATGTGATCTATTAACATGCATCCTAAAACATTAATTTTTTGCATTCCATTGCTTGTTTCTGTGCTTTATAAAACTGTTATATCTGCCGATATTTGTTGAAGTCACAGTACAATTCTCGAACTAATGCTAAGGAGGCATTCAGTTTTCTCCATTGGCATTCGTCGAAAGAAGGCACGACTGGTTGACATATTCTATGTACGGGTAATTTCAGCCCCTGATGCTCCTTACAACCACTGCTTTTTGCTCCTTGATTCTCATAGCTAGCAGAGTGGCCATGTTTACACTGTCACAGTAACAAAGAAAATGACACCATCAGATCAAACTTTGATTACATGACTACAGTAGTACCAACCCTTAGCAAGGAAAATGACATTAGACAAGGTCTAATTTTATTACATGACTACAAAAGTACAGCTCTAAGCATATATTTGCAGGAAGCAAAGTGGCAAACCTAAAGATGTGTTATAACAGTGGATAATTTTTTACTTTTCCTTGTAAATAATGTATTTTGGTAACATTTATGTTAGTACCAACAAAGATTTACAGAAAATGTACACATTTTGCTGAAACCTCCTTATAAGATAAACAAAAAGTCAGGTTTATATATATAAGCTCAATATGAATTATACTGCACTAATAAATAGTAGGGATGACAAAGTTTACCTATATGTATACTGAGGGTGCCAAAAATATACATACATTTCCACTGTAGAATCTATTTAATATATTTCAAAGTTAGACTGAAGAACAATTATAATGTGCAGTATGATGTTCTGTAAATTGATGTGATTCATATACATTATGATTATATGACAGGTAAATCAACAATGAACAAATGAAACCAAAATTATTGTAAATCAACAATGAACAAATGAAAGATATCATATAATGTTCTGTAAACAGATGTAACTCACATTATGTTATGCTAGCATTGCTACAACAAAATGGAGCCAAGGTTATTGTTTGAACAGCTGAAAGCAATTTTGAAAGTGGTATTGGAAAACTGAGAATTTTGTTAAAGTTCAAAGGCAATAGAGATGTGTGTACAGAACAGCACTGCCAATGCGCCAAAAACTGCATGCATTTGATACAAAATTGAGACTCATGGTACTGTATGCAATGTTCACAAGGGCAGATCTGGGAGACCTCCCACAGCAACAAGCCCTGAGTCCTTGGCTATGGTTTTGGAATGTTTTGAGCACCCACTGCAGAAATCTACAAAGTAATGTGCACGTGAGACTGAGATTAGCAGAAGCAGTCTACGTTGTATTATTAAAACTGCAAAATTTAAAGTTTGCATCCCAAGGCTTTTGCAAGCATTAAATGAATATGACCTTGAAATGGCACGTAGTGCAATCGCTGAGGACACTTTCGCAAACGTTGCTCAGTCAGTAGTTCAATGTACTCAGAAGTGTATCGACACCGTTGGTCAGCATTTTGAGCAACTGTTGTAACTGTTTTTTTTTTTGAGTAGTGTTTAACGCCCGTTTTTACTACTGAGGCACCACAGGCGGAGGACACTGGTGATACATGAGATGAAATGATATATTGGGAAAGGATTTTTTTTTTTATGGAAGGAAGCGTTCCAGGCCTAAGTTTAGGTACCTCCCCGGCATTTGCCTGTTATGAAGACTGAGGAAAACCTGGAAAAAAAAACCCCAGTCAGGGAGGACGGTCCTGGCGGGATTCGAACCGCAGACCTCCCGCTCACGAGTCCGTGCCTTGTAACTGTAAAAGTATAAGATGTGCTAAGTCCTAGTGCTCATCATTTTCAGTTTGTGTGAATTCAGTTTTGTTATGTTTTTGCTTGAAGTGTGTATACATTTTTTCAGCACCCCTCTGTATATGCCAAGGAAAACAGCTGCTGCACTATTTACATTAAAACAGGACAGTATTGTCTTTCTGAAATAAAATGCTGACCTATGATGATAAGGATACAAAATCTTGAAAAATGTATAAATTAAGTAGTAAACAATATGCAACATTATATTCAGAAACAAGAGAGTAGATGATGTAAATCAATATCTCAGTGTCAATGGACATCATTTTTGATATACTTAACATAATTAATATGCTGATTTTCCTCTTAGTGTGTTTTAATGTCAAATCACTTGCTTATTGAGATCATTGGAGTTCCACACATGGGCAGAGAGGGCAGTAGCATAGTTTATTTGTAATCAGCAGACTACATTATTATAATCTTAAAAGAAGTTAGGAACAGTGAAGTTGTTACACATACAACTGAGTCAGTATTAGTTGAAGATGAGAGCGAATGCTCTTGAAACATGTTCTGAAGAATTAATCAGTTAGTGAAGTTTTAGTGTCACCTAATACTGACTCAGTTGTATATAGACATTATATTGATTGATGATAAAAGATCTGGGTGAGATGATGGAGCAATGATGGAAAGAAGAGAAACCAGAGTACCCAGAGTAGTGCTAGGCACTACAAATACCACTTATGGCCATTGGAATCAAACCTCCTGGTCATTGGCCATTGGGTCTCCTGTGGGAGGCAAACAGTTTAACCACTTGGTCACAGTGCTACCTTTTCCTCTTAATTAAAAAAATATGCATTTAATTTCACTTTTAAGCACAGGAAAAATTCACGAGTATATGGAGGTAAAGTATTTATTCATATCTTGAACGTATTTTCTAATTTTAAATTACTACATCTCTTTTTCCTTTCCTTTGGTTACAGCCTACTCTAATTATTATTCATATGCTAAGAACAAATACAAAGAAATACAATTACAAATTACCAGGGAGCCTCCATCTATTTGCCCCAGGCCATTTTAGTGTATGCCCCCCTCACAATTACAAAAAATATAAATACAATAATCAAGTTTTATTCTATCACCATTATCCAAATTCTAATATAATTAAACAAATACAATATTTACACCTTGATTGCATCAGTCCCCAGTCCTCGGTTCATTAGTAGCAGCCTACTGGAATTCCGGGAATCAGGCTCCAACCCAATCCAAGGTCCTAGATAAAAATTCTCCATTACTCTGCCAATACCATTATTTGTTAGCTAGCTACAGCCTCTACAAACTAATAATTACTTTATTTATCAAATGCATACTAAATGCTACTATTCAAATTTAATAAAAAGTTAACCCACTCCCCACCATAATCACCTTTATCTACATCCTAATACAAGTTATTTGATTTATTTCCCTTCTTAGTACCCATTTTCATTTATTTTTAATTTTGCTCAGTTAAAAATAAATTCCTGCTATCTTTACTAAAGATTTTCATTAAGGCTACTTTTCTATCTAATTTAAACCATTTCTCATTTATAAACTTTTTCCTCCATATTCAAACACTACATGTTCCATATCTGCCTTTCCCCCATAATATTGGACACTGATTCTGAAAAAAAAAACCTTTCCTTATTCCTTTCAATCTCCATATGCCTTGCAGTGCCCTCTCTTTCTTCTTTATTTGATTTATCAATATACTTCTCTCTTTCCCATTTAATTTTTATCCATATATAAAATACTAAAGATCTATTACCTGCTATCTAGCTAAACAGTTTTTGTTTTTCAATATCTTCCAATCTCTTTTTTGCAACTTTCCAAAAACTTTAACATTGTTGTCTCCCCTCCTCCAAATGTCCCCCATTCCATTGTTATACAGAATTGGCCTAAGACCATTATTCCACACAATGCTCCTTAGACTCTTTTCTTGAAATTCTTAAGCATTTCCTTTTCATGTAAGTTTAGGAATCTGAATCAATATTTGGAGCTCTTTCCATAATCACCTTTATACCACTCTTCCCATTTCAATTTGTGCAACTTCCTTTGCTGTTGTACTTGGTGCACCTAATCATTCTCTACAAAACATCCTATTCACAACATCCACAAATTCCCATCCTTCCAGTCCCCATATTTCAATACTATACAACATTTTTGCCTCAACCACAATACTAAATATTTTTTCTACCTACTTCACATTTATATCTGGTATTTTATATTTACAGCCTCTAAATGCTGCCATTGCTCCTTTTCCTTTTTGCCAAAGCTAATTTTTTCTACTTTTCCCATTTGTCACCCCCATCTATTTTAACTCCTAGATGAATGCAACCCCTAGCTACCTTATATTCTTTATCTCCTTTCCTCCACTTCTCATATTTATTCAATTTTGTTCCTTTCTTGAACACCATTTGAGTCCTCTCTTGATTTAACTTCAAGCTCCAATTGTTAGAGTATTTGTCTATTTGCTGCAAGGATTGCTTTAAGCCAATCATCTGCAAATAATAACTCCAGGATTGTGACATTATTAACTGGCAATGAATTGTTACTCTGGTTAAGCAAATGTAAATAACTCCCTATCCCTATGGCAATAAAAGCTGAACAATAAAATCATATGACATAATATTTACTGCAATAAAGATTAATATATATGAAGTGCATGTACTAAACTAAAATTAACGAAAGAGAAGTGAGATTTTTCAGAAAAGAAAATTTTAATATAATCAATTCTACAATTTTAGGATAACGATAGGACTATAATAAAATAAATACAGATTTATTTTATGTGTATGAACAATATTTAAATATAAAATTTATTTTGTTAACTATTCACAAGCCAGGCATGAAGTATGCTATATTGTCCAATATTTTATTCAGCAGCTCTTGAGAGCAACCATTTGTTTCTGGCACTTGCTGAGTTAAACACAGAAGAGGTCCCAAAGCACAGAGCAGTGAATCCAACAGCACTGAAAGACTCCCAGACACAGCAATTTGACCCTAAAAAATAAAGCAGAATTATATATCAATACTTTCTTGCACTACATAGATCTGCATTCTATTCATTCAAAGCACATCTATGGCAGAACTCTTCATATCAGACTCCCAATAAAAGCAAGTTGTTGATCACTTCTATTGGTAACAGAGGTAAAATGCATACACTACAAATAAGAGTACTTGCAATATAAAGCAGCAATGTGGCCAAGTGGCCAAACACCTGCTTTTCACCTAGGTGACCAATTCAATGGGGAATTTGTGGGCATCTGGACAGTTTCCCTGCCATTTATTCCCCCAAATGCTTCATTATAACCTTCGTCCCTATCTTCACCATCATTTAGAACATGTGGTTTGCTTCTGACAGGAAAATTTAAAATGCATTATACTACTGACTTCTGCTGAATGTAAAGATTTGCTACCTAGTTGAATTGAGTTGGCGTTAGCAATGATCTTTATCATTGTGTATATAATCAGTAAGTTAGTATCTCAGGCAAGAAGCTTGCAAATGTATGTAAATGTACAGGGTGCCATTTAAATAAGAATGAAAGTTTTTCATTTTGTTCTACTGGAAAATTACTTATAGGTATGTGCAGTAACGAATGATATGAAATATCTATCCTGTTGAATTTTATTTTTATGTTTACTTATATTAATTTTGGTATATATTGTCTCTTTTGTACATCATTGCTCTGATAATTTTCTCTACATTTATTTTTTCTTTTCCCTTTTTTCCACTTGTTCTCTATCGCCAGAGCCCTGTCCTCTTTCCCTTGTTCTTATTTTTGTGTCAAATACATGTTTGCACACTATCTATACACAGTGAAACTCCTTTTCTTTGCAACACTCTGTGAACTATTTTTGAAAATGTAACAATGTAGAAGATGATAAACCACATAACATTTTTCACACAAATTTTATTTCTGCCCTACATTTCAGAATCATTTGAATATGTTGGAGGGTTCGTTTTTAATGACACTGGTCTTGAAGTAGGTATACCACTTACTTTCTAGCACTCCAACATTTGTTCTTTTATTTTTAATTTAAATCTCCAGTATTAGAAATGAAAATATTAAATCTGCAAAGGATGTCTGGCCAGATAGCCATGTCCAGTTCTCAACCTGTGAATGGCAACTACTTGCTTTCCAAAAATTCATTTCTGCATGCTGTAATATATTAATTTATACAGTCTGATTATAGCACTGGATAGATAAGCAGAAATAGAACAAGTAATGTCTTTCATTATTTCTTTATTTGAAAAGTTTTATTTGAAACATTTGGGTCCACAAAATTAGATTTGGCAACATTGAGCTTAATATTGTCCTAGCATTGATTTTAACAAATATTAAAAATGTGAGTAACATTAATTATGAACATTTTTCACAGCAAGTTTATATAAACATGCACATACTGTGTATTTGCAATTACTGAATTATAAATTTGTTAAATGGAAAAGGTCATAATTATGAATATTTAGACATGCTAATCATTTATAAAGAAGTATACCTCCTTGGCGTGGCTGTTGCTGACTGTGGGCCAAGAGGCCTAGGTTCCATTTTTGATACCTTCTTAGGAATTTTTAAAGTTAGGGAAGTCTGAAAAGGAGGTCAACGCAGCCTTGTGGGTACAATTCAGGAGCTGACTGCAGGGTGATGATGTTCTTTGATATTGAAAACCACATGATAAGCAACTGGTGGGGTGTTGGCTTGCTGATCATATGCCTTCCTGCAAAACTGCTTTTTATCAATGATGGGAGAAAAAGATAGAAGATGCAACAGTTGTTGTGGCAGGCAAAGACTTGATATCGGGCTGTCGTGAGGATGTCAGCAGCTTGGTTGTAACATGCGAAATAACCAACAGGAAGACCACCAAACTGTCAAATTTTTGTCATCCAGCCTTATTTGTGGATAAAGGAAATATACTTCTCTGTCAAGGAGGTAGGTAATGGACACATAAGACAAATAATGCAGGTGCTAAGCATATGTGCATGTCCATAGAAATTATTTGAATATTTCATTTAACTTCAATTTCCTATATCCCTTTTGTTTCATGTGTTTGCATTTATAATACTGTTAGTGCTTGCTGTGTGTTTGTTACATACTCTTTATGTTGTAAAATTGTAAAGCTTGTCCCTATTTAATAGCAAATAATAAAGATAAGAACATAATTATTATTTGATGATTTGTAAACAGAGAAAATCCAGAAATGAATTCCTTTGTGTTATGCTGTTGACATGAAAATTTTATATAAAGCATCTGGGATAAATTCATATTGAGACGATGTCGCCCACTTTCCCCTCCATCAAGTAATCGATATCGTGGTGAAATGTGTTCCGAGAGTAATGAGTTGTGATACAGTGAAGGAGAAAAACATTAAGAGTGTTGCCATATATTTAGAAATGAAAACTTATATTTTCTTGAAACTTCTTATGAAATAGAGAAAAAGGTATTTTTACTTATTGTTCCCCTTATTAAGTGGCATTACCAGCTTTATTTATGCACAGAGTTCTCTTCTATCCTGTATATCCCCTAGTATGACAAGTACGTACCTCATGCTCCTTCAGCCTTTCACCGATGATGCTCAGTGATTCTCCCAGAAGCTTGAGATGTGCTGCAACATCCACTGGTTGAGTGCCAACCACTTTATACAAACCAGGACCTACCACAGGCTCAGTAACCAAGCCTGCCTTAGGTGCCCTGTAACCCAAAACACATTATCTTCAACAGGAGATACATAGATGATGCATAAAGATAAGTTGCTGGTATGAAATAAACAGGAACTGATAAAAATATTGAAAAAGAGCAATACTATCAATGAATTTTGAATATAAATTAATTTGGATAAAAATTCCTTTTAACCATTTCCTACACAAATGAAGGTAACTATCAACAGAACTAAAAGTAAAGGCATATTAGAACCCGAGAATATTTATTATCACTGCATCTGCTTAGAGCATTTGCTTTGAAATTCTAAACTGATAAAAGATCAGAGAAGCTACTAATCATTTAATTGATTTTTTTCAATCATGCATGGTCAGTGAATGGTGAATGATGAATGGAGGAGTGAAATGGCTCTGTCATGCTAGAATCCTCCATGCTGCAACTTGGACTTTTTTAAGAATAAGCAAAAGAAAGTCATTCTTGAAAACAAATTTCTTTCAAAATTAAATATAGAATGGTTATTCATGAAAATAAATTTTAAAATATATGGCCAAAAATCTAAAGGGAGGGGGTCTATATGCAATTGGGTCCTATTTACAGTAAACATGGTAGCAACATCATTTTCTTTCATAAACTATATAGCTCGCTAGGGAAGGAAAAAATAAAAAAGAACTGCAGTGCTAGATTCCTTTTAATATAACTAGATTTATAAATTTGCTGTATTCGGCTACTTAATTATCTATTTACAAGAATGATTTTCAGAAAATGTCATATGTTATCATCACAGTGTTTCTGCTGTCAGTTACGCAAATTAAAAAGTATTTAATAAAGAAAATCAACAATCAGAATCAGAAGTGTTGAGAGAAAAATGAACCCATAACACCAATGATGTAGACAGTTAATGATTATAAAATGCTGAAATAATAACAGATAGTGGTGGACATATGTATACAGTACATATAAAATGTTCTTCTGAAAAGAAAATCCAGTTAATCATCACCACTGGTGGTCTGGTTAACCAAACTGATTGCAACAAATATTTTTGGTATATAGCAAAATAGAGTAATGATATATTAAGATCATTGTGTGATTGAGGCAAACTAACACTCTTTTGCTCCACTTATTTGTTTAAATATGTAGGACCAGTTTCGTGAACTCTTCGTTCTCATCATCAGCTAATTGTCGACAGACCATTCATTATCTTTAGGGATGTGTAATCTGCTCTGTGTGATGAAATTGAAGTTTATGTTTTCATTACTGGAATTGTCAAAGTTCATTAAACTGTTTCTGTATTTGTAATGTAGATTTTCTCCCATTTGCTAATTCTGTAGGTCCTTGCACTGATTTTAATAATTTTGTTTTATTCAATATGTCGTGGTTTTCGTCCAGAAATGAGATGCCACTGCTGATTTCTCTAACTGCTCATATTTTATGTTTCTGAAATGTTCCTTCAACGGTGTGCCTATGTTTCTCTTCATTTTTATGTAGATTTTTTCACTTTCTTCATAACTAATTTTATAAATACCTGCTTTTTTCTCTTGTGGAATACTTTCATTAACATTATCAATCAGGAGATTTAATGTTAAAAATCTCCTGATTGATAATGTTAATGATAGTATTCCACAAGAGAAAAAAGCACGTATTTATAAAACAAGTTGTGCAGAATGTGAAAAAATCTACTTTGGAAAAACAAACAGAAACATATCCATACAGTTAAAAGATCATTTCAGAAACATAAAATACAAGCAGTTAGAGAAATCAGCAGTGGCATCTCATTTCTAGACAGAAAATGACATATTGAATAAAACAAAATGATTAAAATCAGTGCAAGGACCTACAAAATTAGCAACATGAAGAAAATCTACATTTACAAGCACAAAGACAGTTTAATGAACTTTGGCACTTATTGTGAAGAAAACATAAACTTCAAGTTCATCGCACCTCCATTAGAGAGATTACATATCCCCACAGCATAACGGTTTATCCTCCAGTCGGCAATGGGCTGATGATGCAAACAAAGAATTCACGAAACTGGTCCTACATATTTAAACAAGTAAGTGGAGCAAAAGAGAGTTACATAAATGTAAATTGGAACTTGCACAGTGAAGCCAATCATATTAATTGATATCATTGTATGATTCAGTTGAACTACACACTCTTAAAGCTTCACTTACTTTTCATAAATGTATGGAACCGGTTTCGAGAACATTTTGTTCCCATCTTCACCCAGGCTAAAGTTCAACACATTTCATACATTATTTCATACATTTATGAAAAGTAAGTGAAGCTTTAAGAGTGTGTAGTTCAACTGAATCATACAATGATATCAATTAAAAGAGAGTTAGTTTCCCCAATCGCACAATGATCTTAATACATGATTAGTTTCACTGAGCAATGTTCCAATTAACTTTAAACTAATGATTTTTTTATATGCTGACTATAACTTTGAAATTAAAGCAATTTCATAGACGCATTTAAGCAGTGCCTTTTCTCTGAGGGGAAAAAACAAGTGCTAGTACTCACCATGTTGTTACAGCAACTTCTACATTTTTAACATATCCTCTTGATATACGCTCATTTCTAGATTGTTACTTGCTTTTGGTATCAACTGCAGAATATGACTTCACAGTAACCGTTGAATTGAGTGAAAGGATGTCCTACTATTCTGATGTGCAGAAGTAGGGATGACCAAGATGAATGAAATTACTATATTGTTACTGGAAGATATTGCAATTGCACTCAAAGTGAGTTTTAGAGGGAGAAGTGTGTTCAGAACTTATTTTCTTGTAGATATTCTCTTTCATTTAAGTGACATTTGCACGCTAACTTCAGCGTTACTAACATTAGGTGCTTCCCCAGATTTTCTGGCCAATACTTGAAACCTAAAATCTAAACATATTCAATTAAAATCAGCATTATCTTCTTCAAGCAGACACTTTCCAACAGCTTCTTTCAGGCTTTTATAGAAAGCAGATGAACTTATTGCAGGACTCATTTTTATTTAGTTCAATTCCTTTCAACGTTATGTTCTTCTGACTTTGAACAGAAACATGTAGAACACATCCTGATTTTCAATTCTTTATCTTTTTGTCTGGTCATGTTTCTGTCTTGTAAATCTAAACTTACTTCTCTAATTTCATGAAAGAGCATTACACGCAAGGTCCAAATCAAGAACAAACTTGCATGACATTTTTCTTAAAAGGTCCTCATAAAGACCTGTTTTGATCTTCTGCAATCTTTCTGCCTGCCAATTTTAAGTTCCAGAGCCCTGCACATTTCTGCAGTTTTTCAGCATTCTTAGATGAAGTATGATAAGTCATATAAATTAAGAACATTGTATGATTGAGTTGAACTACACTCTCTTATTGGTCCACTTACTTGATTAGCATCCATGAAACTCTTAAGCAATTCACTCCTGCCTTGCACAAGCTGAATTATGCAGAATAGGGAGTAAAGGAAAAATAATGACAAGAATTCTGAAATATTGGTTTAGTATAAAGAATCTAGAAGAGAACTGTATTTTGAAACATTGTTTAGTGACGCAAGAGAAAGTGAGGGAGGGAAATATGTGGGTTAGTAGAATCAATGAGATTATGGAAAAATTCGGCTTGGGCATGATACAGAAAATAAAGAGAGGTTTTAAAGAAATTAAACAAAGAACAGATGATATAGAAAGACAGGAGATATAAGGTAGTTTTAGTAGTAAAAAGTCACCAAGGGTTTACAGGGGGTTAAAGGAAATATGGGGCAGAGAGAATTATATAGATGAAGGTAACAGGTGGATGAGGAAGGGAATTGCATGGGCCCGGACAGGGGTAGTGAATTTGAAAGGAATAAGAGGAGGTTTAAGTATAGAGGAATGTCCAATGTGTGGAATGCAGGATAGTTATTGGAATGCAATTTTGGAATGTGGAGAAACCAAAGAAATAGAGAAAAACTTAGGATTGAGAAGTGGGCTAAGATAAGGGCAATTAAGTTTGTGAATATGAAAACAAGGCAGAACATCTTGGGAGTTTGGGAATTTATTAGGTAATTTTAAAAGAAAATGATTGAAGAAAATAAGTGAAAATTAGGAACCAAAGGAACATAATTTAAACTGGATTTTGATTAAGTTAATTTTAAGACATAAAGTACCTGATAATTGAGTAACTGCAAGGTTGAAACCATTCAGACCACTAGGTTACACAGCAACTCGGGAAGATTTACTAAAGTGACTATGGTTGTATTTGCTTATATAACTGAGTGATTGTAAAATTGTACTGTGAAAGCTAGTTGTATTAAGTGGAAATAAATTTAATTCAATTCACTCCTGCCAAACTCAAGGAGATGGCTAGCAGAATATTTTGTTTAATGGACGCTCTTTAACATCTCAGGTCATCGGCATCCCATTCCAATCAGGGCATGATATAGCCAACAAATTTTGCTCAGGGGCCTCATTTTTCAGGCTTGAGGTTCTTTATTGTGCTGTAAATGTACAACACAGGACATATGACTTTATTCCTTCCTTTTCAAAGAAAGCCATACTTAAGAATTTTACGCTAGAAAAAATCCATTAGTTCTAGCTGGGATATGTCTAGCACAATGCCAGAAAATAACACTAGGAATCTTCTCTCACATTAGCTCCTTGCACCTTTAAGCAACTAAACAATACAGCTGCGTCAACAAGTTACAGACAACAAGTACTTCTTTAATCTTCTGGTAATCCCAAACATTCAAGATCACTTATTAAAGAATTAAGAAGTCCATTACCAATTACATCTGATGATTCCATCAAATCTAGGAAAACTCTTACTGAAGTCAAAAGTTCAGTGAGAACTACACAACCAAAAGCAATCGACATTGTTTTATTATTCGCAATTGTTGATTCATCAATAGATAACAAAGTTTTGCTCTTGGAGTTCACTATATTCTTTATTAATGTTTTTCTTATTTCATTTGCAATATGGCTCATAATGTTAATGTTGAGTGAAGGATATATTCCATGTTTAGGCCATTACACTTGTAAATTTATTTTGTCTTCAAAGTTATTAAATGATTGTGTTTTTATTTTTTCATTGCAATTTTGTAAGCAGCTCAAAAGACTTTTCCTGTTACATTTTTATTATGAGATGAAGTTTTCCTAAAATTTATGTTTCTTTTTTAGTTTCAAATTCTCCTTATGATCATAAATCCTTTTTCCTAACAACATTAAATGTTGTTTGGGAGATTCCTCAAAATTATTGAGTTTTACCATTTGCCTACTCCAAAATTTTCATTACCAGTTGTTTCTTGATGGCAAGACTTCTGACATCATGGCATACTTTACAGCTCAATACTTAATTCTTCACATACAGCTACTTGTTTCCATTGCAGAAGTAATTTTTCTGCAAAAAGTGCTCATTACTTGAATTCTTCACATACAGCTACTTGTTTCCATTGCAGAAGTAATTTTTCTGCAAAAAGTGCTCATTACTTGAGCCAGTCAATATCAGAATCTGTTTCATTTTGACCATCTGGATCTTCAGTTTTGGTGTTGTGATCTTCACCAAATTTTATTTTTGGAGCTAGTTTTCACTAAATAAATTTAACAATTTCTGCTTCTTCAGCTTCCTTTTATTCTTTTGGCATACAGTAATTATTTATTTTATTAATTTTGAACTACAATTGCAGTGCTTTAACTTAGCTTAATTCAAAATTCATGGGAACAAATTCAATAACCTTCCTGTTTCAGAGCACATATAACTGATAAACTGGTACTTGAAGCATTTGGAAGTGAATATAGCTTCCTGTTTCCATTTGGGTGCCAATTTATGGAGCCTAGGAAACAGGAAGTCAGTTACCAATGTATGAGTAATCAAAACTGAAAATTCAATTCATGAACAAAGCATATTAATAATACATTTTGCTGTCAACAAATCACAAGTGCTGATGAAATTAAGAAAAAAAAAAAATGTGCTGGTACTGTGTACTATTACATTCTGCCAGAAAAAAGCACTGCATTTATGCAGCTACAAGATACAAGAATGTATCATTTTTATAAAAAAAAATATAATTATTAGCCGTTTGATTTAAATAAATAAAATTCATACTTGTTCTCTGATGGTGACACATTAGTGCTTCCTCCAGCATTTGGGGAAGGCAACTGCAAAGCAGTTTGCTGCTGTTGTTGCGCTGCATTACTAGCTGCTGAAACTCTATTAGTTGCAGGTGCTGCACATTGTTGTGCTCTTCCACCCAATTTATTTATGAATTTAGATCGGGACTGAGGAGCCTTCATCCGCCCAATATTATCCCCAGCTCCAGTGTTAGAGGGTGAATCTCTGTAGTTACCTTTGACAGCCATGCGCTTAGCACGACGCTTCCAGCCCTGCATAAAAAATACTGTATATTTTATTTACATTTCATAAAACTGAGTCTTAAAGAGCTTACTTACAAGTTTCACAGTGCACTGCTGAAAGAGAATGCAATTAATCAGCAACATATCTAAAGAGAGTATAAAAATGAATTATCATTTTATTAAAATGATATTTTGTATTGTATTTCTAAAATCTTACACTTCTTACATTACAGTATTACCTATGGTAGTTACTACAGAGGGTAGTTCCATTTAAGCTCAGACATATGCCATGGCAAAATTTCCTACCTTCAAGAAAAAGAAAATTTATCACAGAAGCAAATTTACATTTTAATAACACTTGCATTACACCAACTTTTAAAGTTTATGCACTGTTATTTCTAGGTTTAGTTATTCAAATAATTGAATATTCAAACTATAACTGATCCTAATTAGTTCAAATAATAGACCTTTATTATATTTAAATTTAAAAACACTTTTCACTGAATGAAATTTACTTTGCCACTTCCAAAGCATAGCTGATTAATGCATTAATTGGAGCCAGGTAAAGTCTGGCAAGCATTTATTTGAAGCATACTTGTATCAAGCACTGTATTAAAAACTTTATTTGTATAAGGTTTTAATTGTCACATTCATTTTAGATAGAGAAAGGAATTACTTAAAATGTAAATTGGAAGTTGCACAGTGAATCTAATCATATTAATTGATATCATTGTATGATTCAGTTGAACTACACACACTTAAAGCTTCATTTACTTTTCATAAATGTATGGAACTGGTTTCAAGAACATTTAGTTCTGAAGATGGGAACTAAATGTTCTCGAAATCAGTTCCATATAAGAGTGAGTAGTTCAACTGAATCATACAATGATATCAATTAATAAGAGAAAGGAATGCTCACCGACTCTCTATGGCAAAGCAAACAAAACAGATATCCCTTTCATAAAACAATGCAGCATCAATGATGGAATGCACCTCTTCTTCAGGAGGTTGCTTATTCTTGAATTGCAGTCAGAAATTTGAAATAGATCTTGGTTTTCATCTTTCAATTCTGATTTTGATTCTTCAAAATTGATTAGCCTGTCCATAATTTCATTATAAAATCATCCAGTTTTCTATTAGTAAAATTTCTGAATATTGTTTTACATGTTCATTTGCCTTTTTCCAATTTTCTTCACTAATTTTTTCAATTGCACTATTGAATAACAATTTCACACCACCAGTTTAAATGAAAAATTGTACCTGTGCCCATACTAATTCAATAGCAATAAAATCATAGTGCTAAGGTAACACCTTCCACTAAATTGATTAACCAATACCATATAATCTAAATAATAATACAGCAAGGGATCAAATAAATAATGACAATCTTAGTTTTCAAAGTTGAAACTGGACTAAAACAAGGTGATCCCCTTTCTGCAACTTATTCAGTACAACAATGTGTACCATATGCAGATGACATCCTTATAAAAGATAGGGCAAAATATGCTGTTATAGAACATTCCAGCAATTACAAGACAAATCCTTACTTCATCTATTATAAATATGGAAAAAATGAAACATCTGAAATGCATTAAAGAATCAAATTAACTGAAAATTTAATTATAAAAATGACACTATTAAAGCTGTAGAATGGGAGATCAGCAAACTGAACGAGAAATGATGGCAGAGGTGATGGCATCAGTGTTGGATGTGGAGTGACATCACCCAAGAAAATCATATCCAACAAAAAAGCAGAGGCAGAAGCAGCCATGACCTGGAGAAGAGGAAAAAAGAGGCATGGCAGCAGAGTAGTGACATTTACAATTGATTGATTGATTGATTGATTAAAATGCATTTAGAGCTAGTGGTACATAAATTAGGAGAGGAGAGATATTGCAAAAAAGAATATAGTAGTATAAATGGAAGGAAGAATATTGTGAGAAATTTAAGCAGATACTGAACTCAAGATAGGATAGATATGTCAATGGGGAATAAGTTTCATGGCAAAGAAATATGAAATATAAAATACAATTGACATCTTTAATAATGTTATGCATAGGGCTGGAGAGGAAATGAAAATGAAAAAGAGGTTCTGCAAAAAGGATGAGAACTGTTATGATGAAGAATGTAGAGCAACTAAAAGGCAAGTTATTGGTTAAGTGGAGGGAATTAGAGATGGAGAATCACAGGAAGAATATATGCAACTCATATAATGTATTACTATAACAAAAGAAAGCAAATTGGATGAGGAAAAATGACAGTAATCTGATAAAGGCTTGAAATAATAATAATGTTAGTAAAGTATAGATGGCTATAAAATCAACATATAGTAAATAAATAACTAAACCCATTATTGAACCAGGATAATGGATGGAATATTTCAAAGTGCTATACATGGGGGTAAAGGAATATGAAAATCGTGCAAATTCTTGAAATTGGTAATAGTTTTGTAGAAATGTGGATGGTGAAGTAAGAAATGAAGAAATTATAAAACAAGTTAAATTAATGAAAAAAAATTAGCAAATGAAAAAGATGGTATTCCAACAGAGTTTCTTAAGGAATGAAGAAAATAGAGTTAAGGTTTTTAACAGACCTATTTAATATAATAAAGTAAAGGGATATGTACCAGAAAAGTTGAGGAAAGCAATTATGCACCAATATATAAAGGAAAGAGTAGTGTTGATAAACCAAATAGTTACCAAGAAATTGCTTCATTGTTGAATGTGTCCAAAATATTTACTGGTATTCTGGTGAGTGGATTACAAGCATGGGTTGAAGAATATAATATTCTATTAGAATTTCAGATGGGATTTCGAATAGGGAAGAGAGCAGTTAACAGTTTATTATTATAAAAATGCTATTAGATAAATACTTAAAAAATAAAAGAAGAAAGTTATATATGACATTTGTGGATTTAGAGAAAGCATATGACCAAATACAGTTAAAATTGTTATGGTTTAAATCACTGAGTAAAGGAGTGACTAGCCAATGGTGAACATTCTTAGAACACTATATAGTGAAAATGCCTTCTGTGTAAAGCTAAAGGAAGGGGCAGTAGCTAGAGAAAGTCATATTGTATTGTCACAAAATAGGAGAAGATTTATTATGTATTTGAATTGCAATTCTACTACAGTTTTAATTTTTATCAGTCCCTTGCCCCATTAGGGGATTTGGTGACACAACCAAACACACTTAGGACTAAACAGTTGGTCTGAACCCATAGGTTGAGAACCACTGCAAAGAAAATGTCAATATAATATGATAATTATAAAGTTATGTACTAAATGATTGGACTTACATATTTTTCACTTGTTGGAACAGTTGCCCATAATTCTCCCAACCTCTTACTCATTGTAGCAAAATCTGCAACAATTTTGTATAAAAAATGAACATGGTATAGTAAGTTTAGTATTAATATTTTAAAACATCATGAGTAAATAGTAATACATTAAAATGTAGAAATGATCTTACCCATATCTGGATTTACTCTCAAAATTTCTTGCCGTATTTCTTTTGCCCATAACATGTATGCAGTAAAACGGCTTTTCTGGAAAAATGAAAGTATACAAATTTTTAAAAATTATTCCTCAAGCTTCCAACAACGCAATGCTTATATGAATAGCCAAACATTCTAATTAAAGACCTAAAAAATAAACATGACAACATTCAAATAACAGATTTTTGGCCATCAAAACACAAATTCAAGAAAAACCACCATTAAATACTAAATACCTAAATACCATTTGCCGTAAACAACTTTTAACCAAAGTCATTTCATTGAGAACAAATAATAAGTCATCAAAAGGCAATGAAGCCATGATACTCAAAGGCTTGAGCTAACAATATTTGGCTGGTTTCTTGTGAAACTATCATCAACAATCAATGCTGAGAAAAGATTAAATCTATTATTTTGTCATTCTGGAGAAAGATCAATGCAAAACTAATGAGAGAAATTTTTAGTTTTGATTTATCAAAAGATCACTTATACATTCTTAAACTCTACACCAGCCATATACTACTTTAGCTCAACATATAAACAGCAGTCCATAAGCTTTCGGTCTAACAAAGAAGGCTATGATTCATTGTTGCAATGCTTCTGCTGATATATGTTTTAGGAATGTAAATACTTGCATTTTCTTTCCAGCCATTCCACTCACTTGCTTTGAGAATCTCATTTAAATCAGACATTTTGCATAATACAGCACGATCAAAACAAATTTTTACTAAAGAAGGACTTTTGCAGAATGATGTTAAACATCTTGCGGTGTATTTGGAAATCCTTTTCATATTCCACTGTGAAGGAGTAGTCAAAATTGTTTTGTTTGGGCAAAGATAGCATTGAAGATAATCCTGTGAAGGTAGACCAGTGGTTCTGTTGAAACAAAAAACATCTTTCTTGTTTGAGAGGAAGGCCTGAGTTACAGGTATCTAAAGAGAATAGAAATAGCTGCAAGTTTGGGGCTTCCTAAACAACTGTGCATCCTTCAACATTTGCATAAGGTCAGTGCAAGATGAGTGCACCGTATTCTTTCAGCTATTCAAAAGCAAGTGCAAATGAAATAGAAGTTTTTGAACATTTGCTATGTTAATGAGAGAGCAGTATTGGATTCCATCTTCAGTATGATCCTCTAGTATGATCTTCTTTCAAGGAGAGAATCAATGGAGTGATGGAAGATGGGTGAAGCATCCTCTTGAAAGCTCAAGGTCATACAGTCCACAAAGATCATTGCAACAATTTTTGAGAGGAATTCTCTCAAAGAAAGTAGCACAACATTGACTGAGAAGCACTGTGCCTAGCTACCGCATCAACTGTGCACTGCAACTAAGGAAAAGAAGTGTGATGCTGAATTGAAGATTTTGTCTACTGCATGGACTGATGCAGTTCACATAGCTGCTATTAACATATGACTTCCGGTAGATTATCAGCCCAGACCTTGCCCTCGGTGAATATAAACCATTTTCAAAACTGAGATTTGGCCTTCGAGGATAGAGATTGAAGAACAATAATGAGTTTAAAGATGTTGCTTTCCAGCATTATGCAGACTAATTTTTAAGGGGGGATTGAAATATTTTGCCTGTATCCTAATATTTACTTGATATAGTTAGGCCAGAAACTTTATGGACTGCTGATTAAATATTAATTCTGGTGATGATGAAAGTCAGCTTTATTTTTTGAGATTATGAAATAGGAGGAAAGAAGAAAAGAAAAATTAAAATAAACTAGCAGGTAGTTCAAATTATTACAAATAAAATTAAATATGTAGTAAGTTCTTAAAACATTTAATAGCTTTAACTTGCACCTATTCTGCTATTTATGACAGCCATCTGAAATGACTTAGAAATAGCTTATTCATTAAGTGATAGGCCTGAATTCAATTTCCAATTAGCATAGCTGCCTAAATTCCATTCATACTGAAGCCGGAAATATGGCTGCCTTTATTAATTTAATTAAAAGGCTGCAGAGTTATATTTATAAAGGCATTATATTTGATAAGGACAATTGTTATGTATATATATATATAAGAAAATCATTTTGAGATAGGTATAACAGGAATAGAAATAATTTGTAACTTGTAACATACAAAAGGGTTTTGTATACATTTTGTGTAAAATATGTGAGAAAGAGACGGATATGTACCTGACTCCACTCACTGACTGCTCCTTAGACAAGACTGAAGAAAGGGTAAAATATCTTTTGTTAGGTCACGAACCTTCTACCCGGGAAATACTTAGGAGTTGACAATAAGAGAAACATGTGGCCGTAACGGGACAGTATTTAACAAAGTCAGAGGTAGCAATAATTTAAGAGAAAATGAAAATGTCAGAACGGAGACGAAAATGTTTTATTACAGGAAAGCCGAAAAACAGCCCATCCACACGTGCTTAATCTCTAGGAACATTTAGGAATCTACAAACTAAGGAAGGCAAAAGATTTTCAATAGAAATCAGAATATAAGGAAAGTGCCGAAATTTACGACAGCTTGTTCTGGGAAAATTCAAGTTCGTGGGAAGACGTTAGATCAGGGGGGAAAGAATAATTCTAGCCAATGGTCTTCGGATAAAAGTTAACGAATAAGGAGAACTTAGATATAAATAAATAATTTTAGGATAACCAATGATGAAAGTACAACACGAAAATAGATAAAATACGAGGGAATTTAATTTAGCAAAAGGCGTGGCGATGTAGTAGAAAAACTAGAGTACAGAAGGCAGAGAGGAATTCACGCATTCGGTAGAGACACATTCAGAGGTGCATTTCACGCTCGTAGAAGTCGGACATTCATAGATTCACATTTAGACATTCAGTAGAAATACATTCACAGATTTACACTCACACATTCATAGATTCAGAGGGACATTCAGACATCCAGACATCCACCCAGGAAGCCAGTCTAAGAGAGTAGCGAAGTCAGCGGCGAACGGTTAGGGAAGTACTTTACATGTGAATAAAATATTTTAAACAAGTCAACCTTGTGTATTTTTGGGCAATACATTTCTCGTTCCCGTGGATCTATACTGATCCCGAAACACTCCAGTGGACCCTGAGATAAAATTCAACAGAATTGGAGCAAACGACGTCATCAGTGAGCAGCCCGGCCGAGACATCGAAACCACCATCAGCTCAGCGATCAACTACGCCCCCGCACCTTCAATTCCTGCTCCATATGGCATCCCAACGTGGAGACTCGTAGACGGAGACGAGAAGCGGACAACAGCCCAGCAGAAGCGGACGACATCAGCCCAGCAGCCGCAGACGACACCACGAAGGAACCAGAAAGTTTTACTTACTACACAACCGTAGGAGCATAGTGGACAACATGAAGAGCTACATCGAGCAGCCCAAGCGAATAGCCGGCCGACATCGCAGAGAAACCGACCATAAACACAAGGTTTACGAGCAGATACGACGGAACTGGTAACTGGACATCATTGCGAGAACTTCGAACGAGGAGCCACTACAAGAACAACATGCTGCCGACTATTGGGAGAGCAGAGAATAAAGGTAGAAATAAAAGACTGAAATAATTATTTAATTTAGTTAGAAAGTTGTATTAGACATTGTGTGATAGATTTTAAGTAGTAAGCAGCAACATGCTGAAAATATTACAGTAGGGAATAAAATGTTAAGTAGAGAGTTTAGTAGTGAACACAGAGAACTATAAGAAAAGATGGCAGAACAGAATAGAAAAGAGGAAGAAATAGTTATGGAGGAAAATAGAATAGAATTAGAGAATAGTCAGGATGGGGAAGCATACCAAGAAATAACTACAAAGGCTAGCCAAAAAAGGGCGAATGATGATATTAGCGAGGACAAGTTGGAAATATTAATAAATCAGTTTAAGTTGTTCAGTGCAGAACTTAACGATAAGTTAGAGAAAGTCCATGCAAAACTTAATGGTAGATTAGAGAAGTACCAGGCAACCACTAATAGAATAGAAAAAGGCCAAGCAGAACTTAAAAAGGAATTTCAGAACTACCATGCAGAAATGAAAAAGAATTTTCAAAACTTCCATGCAGAAATTAAAAAGGGATTTCAGAACTCCCAGGTAGAACTTATTGATAGGTTAAAGAAAGTCCAGGCAACCACAGATAAAATAAAAGAAAATGAAAATAGCGGAATAAAGCAGTCTCAGATGGAAACCAGTGGCGTAGTTAGCAATAGTTTAACTCAAGACATGCAAATTGAGCACGCTAGTATCCATGAACAGAACCAGGAATTAAACTTAGAGCCTAACACAGATATAGAAAGGAAATTAGAGGAAAATTCGGGGGAACTTAGTAATGATAGGCAGCAAATAGAGAGCGAAAAGGACGTTAACGAGAAGTTAGGGGAAATTAATGATAATAGTCAACTAGAACTAGAGGGGAAAACGATAAGTAATGAGGAAACAGGCATAGAAATAGGAGAACAAAATCAAATACTCGAGATAGGCATAAACCGGGAGCAAGTGAGGTGTCAGGACCAAGTAGAAGGAAAACAAATTAGTGACCAGGATTCGATCCAAAGATATCACGGGACAGGGGCACAAGTCTCTTGGATTCAGAAAAATTTAGGTGAATATTTTGAGGCAAAAATTGCGAAACCCCAAGCCGAAATAAATTGCATAAATGCAAGTGTTCAGAATCCCTCAGAATTCGCGAAAGAACAATTAGCGGAACTCAGGACCGAACCACGCGAATGGAGACCTCCATGGAGTATTAGCGTTCAACTCGGATTCCAAAGAGAAATGAATACAAGAATGTAAAAAGAAAGTAGGATGAATAAGCTGATTGATATAAGTTTGAGAATGTAAATAAAGGTAAACATAAGATAGATAAGATAGGAAAGCTAATACAATTTTATAGTTAAGTAATGTAAAAGTATTGTAATACAAAAAGTATTAAGGATAGGAATAAGCAAGCAGGCTAATTATAGGACACATGAATTAGTAGGAAAACGAATAGTGTCAGGACAGAATTAAATAATTACAAAAAATCTCAAAGAAAATTCAGTACAAAAGGAAAACATGTGACGAAAATAAAATAAGTTAATAACTCCAAGCAACCAGATATAAAGATAAATAATTATAAATTAAATGAGTGAAGAAATAAAGTAATTGTAATCATGTCAAAAAAAAATTAAATATTGCTAGGTGCGTAAATTTCAGGAAATAAAATATTAACGTTAAGAAATCATACAGGAAAATAGGTAATTGTGAATTATAAGGGCAAAGAGATAAAATAATTGCAATCAAGTGGATGAAAATTCAAAATAAGATGAAGGCTTAATAACACATATTAGTAACCTCACATAGGGAATTAGGTAATCATATTATAATAATGGCGAATTAAGAGAGTATCGAAATAAGATAAATCAAGTCAGGCCAAAGGAAAGTCAATATAAAGTGAAAGCTTAATAAGACATTAGTAACATTACAGAGGGAAACTTATAGGAAAGTAAATAATTGAAATTAGAGAGTTTAAGAAATAATAGAATAAGCAGAAGCATGCTAAAGAAAGATAAACGCATAAGAAGCTAAAGTTATATATCTTGGTGACGTTCAATAAGGAAGCAGATAGGGGTAATAGAAAGAAAAGTGAATCAAGTAACGAGAAAAATATATTAATTATGATGCTGCGGTTAAAAGTAGAGGGCAAATAATGAAGTGAAATAAAGTGAAATGAGAAAGATGAAAAATAGATAATAAATAATGGTAATAAGGGAAGAAAATGCATTAATGAATTAAGCAGATAAAGAAAATAACGAAGTCGTCGATGAATAATAATTCTCGTGTAATGTATTGTTTACCTAAGGTAGCTTCATAAAACGATCCAAGATATCTAATTAATAGTAATGTAGTTAAAATCTGTAGTGAATTGCACTGTGAAATGGGATGGAAAATTCTCCCATATAGATATACGAATAGAATCATATACATGTTACCGGTAATGTTATTAAGTGTCTTACAAGGATTATTGTGCATGATTGATTAAAAGTAAAGCCAGACTGCAAATTAGAAGTTTATAAAAAAACATGACCGATAATTAATAAGGATGTAGTTAAAATCAATTAGAAAACGCAAGGCTATAGAAGGTCCATCAATGTGTGTTTTATTGGAATATAAAGTTGTGAACGGATTGCAAATATAATTCCTTTACGTGCTACAGGTTATCTGGTTGTCAAATAATATAGTCAAGATTCAAAATATAAAATTTAACAATATGAATGTGCTATGGAAATATTTTGGTAAAAATAAAAATAGAAGAACAGACCGTCAAGAATAATTTCATTAAGTTAGGTATGATGTAGGTGTAACTAGTAGGCTAAATACATTTGAACAAACTGTAATTGTAACAAATTGAATGTAATATATGATATAATGCTATTAAGGATTAAGGTCAAAAGTTCGTTGGATAAATTAGATAGGAAGTAAACCTGTTTATTGAGTAACAGCTAAAATACTAGCATCAGTAATTGAATAAGATAATTGACTAATATAAGAATAGATTATAAGGAAACTAACTTGCAGAAACATTCAGGGTATATTGTAAATAATAACATGTGCATGCTAGAATATAATTCATATAAAAAAAAATATATAAGATGGTATAGTAGTGGCGTTGATACGCGGATAAAGGTACTAAGTGAAGTGCAGTGCAAATAAATAAATAAATAGGTAAAAAGTGCAGTGAAACTTTCTTAGTTCAAACAGATGTGTAAATGTAAAAGACGAAATGCAAGTCGTATCAGCTACACAGATAATACAATAAACATTTAAAAATATATTTTCAAAGCTTGTATGCGACAGCTTAGACTAAAAGTTAAATGTATAACTCATAAAAGAAAAATAACACTCATATCAGAGCCAAGAACAATAAAGAACAATGAACCATAGGCTCGAAATGCAAATATATGTGTCACAGATAGAAAACCTATACGATTCAAGTGTGTAAATATAGTATTAAGAATAATAAGGATATAACTCTGCATTAACGAGATAGTAATAATCTCACGGGACTATGTACTTCCTGCTCCAATACCCAGCATTAAATCTAATGTTTTTTGCACATGCTAGATTATTTTTTACATTATCCATTAAATCGTTGCCTTATATGCTGTTCAATAACAAGAGTATCTTAATTAAGTTCTTATCAGATTTGCATGTTAAAGTTTGTATTTACTTGCCAAGATTACAAAGACTTCTAATTAATAAGAAAAGACATATAAATTGCTATGCCAATTAGCCAAAGTTTATTTTTCATGGTAATATTTGTTATTTTCCTGCAGTCATTTTAAATCCAGGATATGCTTGACATTGTCAATTTAGTATCATAAGCTCCATCATTGGTAAAGTCAATGTCTGTCCCAATTTAATAGCCAGGGGCCTGGAAATTCAAGCCTATAGTATAGTATAAAGTAAAGTGTAGCATAGTATAAAGTAAAGTACAGTATGTAAAAAGTAAATTCACTTTAAATTTATGACAGAAAATCTGTGTATAAAAAATAAATATAGAATGGAATTGAAAAACATATTAACTTCCCTTTTAAATTTCTTGCCAGGAATGTTGTCAGAATATTTTGGGGAGGAACAATGACAATGGAAACTCTTTGGTAAGCATACAAGTGAGAACCACAATGCTTCTGCAATCAATGAATCTCTTGCAATATCTAGACCCTTTGGGAGATCTGTCTAATTTTTAACAGTTAAATAACCAAGGAAACCTGTTTACATTTTTCAGACATACTCTAAAGCAGAAAATGTTTATTGATTTGCGAATATGCGCTGTAAGTGTTCTAATTAGAAAATTATATCATTTGAAGCATACTGAATATATATAACAGATAGAATAGCAATGAAATTTAATGATACGTCAGTTAAATCGCTAGGGTGAGATTTTTCCGCTATTATTAATCTTTGAAGGAAAGGAACTACAATTTTTAGATGTGTCTGTAATGTGCACTAGTTTGGCAATGTTTCACATACCGCCACGGTTGGCCGAGGTCGTGGTCAAGAGATGGGGGGGTTGGAAACATTTGAAAATCTTGGGAACCCAAGATGATGAATGATGACTGATAATAAATTATTGGTAATGCTTTTCCGGCATACCTTCTCTCACTTTTTGATTTTTGCCAAGCGATCCCCAATCCGCAGATCATTCTTTCAGATCTTGATACAGATCACTATAGTGATAGATAGTAAAGGCCAAGTACTTATGTAGAATTAATAATACACCCAGACGAAATCATAATAACAACCTAGATTTAATGTGGCAGCATTAAAGGTATAGGATATGAGAACTAAGTTTCAAGAGAGTAGTTGAATCTGAATGTGAGGATAGGAGAGAGAGGTTTGAGGAAGCAATAGATGGTACTACTGCTAATCAGATTGACATATTAATAGACAAAAGAAGAACTACGGGAATACAGGATGTTAGATTTTACAGAGGAGCAGATTGCGATTCAGATCACTATCTAGTAAAGGCCAAGAAGTATTTATGTAGATTAATAATACACCCAGATAGAAATCAGAATAACAGCCTAGATTTAATGTGGCAGCATTAAAGGTAGAGGATATGAGAACTAAGTTTCAGAGGGTAGTTGAATCTGAATGTGAGGATAGGAGAGAGAGGTATGAGGAAGCAATAGAAACATGTTCAGAAGAGTGGAAAGCGGTTTGTAATAAGGCCAGTGAAGAAACATTGTATATAAAGAAAAAACCTTGGAAAATAATTGGTTTGATGGCTAGTGTGCAAGGGTATTAGAAGAGAAGAACGAGGCACGTGAGAGGTATCTTGAGCACCCACAGAATATCAAAATAAGCGCAGAGAGGCTCATTTTATATGTAGGCGGAAGAAGAGAGAAGCATGGAACAGGAAAATAATTTCAAAGAAAATAATCTTAAATGTGCTTATAAGGAAGTGAATTGCAATAGGAAAGGATATGCTCCCAGAACAGATATGATAAGAAGAGGGACGGAAATAAATGGAATACCTCAAGGAATTTCAGAAAGATGGAAAGAGTAATTCCAATTGCAGTTAAATGCATGATAGAACAATAGCTTAGAGGAAGATAATGTCCTTAAGATGGAGACTGAGGAGAAGCCATTAGAACAACAGGATGAGATGGATATATCGATAGCAATAGATGCTTTGAAAAATGAGAAAGCTCCCAGTGTGGATAATATACCAGCAGAATTAATTAAAACAGGAGGGAAAGCTATTGTATTGACAATATATAAGTTGGTAGAACAGATGTAGCAGAAGGAGCAAATGTCCAGTGAATGGAAAATAGGAATAATTTGTCCTATATACATTAAAGGGGACAAATTAAGAGTGTCAGAATTACAGAGATATACATTATTCTGTACAGTATACAAAGTATTTGCATATATACTATGCAAAAAACTGGAAGTAGACTATAATGAGATTGTAGGTGAATATCAAGCTGGCTTTAGACAGGGTAGGGGACAATTGACCAAATTTATTCTTGAAAGAGATATCCGAAAAGTTCTGAGAATACAATATTGATTTATACCATCTGTTTATAGGCTTCAGATCAGCGAATGATAGTATTAATAGACAGGAGCTACACAGGATCATGCATCAGGAAGGAATCCACCCAAAGATAATGGGACTTGTTAAGATAACAAGATGAGAATGGCAGATTTCATAGCCCAAGTTACAATCTACAGGGGTAAAATGAACTTATTTAGTATTAATATTGGGCTGAGGCAAGATGGTCTAGCACCCATGCTTTTTAGTATTGTTCTTCAATGGGTGGTTAAGCAGACTGAGATAGATTACAATAATACGTTATTGTATAAGAGTATGTGGGATTTGCAGATGACCTTGATATAATGAGATAGACATTAACAGCTATTGAAGGAGTATATAAGAACCTAGAACAGAGAGTGGGGTTACAGATTAATGAAGGAAAAACTAAATGGATGATACAAACCAGAGATAGACAGAGAATAAGGATTAAACTTAATTTGAGAATTAATGTATTTCAGGAAGTTGATAAGTTCAAATATAGGGACAACATTGACTAGCAATAACGATGGATTGATTGAAGTTCAAAAATGGATAACAGCAGCCAAAGGGTTTACCTTGCATTGAATGGAATTATTAGATCTAATAATGCACATAGGAGAACAAAACTTAGAACATATAAAATGATAATTAGAAGTATTCTTTGTTATGCATGTGAGATGTGCACCCTGCATAAAGAGACGGAGGAGAGACTGGGTGTGTTTGGAAGGAAAAATTTAAAAACAATTTTTGAGCCAGCACAAGAGACCTAACAATGGAGATTTAGATACAATCAGGAGCTGCACGAACTGCACAGAAGTCCAGATACTATAACTTATGTTAGACTGAAAAGATTGGAATGGGCTGGACATGTACATCTAACGGAGGAACATAGGATCCCAAAGAAGGTGTTGGAGGGGAAGATTTATGATAACCCAGTTAGAAGACTAAGGAACATATGGATGGATGCAGTGACATATAATTCCAGGATATTATTAGGGACAGTGGCTTGGAGGAGATTGGCAAGTGATAGGAAAAGATGGAGGAAAAACATGGAGGAGGTTAGTTCGGAACATGGGCCGTGAGGCCATAGTAGTAGTAATTTTCTTATAGCCACAACTTACAGTGACACTAACTCATGAGCAGGTGTTTTGGGATTTGATCCCCACCAGGAGCAAACTGAGTTTTTTTCAGGTTTTCCTGTCCTCATAAATGGTAGGGAAGGTACTTAAACTTAGGCCTGGAACGTTTTCTTCCTAAAAAAAAAATCCTTTCCTTCATTTCATGTACCATCAGCACATGTTGCCATTCTTCTATTTCAAAATGAAGAAATCTTCAAAACAGTGGCACTTATTGCATGAAGCTAGTGTTAGTTTTAAAGAAGTAAATTCATTTTTATTACTGAGAAATATATTTGCCATGCCTCCTTTTAGCATGAGAAATACTGTATACCAGTAACAAAGAGAATAAGTGGTTACAACTGAATTGTAAAATGACAATGGTTCTCTGTCAAATATCTGCTGTAAAGGAGTACTGGTCACGTAAAAATAAATGCTGTTGAGATAAAACTAACTGGTATGGCTGTGAAGGAACTATTTCTTCTTACCAAAAATACAAATATAGTATGCATTCCCCTGTACTATGGTAGCAAAGATAAAAATAATCTTGTTGTATGAAGATATATTTCCTTTGCAAATACAGATAACTTACATGTTTAGCCCAAGAAGATACACATGCATTCTAGTTTCAATTTTGTTAACCAAACACATTTTATATACTTACACCCTTATCTTTTCTCTGAGCTTTCATTCTGCCTACAATTTTCCCATCACGTATTATCAGCTTCTTCTTTGAGGACTTCTCAAGCATATATAACGACTGTGCCTGTAAAAGGAATTAACCATAAGATAAGGATTGTAAACAGAATTATAAATACCATGTGGTCCTCCTGCTCCATCTTTTGAAATAATGGTAGATTTCTCAGCAGGCACTGACGTAAAACAATAAAATCTCATGTTCTGCCTTGTAAGCCAATTGGTCACTTAAAAAACTAATACTGCCGGGAAATCTACCTTATACATAAGAGTGATGATTGAAATGAGAGTACTTTAGCCTCATCCACTGCTGCTGCAGGAAGTTCTATCCATTTAAAAACTAATTTTAAACCCATAATAATGAAGGGATGAACAAATCTGAATTACTTAAATGTAAATTGGAACTTGCACAGTGAAGCTAATCATATTAATTGATATCATTGTATGATTCAGTTGAACTACATACTCTTAAAGCTTCACTTACTTTTCATAAATTTATGGAACTGGTTTTGAGAACATTTAGTTCCCATCTTCAGCCAGGCTAAAGTTCAACTGTCGGATCATTTGTTGAGCTGTGGGAATGTATATTGGGAATGTTCTCGAAACCGGTTCCACACATTTATGAAAAGTAAGTGAAGCTTTAAGAGTGTGTAGTTCAACTGAATCATACAATGATATCAATTAAACCTGAATTACTTCTTTTGCATAAATTCTTTTGCATTTTTTGGGAGTGGATGATGAAGAGTTTCAAGCATGATAGCAAAACCATCTATAGCAGATTCTTTCTTTGGCATCAATCCAGCTTACAAGAAGAGTTCTGACCTGAACAGGACTCTCCTCAGGGTAACATTTTGCAGTATAAAAGAAGTTATCAGGAAAAATATAATTTGTGTACTGATTTTTCTCTGGGCATGACAAATAAAGCATGAGTAGATGGAGCAGCTCATATCTTTTGAGTTGCCATTTCTTTATCTAAATGTTATTTTTGATATTAAAAGCAAAAGTAAAGAATTACCATCAATTTCCAATTTGGAAACCTTCAAAATGAAATAATTTTGTTATTGATTTAGGTGACTGAATCCTTTAATAAAAACAAAATTAAGAAGTATAAAATATAGTGAACTTTTGTAACAGTGATGTCAAATATTAACATTTTAATAAATTGAGTCGAGATTGTAACATACACACCACTATAATTCAATAAAATGGAAGACTAGTTTCGGGAGCCATTGCTCCTAACATCAGTTCCTGGTTGAGTCGACCAGGAACTGATGTTAGGAGCAATGGCTCCCGAAACTAGTCTTCCATTTTATTGAATTATAGTGGTGTGTATGTTACAATCTCGACTCAATTTATTTACATGTTAAAATTAGGAAGCTTTATGTAATTCTTTTTTTGAGAAATAAAAGATACAAATTAAATATATTATAAAAATTACTTATATTGCATTAAAATTAATAATTTATAGTTTACAAATAAGCTAATAACGATGAAGAATAATAAATAAGTAGTTTATATTTCTTCTGAACTAAAGAAAACTATAAAGTGTGCCAAAAGGTAACCCAAGAACTTTTTTCTCTCTTTAATATCAAATGCACCAATCTTAAATTCAGGAATTCATTTGGTCCTTTGGGAAGGAATGTTATGAGTATCCTTTCATGTTCTCCCAGGACTATGAATATTTAACTCCTGCAGCTTAAAAGTTCATACCATTATCACTATAGAAGAAATAGGTTTGGGGAATATATGGAGAACTGGTGAAAGTAATGTTAATGGATTTTGGAAGATAGTGAGAAAGAGGATGGAAGATATTGAAAAGCAAGAGATATGGGCTAGTTTATATGATAAAAGTTCCTTGGTCGTATATAAAAAAAATAAAATAGAATGGGGATAAAAGAAATATATTGAAATTTGTGATTCAAATGGATAGGATGGGTTGGGCATGGATGTGTAAAGGAAAGATACCTGAAAGCATATACAGAAGACAATAATGATAGATGTAGTATGTGTGGGGGAGAAGTAAGTGTATCCCATTATTTATTGGAATGTGAGAAAGTCAAATGGTGCGGGAAAAAGTTTGGGACAATTTACAAAAGGATATACTGTTAAATAAAAAGTAATAAGAGTATAAAAAACACCCAGAAAATGGGAGGGTTTCTGGGTAAAGTTAAGAAGAAGTGCGAAACGAAATAGGAAGAAAATAAAAGGAGGTTCCTTATAGTCAGACAACCATGTGGTTAACGAGGTAGGAAAGTATATTTTAGAGGATGCTGCTAGGATCTAGAGTAAAAAGAGTAGGTTAATAATGTATTTAAAATATAGTTATTGTAAATTGAGGATGTATTGTAACAAATTGTAAAGTTAATTGTGAAATAACTTCAATCTAAGAATTTTCATGGTTGCTCTATTGCTGAGGATTACTGATGGTCTTTCAACATTATATAAATATTTCACACTGTAGACAAGATTCCCATCTAAAATGCACATGAACAATTGTAATATGTTTTCTAGTCAGAAACAGCACAACCTTTGTTACTGTCTACCTATATAAGAGCAAATTTGCACAACATGGAATTAATAAAACGTAAAAAATACCTGTACAAGATCTTAAAATCACTTAAATGGAAAAAATTAATCATAGGGAGGGAAAAAAAAAAAAAAAGGGAGCCTGGAGCCATTGATAAAGGCTCAAGATTTCCAGCCTTCCACGTCAGCAATTATGAGTTCCCACTCCATCTGGTTTGATATGCCTTGGAAATTTCGAAGATCATCTCTATGAAGGAAATTTAAATCCAATATGTGATTTAAAATATATACACTTCAGTGCAAAGTAGTTACAGTTCTATACTAAAGGAATTAATGGCTGGAAGTGATTCTTTCACACTAAGCCAAGTGTAAGTAAAAGTGGAAAAGTTAAATTATTCTTTTTAATTCACTGTAAGGTGTCATTAACAATGAATAGGTTTAAGCAGTGTGATTTACTATTTATGCATTAGCATCTTGTTTCTTATAAGTTAAATAAAATGTATATGGGGACCACCTCTGTGTTCTATTGATAGCATTTGTGACTATTAATCCCAAGGTCTTGGGTTTGGATTTTGGTCATGTCAAGCAACTTGAGTTTTTCCTTACCCTAAGAAGGTGAATGCCAGATAGTTTTAATGTGCCAAGGACTTGGAGCTCATTTACCTCATCATTAACTCATTTCATATCCCTACAACTTAAATCGATAGTATTCAATCCACAATCTACATTAAAAAAAATGCATGTGTTCAGATCTGCTTCAAAGACAAACTATCTAGAAATAATATGCACTTGCTTATTCTCTCTCTTTCTCCCTTACACATACAGTCACAAACATACATACACACATTCCAATAAATAAAGCTGCTGCACCTGTGTTGGGGCATTGACCTGTGAATCTCTTCGCAAACTGCCTTTGTTTGAATCTGATCTATCATCCATTGGTAAACTGTCATCATCCATGTCCTCATCTTCATCTACATCACTCCCTGTAACAGATATGAACATTTGCATTGTATCTTAGAGGAAAGTTGAAATTGTAAATAAATTTATTAGCAATAATTTCACAATGCACAGGGTGGTATTAACAGCTGTACAACTGTGCAAAGATGATATGTTTGGGGATCTCTGAAAGCCATTAAAAGTACAGAGGGAATAAATGAATGGCTGCAAAGAAAGGAGTCTAAATTTTGACTTGTGAAATGGCCCAGGTTCTTTGATGCTGAATGCTCAGAGCTATATAATAACGAAATCTCTTGCAATCTGCTTATTTGGGGCACCTTCCAATGAATTCAGAGCTATTCAATAGCACCCAATTTCTATGCAGTCATCATAAATTAAACTATTATTCTTAAATTTTCATTGCATTTATTGCAAAATTTTTCATCTGTTTTCCTTTCACAGTAATGACATGTAATATTATGAATATATGTTATATATAATGGTTTCCATTTTAGAATATTTAAAATATGGAAGATTCTTACAAGCTTATTTACTATATCAAAATTTAATAAAAATTATTTTTGTAGTAATTATGACGACAGCTAATAGCTCTTACAAGCAACTAAAAAATAAATTTTCACATAAAATAATTAAAAAAATTTAAATGCCCACAGACACATGTGATTTTATTCCAAATTGCTAAATACAATCTGGTCTCTTTTCAACAGGATTCAATCAATTCACTGTAATTCGCATTCCATTAGAAGCAATCCATAAAACATACCAGGACAGAATTAATTTATACCTTTTTTATCCTCTTTGTAATTTATACTCCTCAGAAAACCTCAATAGAAATATCCAGGTTCTGATTCTTAGGTTGGTCTCCTAGAGATGATGCCCCTCCACAACTTTAGACCAACCACTTATGCCACCTCTCTGTATACATATAGGAAATGTCATGGACTTACTATTAGTACCCTAATTCTGTCTTCAATGGCCAACCATAATGGGATTTATAAAGCAGTTTGCCCTACTGGACACTTATGCCAACTTCCTTCTCAACAGGACATCATCTCCACGGGTGGCTGAGGTCATTTAGGTGCAGATTCATGAGCAGGACGTCTGGGGTTCGAATCCAGCTAGGACTGCCCTTCCTAACAGAGGTTTTTTCCAGGTTTTCCTCAGTCCTCATAAATGGCAAATGCCACGGAGGTACCCCAAAATTTAGGCCTGGAAGTTTCCTTCCTTAGAAAAATCCTTTCCTAATTTATCATTTCATATCTGTATCGTCAGTGTTCACCACCTGTGGTGCCTCAGTAGTAAAAACGGCCATTAAATACCATTTAAAAAAACTCCTTTAATTCCTAAATTGCTTGTTCTATTTCCTGAGAGAAACGCCTTCTTGCTCTTTTACATTATTTACAAGTAGATTTATAAATACCAAATCAACATTGTTATGCCCTTCTTCCAACAAAGTTTTCAATTAGATCATTAGGATTTACAGGTGGGTTAATGAGTTGAGAATAATGATTCTGATACTAAATGAGCCTGGTAAACAGAAGTACTTTATATTTTCTGCTGAAAATCTCAGCCTGTAGCTTAGCTCAAGCAGGATTCAAAACGACACCTCCATATATGCAGTCAGTTTTACACTGATGCCTTAAACCAATGAATCCATATAAATAGCTTACCACTGTAGCAAAATGTCTACTTCTCTGTCCCCTCCCTAGTGGGTGTATGTTCAGTTCCGGTTGGGAAAGTGGTCTGGACAAGATATTTTCCCAAGATTGCTAATCATGACTCTAAGCTCCTTGTGTCATTACTGATTTGATTAATTTTCTAGTTTGAAGACCTGTGGGGATTTAAAAGTTTAAGAAAATAAAACAGAAAAATCTAAAGCAAAAGCTATAAAATGTTAACATATTTAAAAGAAAATTATGCTAAAAGCCTGGTCCAATACACACTGCTATATTTTTACATTTTAAGAAATGAAATTAATTGCATTATTTGATAACTCTTGATGAGAGACATGAAAACAATTACCCAAGGAGTCAAGGCTGGAATCATCCTCCATTCCTTCTGGTGGTGGATACATCCCCAATTCTGAATCAGATCCTGATGAACCATTATCTCCCTTACTATGATAGTCATCTTGAGCATCTTCCTGTAGTATGGTAAAGACACCTTTATTTATTGACCTATAGACTTATTACAATTTCAGGTTTTGTTATAGGTATATGTCAATCAACACACAATAGAAAATTCACAATAATTACAAATTCATTAAATTATTACAGCTCATTCACCCTTTAAAGATATCTATCAAATCAAATGTTTTATCAATTGTGCTTTAAAATTCTTAACTTGCATATTTTTTACTACTGTGGTAGTTTATTATAAAAAGTTTTCCAGCTGACTAAGGTGTCATGTTCTGTGACTTTGTTATTTATACAAATTCTATAAATGTTATCTTTTTTCCTATTGTTATAATAATAATGTTCCCTATTATAGCCATTAGCATGGCTTGGAATGCATTATTAGTAAGCTTACTTAATATACAAATAGTAAAACTACAGTTACATACTTTTGAGTCTTAAAATACTTCTACATATTATATTATCTAATTTTAAATAATTCTTACACTCTTTTACTGTAGATCAGAATATCATTAACACTATAACTTCCTACACTCACCTCATTACCTGTATGCCATACTGATTAAATGGATGAATCAGACTATAGTATGCAATTATTAACACTGCAATATCTAAATGTTCAAAAAGGTGTCTTCATAGACATAATACTGCTGCGGGTGGCCGAGGTCATTACGGAGTGGACTCATGAGCGGGAGGTCTGGGGTTCAAATCCCGCCAGGACCGTCCTCCCCGACTGGGGTTTTTTCCAGGTTTTCCTCAGTCCTCATAACTGGCAAATGCTGGGGAGGTACCCTAAACTTAGGCCTGGAACGATTCCTTCCTTAAATAAATCCTTTCCCAATTTATCATTTCATCCCATGTATCATCAGTGTCCACCACCTGTGGTGCCTCTGTAGTGAAAACGCGTGTGAAACACTACTAAAAAAAAAAATAAATAATAAAATAAAAAAAATAGACATAATCCTGACCTCGGTTTTTTTAGATACTTGATTCATGTGATAGTCATATGTTAATTTACAATCTATGTATACACCTTAAATTTTAATATATGGCACTTATTCAATAGGAGTTCCATTTAATGTTAACCTAACTTCAGTGCTACCTATATGACTATAATGCTGAAAATGAAGATGATTTGTTTTACTTACGTTGATTTTTAGATTATTGTGCTTTAGATAATTGAATATTCTTTTGGAAAAGATATTTGTAATTCTAAGTTTGCCATTGTATATTACAAAACCATAACAAGGTATCTTCTGCATATGAAATATTTGTACAATTGTTCATTTGTGGGAGATTATTTACATAAACAGCCCTGCAAAACTCAAAATTTATATTTAATCATAAAATTAAATGTAACTGTTTTTATATACTGTTCTATAAATGCATATTTCAGGTCTCTATATACTGTTTAAAATTTATTAAATATGATTTTAAAAAATTTACCTCTTGCACTATAATTATTCAATTTTGTTAGTATTGTGCACCACCCTACTGAAAACCTTTGTTAGATCTAAAAACAAGTCCTGCTACTTTATCATCTCCATCTAGATGCACTAGAGTATTATGAGTAAATTAGAGTATGGTTGTATAGTTGAATATTTTTTCTAAAACCATATTGTCTACTGGCTACAACATTATACTTAAAACAAGAGTTGTAGGTCTATAATTTTCAATGTTATGCTTGTCTCCTTTTTTGAACATTGGCCTGCCATTCCAGTTTTTAAGCAATCAGGAAATGTTTCATCTCAATAGCATTGTTTGTTAAATGAATCAAAATATCTGCCAATTGGTGCCAATAATGCTTTAGAATTTTGTAGAAATCCCTTCCCAGCATGAAGAAGTTCGGTTATTAGTTTTTGTATTATTTTAACTACTTCTTCTAAAGAAGTATGAGCAAAAAAAGAAATGCTTCTACATACTCAATTCACTTCCTTGAATTACTGGAAACTCAAAACTTTACTAGATGGACAAAAATTTACGTCAAATGAGGTCATATAGAAGGTAAATAAATGAGTACTTTCAGGACCTAGAAGAAATTTACTTTCACAAAGTTATCACAAATCTGGAAAAGCATTGGAGCAAGTTCAAAGGAACTATGTTGAAAAATAAAGTATGCTAGAAGACTGAGCTCATTCTCTTTAATATCAAACCAAGTCACTTATCAAACTATCCTCATAATATACAGCTACTGAAAAACCTACCCCATCCGAGAGGTCTTGCTGGTGTTCCATCTTTACAGGTTTTTCTAAGCAGCTCTGAGGCCTACGCCCACGACCTCCACCCATTACTTGTGATATTACTGGAAATGCATTGCAAAAAATTATGAATATTTAGGTGTCCTGCTTCATTGAGTAAACATATATACACTTACACAATGGATTGCAAAACATAATTAGCATTCTTGGATAATCAGGGCCTACTGGTATTAAGTACCTGAAAACATTGGTGACTAAAATGACCAGAGCATGTTATTTTATATTTTTGAGTATTAAAGTGCCATTAAACTAAATATTATATTAATAATATTGTTCATTTTTTCTTTCATTGATCTTTTAATTGATGACAGAACTAAAGGAAAAATTAAATACTGCTAACAATCAACACTCTTGCTGATTATTTTCATTGCAGAGTAACAAACATTTAATTATCTCTTCTGAGTCGAAATATTTAGAACACACTTTATGGTTTCACTTACATAAGATTTACTCAGGATATGTTTCACGAAACAAATGTGCACAACCTCAGCTATTACAATGAGTCGTTTAACAGCTGAAGATATGAACAATTGTTCCACAAAACATATCCTGAGTAAATCTCTTGTAAGTGAAACCATAAAGAGTATTTCGGCTCCGAAGAGATTATTAATGCCTTTTCACTTTGTTTGATTCCAAATTGATTTAATATTAAAAACATTTAATTGTTCCTTGTTGGATGATTGAGATTTCAAGAGTACTGGTTCAATAATTTTGAGTTGGTCCTGGTGGTGTAGTGGTAACCATATTTGCCTCCTAAACCCAAGATTGTAGCTTCAAATGTGGCCAGGATCGATGGATTTTTTCGGGCGTAAAAATCCTAAGTATGACTTCCTTCGGAAGGGAAGTAAAGCCGTGGGTCCCGTATCATAGATTTATGGCACGATAAAGAACCTTAAGTCTGAAAAAACAGGTCTTTGAGCGAAATTTGTTGGCTGTTTCACGCCCTGAATAGAATGGGACGCTAATGACCTAAGATGTTAAAGAGCATCCGTAAATAAACCAAATCAATCAATCAACCAGTAATTTTGAGCCTATGAGTCTTGAAGGATACTGTGAGGGTTCAATAAAGCATTTTATTTTCTATCTTGCATAATAGCAATGGATCACAAATGTCTTTGCATAAAAGGAAGCGAATCAATGGGAGAGATGAACTGCCCAGTATTATTTCTCCAACTTCACCTGAATTTAACTTACCACATAAACCTGTTTTTCAAAACGTTTTCTTACGCAAAGCAATAATAAATTAATACGGAAATGCAGCAATTTCTTGCATACTATTGCTCTAATTGTGCTATACATCCACAATCTTTTAATTAAAAAAGTTAACTTAAGTGTAATATTAGTGTACCATCATCTTCTTCTTCTTCATCATTATTCATCTCCTATGCTTACTGTCTAAATCTTTACGATGGGGTTTTTCGTGATTAATAAATGAATATTTATTGAAATGCTATGAAAAAGTGCAAGGAGACCTCCAATTATCTGGCCCATGCCATTTTTTTAGGTGCAACCCCCCCTTCCCCCACAAATACAGTTCGTGTATTACAATACATTTCTTTAATATATAATAAACTGATAATAAATTATTCTAACTCTACTTCTTAGAACAAAACAAAATAAAATACAGTATCCCCTGGCTAACACAACTAGCCTATGCAAACCTCTATCTTCAGTTCATGAGTAGTTGCCTAATGAAATTCCAGAAAACAAAGAGGTTCAGCCACCATGTCAGATAGCTCTTTCAAGACACCAAAGGATTCTCTTTCAATATTATTTCCTTATTTACTTTCCTCCAAATTACTTTTGTAATTTAAGTATCTGTTTCCAAATGTTAATTCTTCTTGAATTCATTAATAACACAAACCCCTTATCAATTAACCATGTTCATTTTTCCTGAATTCACATTTTATGAGCCTGGAGACTGATAATGCTAAAATGGCATTCATCACAAAGGCTGAAGAACATTTCTAGTAACACCCAGAGTCAGGTTTCTTGATCCTGCAGAAATCAATTCTAAAAGGTGTTATCAGCTATCAGAAAATTAGTAGTTAAGCATCTTTGTAGATGTGAAAGAAGCACTTGAAATTAAAAATATACACATGTTTAATTTTAGTAGATGACCCCCTGGTAGATGCAGAAGACTTTAGTCATATTAGGTACATTACACATTTACAATGCAGGAAACTCATTAGAGTACAAAAAGTTTACATTTGAAAAGGTTAATTATATGGTAATAGGAGAAAACACGATTTAATTATTAAAACTAAAGGAGTACTTAAAAAGTGCAAAAAACATAATAATTTAGGGGCAAAAATTTCTGATGATGGAAGAAATGGTGCAGTTATTAAAGAATATTTAGAAAAAAAAATGTGTAACATCAATCTTCATTCTGCACAAGCCCAGTAACTTAAGTATAATTTTAAAAATGGATTTTTGGCAATGGAAATGGGTTAGTGAAGATGTTCCACAAAAGTATCATAAAGATAAAGATTAGAAAAGATAAAAATAAGAAGACAAATGGAAATAAAAATTAACATTGTGGAGGATTTTTTCAAATTAAATGTTTCAGGAACTTCCCATCTTCAGCTGTTGACTGACTGCTTGGTAAGTTTTGAGCTGTTTGGTGTGGTCATGACTGAACCGGAGTCACTTCTCTGTCAACTTCTGCTGGCTTGAATAGAAATTTGCAGAATTTGTTCAAAGGTGGACTCAAAATTCATGAACATATCTCAATTTTTAAACTCAAAATTTTTTCCCATGCAGATGTTTCTGTTGGAGTATGCAATTTTTTAAAACAAAATGGCTTCTTGCTTCATTTCATGGTTGTATACCCAAAAATGAGTTGGTACTGCTGATTTTTCCAACTGTTTTAGTGAAACTTCTTATTTTACAACATAAATCTATACAGTTTACCATGGAAGAGGAGAAAAATGGGGGACTCCCATTCCTAGATTTAAAAATCATAGGAAATGAAGAAAGTTTGAACTTTCACTTTTAGATTGAAAATCATGAAATTAAACCATAAGCTGAGCTGCTGAAAGAACTTCACAACCAAAGAGAGCTATCTATTTGGGATAAAATTTTCACCCTAAAAATGGGAACAATTTAATGAATTTTGCCAGCCCATGGATGAGACCATCTGCCACAATTTAATACATTCTTATAGGATATGCAAAGCTGTGAAATAATGCAAAATAAAAATATTCATTGACAATAGCAGCAAAATTCCAAAAGAACAATTATACTATGAATTAATTTCAGATTATGACTAGGAATCAAATAGTCCTACATGTGTCAAGCTGATAATTATACAATTAACATCCAAACTATACTGATAGACAAATTTAGTACATCACGATGCATGGACATGATTATAACAAAAATTATTTGGGTAGCATCAAGTCTGAAGAACCTTCTGAGTTGGTTGCCACCATAAACCTCTGAGGAGTAATACGGCATCTCAGCCAACCCCAAACTCAGCCTATCAAACAGGGTTTCTTATACTGTAATCAAGTAAGCTCTCTAATTATGCATGAAGTTTACTACATACATGCTTTTGGAAATATTATTCAAGTAAAATAATGCACTGGACCTTTGGATTAGCAGACTGACATACTAATCACAAAGGCAATAAAGATAATGTCAACAGGACAAATATGCATGATAAGGCTAACAGCTTGTGGAATAGAATTTGGAGAACTTCAAGAGGCTTTGTATCCTGTGCATTTATTACATGTGCTTCAAAATAATGCTCATTATATATTAACCCTAGGACTCTGAAGTTACTTTCTGTAATGCACACTCTAGACGGGAGGGGGGGTTCGTCGAAAGCAGAGTCCACTACATTAAATGAATTTTAAGGAAGGAATTTAAATATTTATTAATTGCTTATGCATGCAAACTACACTTTATTATACATCATCGCTTGCAGGGTATTTTGCCTATGAGCAAGCATGCTGCTTGTTAGCCAGTTAGCAAATTCATGAGAAACATTTACATAGAATGACCAGATTCATATTGGGGGGGAAAAAAAAGAGAGAGAGAGAGACAAACCAGTTCTAAAAGGAGGGCATTATTCAAAAAAAAAGAGGACACAAAATATCAATTTATATTTAGGCTTATGCTATACCAAATTGTTATCTATATTTTATACAAAATAATTATAATAAAACATTAAATGTGAAATTAATGTTGTGGCATATGGGGGGTTGATAATGCACTATTATTTGGATTAAAAATAGGTTTACACATGCCAAGTGGTAAAGTCAATGAAATCATGTGGAATATAGTGAAAGAGTATGGAGGGGAGTAGATTTATGCACAGGTATTTGCATGGTTGCATAATTGGGAATTTGAGTGTTGTTAAGCAGAACAGTCAAGAGTGAAACTTTAAAGGAAGAGGAACATTTATCCACATGCTCCAATGGACCACCCAACGCTAGTTTTAAGATAATGTAGAGTTCAATTAAACATAATGTAATAAACTGGATGTCCTGATTGATGTCAGGTTGTGAATAATCCAAACTCCAGAACCATTATTTCCCAAGTATTTTACTAGCTTTTATAAGAGATGAAAGATACATTATGATACAGAGATTTAAGCTCACCCTCATGTCCAGCCAGGTGTAATAGTGATTACACCAATGTAGTAAAGTAAGCACTTTAATTGGGCTGTAACAATATTACATTGTAACGTGTTTTACAGGTATTCACAAATTTTACATTCAGCCTAAAAATCACTTCTTCCTTTCCCAAATGCAGGATATTTGCTGCTTAGGACGTGTTGAACTTAAATTGCTGTTTTGGCATTTTGAATGTATGAATAACTAACTTCTGAACCACATGACTGAGGGAACAAAAACAAAAAAGAGAGCGAGAGAACACATGCAAAGCAGAATGGGCAATTGTTAGAATGAGGGAAAGAAACTACATTTGTTTCAATCTATTTAGATTTCTTAATTTATTAGGTATCTGTAAGCAAATTTTATTGCTGCTGCGACCTACAAGAAAATTACTTTTAAAAAGGCATATAAACGGATTTCAAAATTTCAATCTTATGTTACAGAAAGGACATTTCTAGATTTTTAAAAAAATCTGTCCGGACCACGGACAAAGATGTAAAAAGGAAGACACATCTGAACAAAATGGTCTCTGGTCACCTTAGGTCTGTCAAAGATCTAAAGATCTAGAAATATTTGCTAGAGAGAGAATTTAAAACTATTAGATAGAATAGAATATTTATTTGTCTTTCGTTACAAAAAATATAACAAATGATTTACACATATTTTACAAGTGAGACTGACCCAACTATTCTTGAGGCCTTATCATGTCATGACTCCCTGGTCGTCAACATGCGTTACAGCTCTGTTTCATCTATTTTTCCCTCTTTTTCTCTCTTAACTTTCCTAATCCATTTGCCTCTTACTCTTTCTAAATATTACCCATGCTCCTACTTCTTTCCCATCTTCTGTCAACATTTTTATTGCTATTACATTGTTTTCTATTTTATTCCATTTTGAATCCCATACACCCTCTCTCCAATTTTTTGTTTCCTTGCACAGCATCAAACAATTAAACACACCTTCTTGTTTCCCCACAAATAACACATATTTCCATAATGCTGTTTCTAAATCCTTTATGACACAATGGCCTCCCCATTGCATGCGTGCATATCCCTCCCTTCCTTTCTTATTATGACTGTCAACATACTTTTCCCCATCCCAATCTTTCTTTAATATCTTCTACAATCTCAAAGAGCTTTTATTCTCAAATCTTGATTATATCTCTTACCTCTCAATATTTTCTATTTTTACGTTCCTCCAAAAACCTATTGAATTATTTTCTCCCTTCTAGCATACATTACTCATACTGATCACTTCCAATGTTTCTTTCACTCTCTCCCACCAGTTATTGTGCAAAATGCTCTTTGGTATTCCATACGTTTTAATTATATCATCCTCTAGTTTCAAATTCCTATACCAATTCATTTAAGAACTTTCGAAAAATAAGACATTTTTAAAAAATTCTGTTGGAACTCACACAGTGAAGCTTGTTAAATATAAATTATAATTAATCTGTCATCTAACACACTCTTATGCTTCACTTAGTTTTAAATACGGTGGAACCAGTTTCGAAGAAATTCCTCTCCATCTTCAACCAACTTGACGACTTGTGAAGCTCGTGAAACTTGTTGACTCGTCAAGTTGATGACAGATTAATTATAATTTACATCCTATACCAGTATTTCAGAAGTCTTTCAACCACCATTCCTTTTCTATTACTACCTAATTCTGCCTATGCTACTCCTCTATGAAAAAAAAAGCATTAAATATCAATAACAAATTAGTAAATATTGAAATTTTCAACAAAGAACAATTAAATTCCACCTTACTCTTAATTCATAAGTAACCAAATACTATTAAAATTAATCCATATACTAGATTGCCATTTTATTTGGCCCTGGCCATTGAGCTGGGCAGTCCACTAAAGTTGACAATTACTTGTTAGTATATGATATTTAATTCTTACATTTATAATGCTATTCTTACATTATTATTTCTATTCGATTTTAACAGTCCATTTCCACTTTCTCTAAATATTGCCCAATGCTCTTACAGCCATTATCTAGAATTTTATTCATATTTATGTTCCTATTTATTCTATACCATACACTTTCTTTTTTCCAAATCTCTGTTTCTATGAATTAGCAACTAAGAAAACAAGAACACACACATTTACGATTACAGTCATGGGTGGAGGGAGAAAGAAAGTTATCGGATTTCCAAAGAGAGTTTAGAAAAGGAAAATGTACAGCAGACAATATCTTTATAATAAGAACATTGATAGATAAATGTCTGAGTATAAAAAGAGGGAAGATGTATTTGTTCTTCGCAGATCTTGAAAAGGCCTTTGATACTATCAAAAGAGAGGTGCTTTGGGTTAAGATGAGAGAATAGGGAGTGAGTGGAAGTTTATAGGACTAATACAGAGGCTGTATTTAGGTAATATTTTTTTGCATTGGGCTCAAAAGTAACAAGAAAGTAAAAAGAAGGGTTGTAAATTAAGTCCGATACTATTTAATACGTTAATAGATGAGATAGTGGAAGAATAGGCACAACCCATCAGTTAATAATAAAGACATTCCATTTTTGCGGATGATTTAGTAGCAGCTGCAATTACAAGTGAAGGTTTAAAGAAAGCAACAAAGAAATATTGTAAAAAATGGGGTTTAAAAATAAATAAAATATATAAATTTTAGTATGTAAAAAAGGGAATAAATTCAGTAGAGATGAGAAATGGTAGTTACAGGGGAGTGAAATTGAAGTGGTAAGGAAATTTGATTATTTGGGGATAAGGCTGAACAATAATGGAAAATGGACAGAACAGAGGAAGAATGCACTAGGAAGGGAAAACAAGCTACCAATAAGCATACACATACACGTGCTTGAAGAAAATTCCAAATTGAGTGTAAGCTGGTTAGAGAGAGTATATCTGGCTACAGTTGAATGGAAAATGCATGGGATAGAAATATGGCGGACAGAAAAAGGGTGGGAATGCATAGATCAGATTCACAGAGCAATCTGTAAAATATTGGGATTACCTAGAACTGCACCCAATGGAGTAGCCCTGATGGAACTAGGTGGGCCAAAAAGGTCTAATGATAAAATGCATTATTATATATTGATGGAGGATACAATCATTTAAGGAAGGCAATATTCTCCAAGACTGCTTAGGGGTAGGAAATTGGTTTGGGAGAGCTAGTTAGTTTACAGTCATCAAATGGGCAAGGCAATGGAATAAAGTGAAAGCAAGGATTGATGATATTGAGAAACAGGAAATATTTGGAGGTCTAAGAGATAAGAGTGTTCTGATATATTAGGAGTTTTAAGAAAGAGTGGGGCAGGGAAAAATATATTGAGGTTTGTGACAAAATTGGTATGGGTAGATAACAGCAGGAACAATGATGTTAGGTGGAGTAAAAGTTGACAAAGAATTGTGCCTACTGTGTGGTAAGGTAGACAAGAACCTGTATATTAGAATGTATAGAAACCTAAGTATAGAGAGAGGAAATATGGAACAAGGTGCGGGATAATTTGTAGGCAGAAATTCTGGCATTAAAGATTTTTGGGAATAGCAGAAAAGAATTTTTGAATTAGTTTGGAAATTATGTAGGGAAAGTAAGAGAAAAATGATAAAGGTGATCAAGGCAAAGGAAGAGGGTAATAAGGTAACAATGAGGGAAGATGATCACCTTTAGGGAAGTATTTGTAAAGTTCATTTGATAATATTATGGTTACAGCAATGTAGGATCCATGTACACAATAACCAGGGAGTTAGTTGTATAGGATCCTGAATTAACAAGCACTCATGGATCAAGGAAATGTAATTGCAATGTAGAAATAATAAATATTCATTCATTAGATTTATTTAGCACTTTATGATTTCTTAATTATATTTTTGCACACTTTTGTTTGGTACGTAAGAGTTTCAAACTATTTGAAATGACCATAGCATACACATTAGTTACCATCTCACCTATAAGATGCAATGACCAGAAGCATAAAAATAACAAAAATATTACCATTAAACATTCAAAATACCTTGGGCAATTGGAGTCATGTCATTTCTGTCTCTTCTCTTGTAACGATTATCTATTTCATCTGGAGATTCAAAATCCATCAACTTAGATGATTTCTTCCTGACTCTGCCAGATCTTGACACACCAGTTACCTCAAGATCTGTAAAATAAAATCCACTCTTAATCTCCAAAATAACTATTTGCATAAAAAAGCCAATTCTTTAAAAATACTTGTTTTCAGTAAAACAAAAATGTACTTTTACCATTTGTGACAAAATCCGCATAAAAATTAATAATACAAGGAAAAGAAAAAAAAATGTATAAATTTATTTTGTGGCTAGAAATAATGAACCAACATATTAGTTTGATAAAAACTTAAATTTATGAGTTATCTTCTTACAAATTTAACCCAAGCTTTGTTCGCCATCTTGTAGTTTCCAATGCTAAATATTTTTATTTATTTTAGAGACATTATTAAAATATATAGATAATTCAAATTACGAGAAACCCATAATCATCAATAATCAAACAAAAAAGAGAGTTCATGAAGCATAAAAAAGTAATAGTTCTGAAATTTAAAATACTAGAAACACAGTTTACTATCAATAAACTTCATACATGTTTCTGAACGTCACTTTATATTTACATTATATGCAAATTCATTCAGCTTATAAATAAATTTATCAATGATATAGTTCAAATTAAGCTTAAAATTACTCCCTTTGCAATCCTTTTGTACATTTGTTATACAATATTAATCCTTTAATCTTTGTCTGTTAATTTCAAATTTAGCATTAATCAATGGTGATTTTCCTTTCCTCTTTTATTATAGTATATAAGTGATCATTGGTTGTTTTCATATTTTGAAATTGCAATTTTTATAAATATACACAATTCAACAACTGTAGCCTGTTAATTATCAAAATATCTCTAGAGGGGTCTCTCAGTTTTAACCCATATATATATACACACACATACCTTAAACCCTCTTTTGTGGTAACAATATTCTATTCAAGTTATTTATACTACAGGTTTCCCATAGACACTAAACATAAAGCACATAATATCAAAATTGTTCCTGGCAATAAAAGGCACTATTTTTTCTGAATATGTACTATAGGGCTAAACTCTCATTGTCTCCAAAAGAATAGAAATATAAAAAACAATACATGAAAAAAAATAAGCTCCAGTAGTGAATGAGCATTAATGATATATGTTGGCTACAGCATCCCTTTGTCTCTATTGTTACTTTATTAATATGTGGAGGTAAAAAAAAAAAAATATGCAGATTTATAGTAGTATGGAGGCAAATTTTCCAATTATTCAAATGTATATGGAATGGCCTATATACTTAGGATTCCTAAAAGTTTACTATGTAATATCAAGCTCTAGAAATCTAGAAAATAACTGAAGTTAATAAAAAAATGGTATAAAATTCATTACTTAAGTATTGAAGATAAAGAATATACTCCCTTCCATTTACTATAATTATTTTATTTCAAACAATACAAATTTATGCATACCGATTAAATTATACTTGATTTGCTAACCTGGTTTAAATGGATCACATTCCCAGAATGTTTTGCATATTAAAATAAAATCATCACCTCTTTCAAAGCTATAACTATGCAGTTTAGGTCTATTAATCAAAAGCATTTAGTTCATTATTTTACCAAAATATCAGTAAATTATTTTGATCTTGTTGCTAATATAAAGTACTAGGAAAATGAAGTTTTATTTTATTCAGACATTTTTAATAGCATTTACCACTAGTTTTTATTGTTATGGCATCACATACAGTAACAACCCTGGCATTTGCCTTAATGAGAACTCAAGAAAATTCTATAATACCTGTTAAATCCTGGTGGGATTCAAACTGCAGACCTCCAGATCATGAGTTTGTGCCTTAGAAACCTCTGCCACCTACAATGGTTAAAGCAGCTTATGACAAGTACCTACAAATGCTGCTCGATAAGTCTATGAAAACTCAATAGAGGGTAGCTTCATACTATTTTAAACATTAACTTGGCAATACTGTGACTGTTGAGAGATGCTGTATATGATTATAATTAAAAAGATTGGTCTGTCTTTGAGAGCTATTTTCCTTCTTAAATTTGTCAACAAATGTTCAAAATGGAGAAACACAAATTTTGTGTATTAATAAAACATTGGTATTTAAAATAGGCAATGCTCACAAAAGCTAATGTGAAGCTGGATAAACACTATAGAGAATCTGCAAATTGCTTAGAGTGGTGAATAAATGGTTCGATATGGACAACTGGTGCAAGCGATTTGGGCCATTCAGCATATACTGTTGAGGCAACAAATTCCAAAATTATTGACATTCACAACATGGTGCTGAGCGATCTGAGACTGAAGTGCAAGATATTGCTGAAGCTGTGGGCTTTTCTAGAGATTTGATGCATAATATTTTGCACAATATTTAGCAAATGAAAAAGCTTCAGCAAAGTGGGTGCCACGTTTGCTAATGATTGACCAGAAAGTGACCAAAGTCACTTCCACATTGTTTTCGGACTGTTTAAATAGAATTCAAGTGAATTTCAGAGATGATATGTGACAGTCGATGAAATGTGGATCCACCAATGGATGCCAGAAATGAAGGAGCAGTGGAAATGTAAATTATAATTAAATTTGTCGCCTAACACACTCTTATGCTTCACTTACTTTTAAATACAGTGGGACCAGTTTCGAAGAGATATCCTCGCCATCTTCAAGCAACTTGACGACTGGTACTAGAAACTAACATCTATGAGGACCTATGGCTCTGTCCTGGAATACCAATTTCCAATTTATAAAGAAAAAACACCATCAGGATGGAGCCACAGGTCCTCATAGATGTTAGTTTCTAGTACTAGTCATCAACTTGGTTGAAGATGGCGAGGATGTCTCTTTGAAACCGGTCCCACCGTATTTAAAAGTAAGTGAAGCATAAGAGTGTGCTAGACGACAGATAAATTATAATTTACATTTAACAAGCTTCACTGTGAGAGTTCCAACAGAATTTTTTAAAAATTTCTTATTTTTCGAAAGTTCTTAAATGAGCAGTGGAAAGTTTGAAACAGTGGGTTGTTACTAGAATAAGCACTCCGAAGAAGACAAAAACAATTCCTCAGTAGTATAGGTAATGGCGGCTATATTTTGAAATTTCCATGGCCTAATTTTAATTTAAACTTTTGGAAAAGAACAAATACATAACTGATTAATATTATGCTCTGCCAATGGAAATGCAATCAAGATCAACTGCCCTCATTTGGCGAAGATAGAAGTCCTGTTCTGCCAGGCAAATGCGCCAGTGAACAAATCTGTGATTGCAAACTCAAAATTATTGGACTTAAGGTATTAAATCATTCAACCCCCAATCTCCAGATTTGGCTCCCTCAGACTATTTCCTGTTTCTTAAAATGAAACTGGAATGAAAGAAATTCATAATGAATGAATTTTGTCGTCGTCGTAACAAAAGCATATTTAGAGAGCTGAAGAAACTGCATTTTATAGGTGTAATAAACAAATTAGAAAATAAATGGAATAACTGTATAGATTTGAAAGGAAAATTATGTTCAGAAACAAAAAGATGTTTTTTCCAAAAAAGTTACATCTTTTTTATTTTTGCATGGACTTATCAAACAACCCTGTAGTGCATTAAACTCTATCTTGCCTACCGCTTCTAAGCATTATTAAATCAATATACTGGAATTAGCAGTTTTGCATATTAGAACCATTTAAAAACAGAACAGAAAATAATATTTCAAACACGAAGAAAGTGGAAGATAAAACTTATTATTTCCTGGTGTATGCCATATTGTTATATCTGACACAATTAACTTATATTATGTGTGTGTGTGTGTGTGTGCCGTAACTTTTATCACTGGAAATGTCACGGTCATAGAATATTTAATCTTTTGCATTCTGCATTTGGCTATTACTTGATATGGAAATGTCAATGTCACAGAATACTTGGTCTTTTGGACTAATCATTTGGGTGTTACTTGATATGGAAATATCAACGTCACAGAATACTTGGTCTTTTGGGCTAAGCATTTGGGTGTTACTTGATATGGAAATGTCAAGGTCATAGAATATTTAACCTTTTGCACTCGGCATTTGGGTGTTACTTGATATGGAAATGTCAATGTCACAGAATATTAGGTCTTTTGGACTCAGCATTTGGGTGTTACTTGATATGGAAATGTCAATATCACAGAATACTTGGTCTTTTGAACTAAGCATTTGGGTGTTTCTTGATAATGCTCCTTATAATATAGTCTTTTAATAAGATAGCAATATGGTACATAGATCAAGACTGTGCCAAGCTATTTTAAACAGAAATTATGCTTGTTGATGAATTGGTTTCAATTGTTCTTCACATGAGTGGCTACCAAAATCCCTGATTCCCATACTCATGGATTTCGTTTTTGGGGGGTTATGTGTTGGATAATATTTACTCCACAAAACCCGGAAACAGGAATGATTTTTGTGAGGAGGGTTAGGGCAGCAAGTGGAAGTATCACATCCCTCATGCTGTCAAAGGTTCAAGAAAGCATTATGTTTCATGCAGAAAAACAGAGTGATTATTTTGAACATTTTGTATAAATAAAATTAGGCATAATAATGAAACCACATTACATTTTTCTTTATTCAATCTTCCAAGTGTATCATCTAATTGTTGTTATATCTCAATTATCAACTTACAGTCTATGATAATAACAACAATGAATTGCAAAGACTAAAAGGCATCAGGATACACAACTGGGGTTGTCAAATTTCTTGATTTTGGCAGAATTTCCCAAAATTTGTTAAGTTTGTGACAAACTTTCCAACTTTCCGGCCTAACATAAAATGTTCGCTAATTTTCCCTTATTATGTTAGCAAACCTTTGAAATAAATAACTTTTAGCTATTTGAATTTGGTGTATGATTTTGTTGGAAAAAAGTTGTTTAATTATATCAGAATTGCAAATATGTACAATTTTATAAAAAAATGACTTAAAAATTCTCAGTTATGCCAGGTCTTTGGAAAAATATAAATATTAGTGAATTTCAGGTAGAGAATATGAGCATATGGTTTGTAGGACTATTATTTTATGTATTTTCTGATATTGTATTTTAGTTGTCTAGTAGATTACTGAGAGCAAACTTCTTGATAAGAATATATTATAATAATGCTACCAAACCATTTACAAAATTTGACTTTAAATGATGCAGAAGTTATTTTAGTTCAAAATATTTTAACATATTTAACACAAATAATCACTCTGTACTTTTCCTTTATTTTTTGTTTATACTAGAACCATTTATTTGAATGACTTCTTGGTTATGTGCAACACTATTTGTGAAAATAACAATGAACCCAACCATCTCTTTGAGCATACTTTTGGGCAAAAAATTAAGAAATTTCCCTAATGTTTATCAAAATCATCTGTTAACCCTATAGACAACTCATTTTACTAAGCTGCATTATATTTGCAGCTGCTAATGCAATGTCTGCAATGGAAATCTTTACTTAAACTAACAAATGCTGACTTCATTTTATTTCTAATATTTTAACAATAAAATTAATACTCTACTAGATTTTCAAGGAAGTTGTACTTTTCACATTATCAGCATATTCAACAGGTTTGATTGTATGCTTGGGTAATATTGAGAAAACCTTTAGTCTTCTAACCCCTTTGGACTCTGCTCTGACCAATTTGAAAGTGTTTGTATCTGAAAATATAACCTTTTTCCAGTCCCTTGACGTCCAATGCTGATATGCTCGGTAAACAAGTTTCATGGCTTGGGCTAGAAAAACTTCTTGGCAGCATGCTGAGTGGTAAGCAGAAGTCTTGTTGTAGCTTACTGTCAAATGGCTCAAATTTTAATGTTCTTGAGCAGTTCTGGGTGCTGCTTCATGAATTCCGCTGCTACTATTCATGGATAAGCTAACAATTTTAATTTAAAATGTTATTTGCATGATTAACAGTTTTGATTATCTGATCCCACTTTTTATTTTGGTATAACCCCAGGTAGCAGTGATGGTAAATTTTTTTTATATTGTTAATAGCTTTGCATAGAAACTTGGTGTAGCAATGCCAAGGCAAGAGCCTTTTATTTAATTCAAAGCTTTATGTAACCCACATATGTATCAGAAGCAATGATACAAGCTGTAAAGTTGTTATTAAAAACAAAAGTACCAACAACTTAAGTGAATTACAAAGAATTTTGCCAGTATGAATGCCAAAGACTGGCACTGAAAAACTAATGGCTGCAAGCTAAACCTATATGCTCAAGATTCACATGATAAACAAATGCATGCGGGAGGCACAGGGGTAAAAACCTGATGGAACAGTCATGTTATGGTTTCCAGGAAGTAAAAAATGGAAATACTTCCATTGTGGGGACTGTAATTTAGGGCTCAGCTATTTTAATTACACTAGCTTTTACAACCTGAATTGTTTTTTATCATACAAGAGTGAACAATGCCAGTCAAACTAGGGATGCAATTTGCATCTCTTTGTTTCTAAGTAATGCACAGCAATCCAAAGTTGGCATTACATAATGCCATCAATTGATAACACATTGGGATAATTCTTTGCTTTGCAGGCATAGGATAACTCAGATTTGGCTCAGCAGGTCCCTGTCATACAAGAATGTTTTTATTTTAAGTTTTTAAAAGTTAAGGAGAAAATCTTCTTTAAAAATGATATACTATTGTTAAATTATGGAATATTTGTCGATATGTGTTAAAGCAGATCTAATGTAGCTGTTAGTTTTAAAGATTTTTTTATAATATTTTTGGTAGACTTTCATGTTAAGAGTCATTAGCATTTCTAATCAGCATATATGATACCTTTTTGTTTTATATGAAAGTATGATTCCTTATGCAATCCATTAGGTACACTTGCAATTCTGAATATTTAGGAATGTATTAAGAGAGATTTGAATTTATTATTTGTATCACCCTCACAATGCATGAATTCTCAGGCTTCATTTTTAACATCAGTTTACTGCATTGGCCATTCTTAATCTTATTTTAGATCATACCTAATACGAAGGTTTCACTTTTTAAGAGGCAACCTGGGTTTCATCTAAAGACTGAAACATACAGATTTTCTGCTCTCTACCAACAATATTCGTTAACTATTTAAGTTAGCTTGTACTTTGCCAAAATATGCTCTTTCATATGCATTAATTTAAGAACTTATTATAAATATTGGAACCATAGATTGCATTTAAAAAAAATTGAGGGCTTCTATGTAATAATATCAACCTTCAGGATCTGTGGGCCACCAAATGGAAAAGATTTAGATTATAATTATTACTACGGTTCACCTTTTAAGAAACAACATGGGTTTCATCTAAAGACTGAAATATATGGGTTTTCTGTTCTCTACCAACAATATTAGTTAACTATTTAAGTTAGCTTGTACTTTTCCAAATCGATGCCCTTTCATATGCATTAATTGAACAACTTATTATAAATATTGAAGCCATAGATTGCATTAAAAAAATTTGAGGGCTTCTGTGTAATAATATCAATTCCTTAAACTTGTCAACCCATGGATCACCAAATGGAAAAGATTGAAAATACTATTGAAAGGGAAAGTAAAAAAAAAAAGGCATTAATTATATACATAGTGATCCAAGCTAGTAAAATCTGCTGCTTTCTTTAGCTTTACTTGGTATTAAGTAATGCTCAACGAGTTTAATAATGCAGGACAATAGGGTGAAAATGGCAAAGATCAATTACAATGAAGACATAGAAGAGATATTGCTACACAGAATGTTCTTTCATAGCTAGTTCAATAAAGTTTATTTTAATAATGTATGTGCTTATTTACTTTGATTAGGAATTATAACAACAGTGCTTTAAGTTTAACTTTTACATAAATTATATATCTTTTTCAATATTTCCTATATTTATAGGTGGGACAACAGTTCTTTTATATATATGTATATATTTTGTCTGTATTTTTCTTTATCTTCTGATTGTAATATCTTTTTATGTGGAGATACATAAGGATATCACCTACTCTTCTTCTAGTTTTAATTATTAATGCCTTGCTTCTAATTTTTCAATTTATATTACCAACTTCTTCTTCAACTGTTTCTTCATCACTGTTTTGATTTTAAAAAGTCTTGAACAATGAAAATAATTTTACTTATATGTAAATTGGAACTTGCACAGTTAAGCTAATCATATTAATTGATATCATTGTATGATTCAGTTGAACTACACACTCTTAAAGCTTCACTTACTTTCATAAATGTATGGAACCGGTTTCGAGAACATTTAGTTCCCATCTTCAGCCAGGCTAAAGTTCAACTGTCGGATCATTCGTTGAGCTGTGGGAATGTATATTCTGCTCTGTGTGATAAACTTGTAGTTTATGTTTTCATCCCTGGCAATGTCGAAGAAAATCTACATCTACAAATACAATGACAGCATAATGAACTTCGACATTGCCGGGGATGAAAACATAAACTACAAGTTTATCACACCGCCACCAGAGCAGAATATACATTCCCACAGCTCAACGAATGATCCGACAGTTGAACTTTAGCCTGGCTGAAGATGGGAACTAAATGTTCTCGAAACCGGTTCCATACATTTATGAAAAGTAAGTGAAGCTTTAAGAGTGTGTAGTTCAACTGAATCATACACTGATATCAATTAATGAAAATAACGTTTTCATCTATGATGTCCGTACTTCATAAATTAATTTGCACTTCATTGCACTAATGTTAGGCAAACCTACTGCTGCAGCGTAAATTAGTTTGCACTTTATTGTATTCCCAATATGTGAAATCAGACTGACTAATAAGCAATTAGTTTCAACTTTCAGTCGAAAAAGAATAAATTTTCAGTTAATGAAGACATATGCTTCTGCAGCTAATTGATAGCAAGAGTTCAGTGCAAGTAGTCACCAGGCATCCAAGCTTCAACAAAGTACAGCTCATCCTGTATGAATGTCAGCACGACCAATTTTGCTACAAGACATGACAGCACCCAAAAGCCAAGACTTTAACCATGGATCTTCAATTGTTTCAGTCTTCACTAATTTGACTTATTGGAGATGCTAAATGCATGTCAAGGTGTTAGTGTATTTTCAACAGCAGTTTAAGTATGCTTTTCTGAAGAAAATGGCTTTATGATGTTCATTGTGAAACATTTGGGATTTGTTTATATTTGGGATTAATTTAAGGGCAACACATGGTGCAGAAGATATATCAATTCATCTAAATAGTAGCAAACATACAATAGAAGAATCATGTGCACATTCTAGTATTAACTGTTCTTCTTCTTCAACTACCCTATTATGCCACTTAATTTACCATTAGGGGATTACCTTATATCCAGCTTCTGTATTCTGCTCCTAGAATGAGGAGCTGGCATATTGTTTTTTCCTATCTTGCTTTGACCTACTTTATCAATTCCCCCCATGTAATCCTGCCTTCCTACAGGTCACTCACTGTCTTTGCCTCCTTGAACAAATGCAGTTTCCCATTCAAACAATGGGTCTATTCAATGCCTGTTGTTGATCCTCTATTTTCCTAGTTACTGATGTAAATCCTTCCTTAATTGACCATTCCTGATCCAGTCCTCTCTCATTTTTCCAGCCATTTTATTTGGGCTGTAATTACTCTACTAATATTTTTGGTTGCTGTCCAGCTCTCACTACATTTGCTCCAACAATGCACTATATATTTGGGTCTTTGTATTTTTATTCACTTCTTTCTTTCTAAATACGTATTCCCTACATATTTAGAAAGGGGGCATAAATGTATTGATTTTCTACTGTAGTTTTTTATAGATCTCTTCATGCAATTACCTGTTAGATAGATCTATGTTCCTAAGTATCCACATGTTCCATTTGTTAATATTGTCCTTACTTTATTGCTAATCTGCCCCTGCCATCCTGCGACTACCTGGCTCATTTTATGACTAACAACATTCCCCATTTCTTGAAAGTTTTCACTCATTCTATCATTGCTTGGAGGAGTTTCCTCTCAGAATCTGCTATAGACTCAAAAATTTTATCACTTGTTTTAAAAATACAGAAATCTCCAACAATGAAAGGCACAGAACTGGCTGCTGTGAAAAGTGTGTGGACTTATAACATGCAAGAAAATCAAAATTTCCATACAAATAACTGTTCTTCAAAAATTATCCAGACTTGTTTCAAATCTAAATTTCAAGTGTGTATATACAAAATGGAATCAATTGTAGTAAAAGTTTTGTGCATTTCTCACTCAAAAAGTTTTAAGTGAAATAAAATGCACTGCCTTGATGACATGTGCTTCAAATCATGGAAATATTAAGTTGTTTGATTCTATGCTGCTCATGAATGAATACAGGTAAAATTATTTTACATTCAATCTCACTTGGGGAGACATTGGACATTGTTGTGAAATATCTAAAAAATATCAGTAATTTTGGGGGCACATCAAGAAAAGGTGCTAGTAATATATTCCAAAAACTGACCATCTTCTAAACAGAGAATTTGTGGGTGTAGGTTGTGGTGCACATATAGTAAACAACACAATTCACACTCCAAGCGACTGTTTATCTATAGATACTGAAGCAGTTATTGCGGAAATTTACCATTTTTATACTTATGCTGCAAGAGCTGAAGAATTAAAAGAATTTTGTGAATTTGTTAATACTGAGTATAAACAACTGTTACAATACCGTAAAACAAGGTGGTAGTGTTAATGCTTGCTGTAACAAGAGTAGTAGTCATGTATCCACCTTTTTGAGTCAAACTAAGTGTCCAGTGATTTTGAAAAAAATTTGAGGAACTTCTGTTAGAATTATGGTCAAATTTTGTTCAGGCTCAGGCAATAGCACTTCATGAAATATTGAAGAAAATCAAAGGTGCCAAAATATGTGCAATAGAAAAGTTACAACATATTTAAGATTTGAGGGATAATTAGTTGAAAGGCTGTTAAAATAGCAGCTCATGATTTCATGACATTTCGGTGGAATACCTAGACAATGACGTGCATATTTTAAATATTTTTTCTCGATTTTTCTCTGTTGATTTCTGCCAAAACAAATTTGGAATGTTTGATGTACAAAAAAAGCATGAACTTTGTTGCAAAGAAAGGATTTTTCATCATACATTAGGTACAGTATTGTTTTATAAATATAACTTGGAAGTATCTTCACATACTATTACCAGAATGAAGATCAGACAGGTATCCATGTAATACCTTTCAATGCAACTACAACCAAGTCACCAGATGTCTTACTAATTGAATCTGTAGCTTTGGTCTGTTGGAAACAAGCTTGCTATCGGGGCCTGTTTCATAAATAAGTAGTAAATTATTAACTTCTTTACTAACATAAAAATCTATGTTTCATAACCATCCTACTGCAATAGTTACTGTAGTAGAAAAATACATAGCATTTATGGCAGTAAGTTCATTATCTTGGTCCACTTCTTCAGAATTGCTTGAACTAGATGACAATGCCATTTTATAAATATGTGCAAGCAACAGCATTGCCCATGTTTCAATTACAGTAAAAATTTAGTTCGGTTTACTATTGCTATGAAAAAGAATATAAATGGTAACTGCTGTTGTAAAAGTAATTTTACTGTAATAGGTTTATGAGACAAAAAATAGTAATTTGTTATTGAATTTACAACTCTTACAGCTAATCTTTATAAAATTGACTCCCTAATGTCCCATTACCACTGAAAGTCTTTGGAAAGTTTGCTAGGAGGTTTGGATTAAATTCCCATTCCTGTACTGCATCATATCCTTTTCCATTATAGACTTGCTTTTTCCAAGTGGGAAGCATTTTGATCTTCAGGTATCACATAATCAGATTCATGTTATATTGCCAAGCTGTAATCCTATATCAAGGCTATAATCTGGCTCAGAGAAGGTAAGCAATAACTTTACAAAATCTATGTATACTACCTGAAAATGTTGTAATTTCACTTCAAGTATCCTATTAGGGAAATGGAGGACACATTTATGAATAGGCATATCAAAATTGCTTAGTTTCATTCTACAGTTTTTTAAATTTTTCCTTGCAATAGCAATACAGCAATTTTCTTTGTGAATTACTGGAATTACAAATACATTATTTACATGTTTTGTGTTCACACTTGCTTCATCAGGGGGTTATCTGGCACATATCACTTGATATAAACCCTGGCTGATTCAACTTAAGAATGTGGTTATTTAGTAGGTAACCATCAGCCAGTGAATGCACAGCTTCTAATGAGTGTTTCAGTAGACCCAAAAAAATGTACTAATGCAAACAAGCAACGCTGGTAGTACAAATACAATATTGCTGCACCAAATTGAAAGTATTCATTTTAATGTTTATAATTTTCCAAAAATGCTCTCTGACAAAGCGAAGCTTATGGAGATGACAATCTACTGTGTGGTGCATCTGCTGCAATGGCCAACAAGCTTTAGCAGTTCTATAATTTTTCTATAACCAAAGCAGTACATTGGACTCCCAAGAGGCTTACAAACTTAAGGATTTCAAAAACAAGGTTATACATAGGACTGTTTTGACTTCTATGACCAAAATGAATTTCTAATGATACCAAAAAGTACTCAAGATTTTAAAAGTAAAGTTTATCTAAATACTCAAATTCATTTATTAATAGAGAATCCAAAACTTAGGTTTCAGATACAGAAAGATACAACAACAACAACAACAACAATAATAATAATAATAATAATAATAATAATAATAATAATAATATGTCACTCAATTTTAAACAAAATTCCAAACACATCTAGACAGCAGAAAATCTGAAATTACTGAATGCCTACAACAAAATGGTACAGAATTTTCAGCTAAACTAAACTGTGCTATTACAAGTACACTGTGTTCAAAAATCAATCCAAAATGTATGAGCTTTATCTTCTTGCCATTTTTAATAGTATTTAACACGTTTTTACTACTGAGGTACTACAGGCAGCGGACACTGGTGATACATGAGAAATGATAAAAATGGAAAAGGATTTTTTTAAAAGGAAGTTTTCCAGGCCTAAATTTTGGGTACCTTCCCATAATTTGTCATTTATAACTGAGGAATACCTAGAAAAAAATCTGAATAGGGACAACGGTCCTGGCAGGAATCAAACCCCAGACCTCCCAAGTCCATGGCTTAATAACCTTGACCACATCTGGCAGTCTTCTTGCTGATGATATGGGTCATGAGGTAATACATCTACCTCTTTATCAATGTTATTAAAATCCAAAAGTAATTTGCTTGGGTTCGGATAAAGCGAGAGGCTGCAAACATAAATAACACTTTTCAATTTAAAGATGTGGAAATGTTCATTAATGAAGAAATAAATAAGGGGACAGACAGATTGGGAATCTTGATTAAACATGCAGAAAAACTAAATGGTGATGATTTCATGAAAGAAACATGGATGTGGCAATATTTTAACACCAATTGCTCTAAATTAACAAAATTCTGATGATGACAATGGTGAACAGCTTAACAAAATAGCTACAAATGACTTTTTATGACAATGATCTTGTAGCAGTTTCACCATATTAAAGTAAAGGGTAATTATCTTAATTAGCATTTAAATTTAACTACACATTTCTTTCTCAAATTTTTATGAAACAAGAGCATATACAAGTTTTAGAATACTTAAAATCAGTCATTTATATTAAATGCACAATAACACTGAAAAAGCTTTATACTATCTTTCTGCCAACCTATACATGCTGGATTCGTGTTACTGCATAATAAAACAGGGTTACAGGTAGCAGGAGTTGCTTGTGAATAATGCATATACATAATGTAAAATAGATGCCTGATGGGATGTTTATACAGCAATAATCAATTTAATTATCACTTTATTAGTGGAAGGACTAGAGATGTATTTATGGCCCTATATAGCTGAACTGATTTTGTGATTATGGCACTGTTCATAATCTGCAGCACTGTAATGAATACCACAACCTTAATGGAAGAGATGGCTGGAATGTTAAAAATCATAAAGACCTGAACAATATAGGAATGAGAGTATAATAAAATCTACTACATGCTTATTACGTATATTCAGTTCATTACAAAGTTTAACATGTTTGTGCATGGTGAGTTCCAAGACTGCTGACTCCCAAACAAAAGCAAGTTTGCATGGAGTTGAAGATGATGTTGCAAGAAGAATTTCTTTCCAAAATAATCACTGCTGATGAAATTTGGCTACATCATTTGGATCATGACAGCAAACAGCAAAACCCTGTATAGAAATCTCCATTATCACCAACATCCACAATAGCAGAAGTGGTTGCGTTTGCTGGGAAATTATGATCATCTCATTTTTCGATATTCAAGGAATAAGAATGAATAAATGTGTTTTTAGACTCAGGGCTGCAGTCTAGCATATTTTAGGAATCTCGATGTTTCACCAGAATCTCCATCTGGCATTTTTCAGGACATGTAAACTCTTCTTCCAAATCACAATATTCACATGGTGCTTGCATGTATGCAATTCAAACAAAAATTCAACTCCTAGGTTAAGTTTAGGTTAGATAGAGACCTCTGTAATAATGAATATTTGGCTAAGTTAGATTAGGTTTTCTGTAAGAATTTTGACCTAAATATATATTTAGAGGGATATCAAAAATAATTAGCCTTTTCACACCACCTTACATTTTAAATTTTAGATGTCACCAAGGTCAAATGTTTAGACTGCTCAAGACAGCAGGGGTTTCATCTCAGTGGCTTAAATGGGATTTGTAGTGGACAAAGTGGCTCCTAGGCAGGCCACTTTATGTTGTCAACCCTGCTATTCTGACTAGTGAGAGGAGCCTGGGGGGCTATATAACAAATTATTGCTTAAAGCTGGAGGAATAGTACTTCCATAATGGAAATTATGTTTCAGAAAAACACCAAAAACTTAGAAATTACGCTGTTCCTTGCTATTTTCCTCATGCATCTAATTATATGAGACAATTTTAAGGTAATTTTCACTATTCTTACTCTCCCTTACAAGCATGTCACCTGTGTAGAAGATTTACCTAAACTTTTTCCTATCCTGGTACAATTAGAAAGAAACCTAACACTCAAATATATTTTGAAAGCTTCTATGGCATGCAACATAATGCTTCAAAAATTGAACCCTTAGGTTAAATTTGTATGTTGGTAACATTATATCTATATAAACATAACTGGATTTGACTGCTCTCATTCCACATGCAAGTAGTTTATGATGGTCATCTAAGCTTGTATTTGTTATGGCAACATTTTAATGCGTAAATTCATGATGAAAGCTTAACTCTAGTTGGACTATCATTCAACATATGAATGCAATGTTTGGTTTAGTTTAGACATATTCATATATTGGATATCAATTATAAGGGGTTCTGTGAAACCAATGTATATTTTCACCTGTTACTTTAATCAAGCACCATCAATGTTATAAATACAAAAACTTACATTTCCAATAAATTTAACATATAAAGTGCATTGTTCTGACAGCTATTAGAACACATCACTTTAGAATTGTTATACAATTGAAATCAGTTCCTGGAGATAGATCAAATACTTTAATTAGAAATCTTCATCTTGATTCCATCCATCATCATCAGAGAGAAATCTCCGTTTTGTGGAAGTATTCATATACGGCCTTAAAGTCCATTCAGTATCAGCTGCATCTGCATGATCCAGTGTTCCCAGTTTTATTTCATAGAGCTTCATTTGAAATCTTGGTCCTACTTCTGTAAGCTCAATATCTTTGCCATTTAATTTCTTATATGTATGATGTCGAAATGAAATATAGTCATCATGATTTGCAAATGTTATTACTCTATGACTTTCTTCTTTTGGAACTGGAAATAGATACTTCAAGATGCTAATTACACGATTACCAAGAGAAGTTTTGAAATTATGAAATATGAGATGTGGATATTGTTCTGACATGGTTGGTATATTAGGAATGTCATGTCGCATCACTACATCTGTTATTGTAAAGTATGCAGTAGGACCATAAGGCAAATGGCATACAATTAAACTGTCTGGTATGCCACGATGTTCATGCACCACAATAAAGTCTGTAACCATATTTGCCTTACATGCATGTATCAACTGCTTCATTTCATAGTTACCACGATTCATTCGCTGTGCATTTGGAAATATAAAGCGGAGCTCCTTCACAAACATCTTCAAACGTGATGATGGATCACGGGAAGTTGTTATCATAATTTTAGGGTCTTCCACCCCAGCCCACCTATATTCGTCATCTTCATGCGTCCTTCCACCTCCACCAACTCCTGTTCCTATGATAACTGCATGCTCTGGACCTTTGTCTTCCCAGTCTAGTTTTTTTTGTAATGCTAAAGCACTCCTCCTCAAGTCTGTATGAATGGGAAGATTTTCCTCCAAGCAGCGTCTCAATTTATCCTTCTTGTCTTGGATCTTCTTATTCTTGCCTTCAATTGCTTTCCGATATAAATATTCACGCCTTAGCCGTGCTTGCCTACGTAACATTTTTATTTCTTTCACACGCTTAACTTATAAACGATCACCACGTGAGACGCCCAAATTATTATTATTATTATTTTACTTTCTTTCGAGTTTCGATATATATCGATCTTACACACCTATGTAATTTTTATTCGTTCTTCATAGACGATGACGGTGACATTAAGTTGCCCTCTAAAGACAAATATTATCCCAAATATTTAGAAAGTATATATTGACATTGCATACCTTCCTGTTTGGGACGTTTCTGAGGGAAGTTCTCGTACACTTCCCCAACATCTGATGTCCTCTTCCGTTTTGCGATTTTCTCCATTTCCTTAATGCTATTGTCAGTCTTCCCTCCGCTTATGTAATAATCACTTTAATTATCTCTGTACTGTATAATAATCGCCGAGCTATCCATCACAAATTTAACATAAAATGCTTTATCACGCACGGTTTATAGATTCATATTTATAAACACAACTTTCCCACCGAGGTCGAACTTCACTTGTTATTGTCAGTGGTCAAGCCACGAACTTCGCTATCGATTCTTGCATGTCGAGCAAATGCAGCCAACATATCCAAATATCTTCTTTCATAACCCTATTTAATAAACTTAAAAAACTACCTAAATCAAACATAATGAATGAGCACATTTTGCGTGTTTCTAGCTTTATTGTTTATTAAGGTTCTGAATTAGAAGCCTATGTCAGTAATTCAGAATTTTTTCATTGATATATGTACATCAGTTCTGCTTAGGAACATATATGAGAGTTGGATTGGTGAAACTGTTAGTTTAGAAAACGTTATCTTGCGCTAATTTGAATTTTGAAATTAAAGGAACAAGATGATTAACACAAGGTGACAAAGGTTGCTATTAGATAGTATTTAGGCATTACTCTAGTATAGAAATCACCATTTTTTTTTTGTAACTGTAGCCGCAAATCATGTCGCAGAGTATTAGAGGCCAATATGATACCGAATATGACAAACAAATTTTTAGAAATGTGGAAACACCTAAAATGGAATCTTCATTTTCCCACTCATCACTGATGAAAATATCACCAGCTGATTTTCGGACGCCAGTACGAATGAAGAGACTTGAAGACATTCGAGAAGAAAGCGAGGACGAAAACAATTTCGGATCTCAGCCTGCTCCATTTATGTTCCTTCCTTCTCATTCAACTCCTCCACAGCAGAAGAGAGTTCAAAATCCATTTGATGCAGCATTAATAAAGCGACTACATTTACCAGTGGTTAGTCCTTCAATATTCAGAAGAGTTGTCAGCCCAACTCAGGTAACTTTGGTTAATTAAATGCATCGGTAACAAAATTCTGCTCAAGTGAATAGGTTTATATATATGCAATGTGAACTCCTTTATTGTATAAAAAATATCTTTCTTATCTCTTAAATACGCTTATGTGGATAACCTCCACTGTAAGATAGATACAGAATACTAATAGTGTAACAGCTATATAATAGATTATGCAAAAGATATGACAATGGAAATGTGCAGAACTTTGTTAATTATGAAAAAGATATCTCATCAAAATTGTAACAGAAGTAATCGTTTCTTAATCTGTTGCTCTCACACAGCTCCATAGCTAGGTGATAAAATATAGCTGCTTTTAGAGAAAAGTGACCCTTGGCTAGCACTCAATTACAGCGTTAGAAAACTTATTTACTGGCTTTGTAATTGTTGAATTTTAAAGCTTGAGAGTGGCAACAGATTTTGAGAAATTACCAAGTTATTTTATTTCTCATTCTCAGATGACCAGATTCTGAGTAGGAAGTATATTAATGGTACCTACACCTATAACAGTACTGAACTGACAAAATTTCTAATTTGAAAGGTCACATTGATCTCATCATTTTTAATCTTAGCTCGCTATTTAACCTGAAGTCGTCAAAAATATTAAAGGACAGATACATCTCCAGTCATGTGGTGGAGTTCTGGTCAGTACCTCAGAATTGCTTCAAATTTGGGTTTAACATTCTTTAAAACAATTAAGCAGACATATTTTTTATTTTCAAAAGGTACAGACTTTTCAACTTACATCTACACAAGGACCAGTTGTCAGTAAATTTTTTGAAACACAAAATGGACAATATCTTAAGAGAACTTGTGGAGATACTTTATTGTTTTTTTTTTATCTGACTGAACAGTTTATTCTTCTTCTTAATTTTTTATCTCTTTGAACAATTTATCCCTGTTCTTAATTTGTTTATGGAGTGTAAACATTTTTGCAGCTGTAGATGATATATATAAGATTTTTAAAAAATATTTTATTAAAAAAACTCAAAATATCTACCATGAATATTTTTTATTTCTTTAATATATCTTAGCCAACATAGAATGCAATACTATCTTAAAGTCTTGTGCATTACAAATCAATAATGTGGATTCTTTAACATTTTTCTTCTTATGGAACAAAAAATTAATTACACGATACATTACCTCAACATTGTTACTTTAAAACATTTTCATAGAAAAAAATTTCTGCACCATCTGATTTATGTTCATTACACCTCCACCAGAGCAGAATATAATCCCCAAAGTATAAGGAATTATCCAGCAGTCTATGGTTAGCTGAGAATGCAGATAATGGTCCGTTAAACATGTACTAAATTTAAACAAATGGAGTCAATAAGCATGTGTAGTTTGAATCAATCATACAATGATCTTAATAATATGTTTTCTGTTGGCTAAATGAAAAGAATTCTGCGTAAACGTCACTTAGACTAGAACTCTGCCCTTTTTTTAATAGTTTTAAATGCACAAATTTTGCACAATATATACAAAATTTCCTTTACTGGCTGAAGCAAACCCATTATGATCATAATTCATATAATTTCTCCTGGCAATCGTCATTTCAATCTTTGAAAATTGATGAAATTTCCTCGACACTTTTTTTTAAATACTGCCTCACCATTTTCTATCATATCACTTTTATTGGGGCTTTGTAGTGTGATCCATATTTTATTTAGCTGATAATCTTTAATTTTGAGGATTGTTGCTTCACCGAGCAATTGACTATTGTAAGGATCTGGGGTGTTAGAATATGCCTTTTGTTTTTTGCAATATTATATATATATAAATTACGCTTCTATGGAATTAAGTCCTTGGAGGGTGGAAATATTCTTATGCAATGTGTAAAAGCTCAAGAAATGATGAAATGGAAATGTAGTTGGATTTTAAGATGGGAAAAATTTTGATAGAAATTGGAATGTTGAACTAAGGAAAGCTTTTTTGAGAAAATGCTGACATGATTGAGGATACTGATAGATTTATTTAGTTGCCTAAGAGATAAAGGTTCATTAGAATTTTATATAGAGATTTGAAAATGGAATAGGGTAGAGAGAGATGATGATAATTTTATTGTAGACCAAAGATTCTACACTTGGGTTTCAGTCATTGTTAAAAAATACATTGATGGAGGTTATGTACCAAACAATTTAAAACAAGAGGCAAATTTATCTCATATAATAACGGGGTATTTTCATTTATAAATTTAAATATTACATTCAACTATATTTTATATACATATTTACAGTCCATTTATCCTATATATATACATTTATCTATTAAGTATTTTTTCAATTCTGTTTGAAACTTTTTCCCTCTTTGACTTTTAATTGTTAGTGACAGTTTATTATATAAAATTTTACCATAACTTGTATCTTTTTCAGTAGCTTTTTTGTTTGCATTTAGATGATAATAGATGTACTGAGTTTGAGTGCTATAGTTATGGCAGTCCTTGTTTAGGATCTTATCATATTCACTGTTAGTTAGTTCTCGGAGCAGCCACAGAGACCTACGAACATTGAACTTGTCATATACAATTACCACAGTAGCTTTCAATCTGTATTTACAAAAATTTGTCTGCATCTTCATAAATAATTACAATAAAAATAAAAAAGAACACTTAGAACAACTCAACCAAACAACAAAAACAGACAAGTCACTTAATCATACAAATTTTATTATATACATGTTGACATATACATTGATATGTTGTGCAGTATAATATTGTCACTCATATATTCCTTTACAGAATAATAGGCCTTTTTAATAGGTATTTTCTAAGAGCAGATTTAAAGGAATTGGCATTGTTTATTAAGGCTTTTAGGCTAGAGGGAAGAGCATTGTATACTAAAATGCACTCATAATAAATGCCTTTTTGATGGCATGAAAGTGCTGAAATTGGGCGATGTAGATTTGCTTTTTGTCTAGTATTCTTGTCATGTATATTTTGATTTTTAACAAATTTTGTTTATTTCTTATATAAAAGTTCATGAGGGATAAAATATATTCACAAGGAAGAGTTAAAATTGCAAATTTCCTAAAGAGGTTTCTGCATGAATGTTTGCTATGTGTACCAGCGATTATTTGTATAACTTTTTTCTGTAACAGGAAGACATGTTCACTTTTAACTGAATTTCCCCAAAATATTAGACCATACTTCATTATTGAGTTGAAATAAGCATAATAAACTAGTTTTAAAGTCTTAATTGACTCCAACATTACTAATGCACGTATTGCATAGCATGCACTGCTTAGTTTAGGTGTAATAAGATATATGTGATCTTTCCAATTCAGACAGTTATCAATATTAAACCAAGGAATTTAATATATTTGGTTTGTGAAAGTACACTGTTATAATATCCTATCTGTAATTGTGGATCTTGAGATCTGTGAGTAATGAATTTCATAACATTTGTTTTATCTAGATTTAGAGACAATTTGTTTGCTTTGAACCATACACACAATGAACTGAGAACCAAATGTAATTTAATGGCACAATCATTAAGGCTCTTTCCATTTATCAATATGCTTGTGTCATTTGCAAATAGAACAGTATTTCCTACATCTTGGATAGATAAGGAGAGGTCATTTATATATATCAGAAAAAGAAGAGAGCCCAGAACAGATCCTTGAGGCACTCCATGGTTAATCATTCCCCACTCTGATGCATTGTTTTTATTTTTGAAGGGACAATTTATCACTACTTTTTGTTTCCTTTTGTCAGGTAGGATATAAACCATTTTAAATATTGGTTTTTTATTCCATAGAAAGTTAATTTATCTATCAGAATTTCATGATTGATACAATCAAAAGCCTTAGCTAAGTCACAAAATATTCCTCCTACATGTGCTCTTTCATTAAATGCAGTTAAAATTTCATTAGTGAGTTTATAGATTGCATTTTCTGTTGAAATTCCTTTTCTAAAGCCAACCTGATCACTAACTAGAATATTGGTAAATGGTAATGGTAAAGCCTATTGTACATAACTTTCTCAAACACCTTAGAAAATGTAAGTGAAATAGCTCTAGGTCTATAATTAGAGACATTTATCCTCTCTCCCTTTTTGTACAGAGGCCTCTTTTTTTTTTTTTTTTTGAGTAGTGTTTAACGCCCGTTTTTACTACTGAGGCACCACAGGCGGTGGACACTGATGATACATGAGATGAAATGATAAATTGGGAAAGGATATTTTTTTTTTTTTTTTTTTTTTTTTTTTTTTTTGAAGGAAGGAAGCGTTCCAGGCCTAAGTTTAGGTACCTCCCCGGCATTTGCCAGTTATGAAGACTGAGGAAAACCTGGAAAAAACCCCAGTCAGGGAGGACGGTCCTGGCGGGATTCGAACCGCAGACCTCCCGCTCACGAGTCCGTGCCTTAACGACCTCGGCCACCCGTGGCGGTGAGAGGCCTCACTATTGAATATTTTAGCCTCTCAGGAAATACACCTAATGTTAAAGATTCATTACACAAGTGAGTAAGAGGGGTACTAATTTCTTTTGCACAGGTCTTTATGACTTTGCTGTTGATCTCATCATAGCCAGAAGAGTTTTTTGATTTTAGTTTTTTAATGATATTACTAATTTCTAGTGGGAGTGATACCTGGTTTGAATTCATTATTTTGACGTGGAGTAGATTGTAAAATTTTTAAAGCATCTCTTTTATCACCAGAATATAAATTTAAAATTTTTGTTACATTAAGAAAGTAATCATTAAACACATTTGCTACATCTGCAGGTGTTGTATATCTTGAGTGTAAATGCTTAAGATCATTACATCATCTTGTTGCAAATTTTTGCCTGTTTCTTGTTTTATTATATTCCAAGTAGTTTTTATTTTGTTTTTTGACTGATTGTTAAGTGTTTGGTAATTGGAGGCCTTTCGCTGCTTTTATGACTTTCCTAAGTATCTTACAATACTTTCTAAAATGTATTTTTTAATTTAGGGTCTTTACTGAGCTTTTTTTTGCTCATTATATAATTGTCTTTTATGTTGACAAGATTTTTTTAATTAATAACTGTTTATGACAAATAGAACTACCTTATGCATATACATGACTTTCATGTAGAAACTATCCTGCATGCATGATGCATTGTATTGAATCCCATCAAGTGCGAGTGATGTTCCCTACTCTTCTCCTGCAATCAGGATAGTTTTTACATGAAAACCTGGTATAATGATATTATACTAGCATTTTAGATTCCTTAAAAATATTTCTACATGATATTTTCTGTCTACCCTATATACATATCTCAAACAACTTTTTTGAAGGATTAATAGTTGATTTATATTTATATCACATGTACTTCTCCAAATCTCAATTCCATAACAAAAATATAGATACATTAAACTATAATATACTAACTTTAGAGTATCTGAGTTTAAATATTGTGATAATTTCCTTAATGGATATATACATACACATACTTTGTTACAAATATAGTCTACGTGGTGTTTGAAAGTAATTGATCATCAACAATGGCCAATGAAATGAAATAAATGTATGTCTTGATTCTCATGCCTTATTATTGTGGTAGTATAACATAAGTGCTTAAGGTTTTTGCACATTTACTAAAAGCTTGTTGTTGGTCCTGGTGGTGTAGTGGTTACCATACTTGCCTTCTAAACCCAAGATCGCGGGTTCGAACCCCGCCAGGACCGATGGATTTTTTTGGGGTGTAAAAATCCTAAGTATGGCTTCCTTCAGAAGGGAAGTAAAGCCGTGGGTCCCATGTTGTACATTTACGGCATGAAAAAGAACCTCAAGCCTGAAAGAGAAGGCTCTGAGCAAAATTAGTCAGCCGTTTCATGCCCTGAGTTGAATAAGTTGCTGATGATCTGAGATGTTAGAGAGCATCCATAAATAAATCAATAAAAAACGATTATTATTATTATTATTATTATTATTATTATTACCAACAAACACAAACAACATTTCAATTCAAATTTACATCTTTCCATTATTTCACAAATAACCAAATACTATAATTAATTCTGAACCCTAGTGTCCAGCTTGTCAGTGGTAACTTACTGGAATGTCCAGGGGACCAGGCTGCAATACCAACTAACACTATATTTGTTTATTTAGCACCAATTGTATTACAAAATAGATAACATACTAGCTTCTTGGTACCTGCTCAAAAGTTGCCTACCTAACTGTTTTCAGTCCCAATACAATTATTCCAACAACTCCAGGTTGTTGATGTAATGGAGACCAAACCATAATCAATTTCATCACTCCCTTTAATTATTCAGGACCAAAATTGTATCCTGAATGACAATCCTATGATTTATATATTTACATTCTTCAGTTATATCTAAAACAGTCACATTTTTTTCTACTTGTGAGTTCTCATTTGGTCCTACAGCCCAGAATGAGCCTTGGCCTACAGCTGCAACTTCTGCATCTTCTACCTCCATCTTACAACTTCATTGATAGAGAGGCATATTACAGGAATGAATAGTGTTTAACGCCCGTTTTTGCTACAGAGGCACCACAGGCGATGGACACTGATGATGCATGAAATGAAATAATATATTGGGAAAGAATTTATTTTTCAGGAAGGAAACATTCCGGGCCTAAGTTTAGAGTACCTCCCCAGCATTTGCCATTTATGAGGACTGAGGAAAACCTGAAAAAACCTCAGTCAGGGAGGACGGTCCTGGCGGGATTCGAACCCCAGACCTCCCGCTCACGAGTCTGCGATTTAAGACCTCGGCCACCCATGGCGGTTCATATTACAGGGGGCATGAAATCAGCATGCCGGGGCCCGGCCGGTCACGACTTTCGTGATTGGAAAACGCCACCTTTCTATCAGGCAGCTTCCCAATTGTCCTATGAGACTAGGTGGACCCCATTCCAGACCTCCTCCTCCTCCATTTATTTTTTATTTTTTTTACACCTGTTCAGACCGTCCTAATTTAGAAAAATTCTATAGGTACCAGGAATCGAATTCAGGCCTCCTGGCCAGCAGTTAGCAGTACTAACCACTAGACCAAAGAAGTGGTCTCTACTTGTAAATAGTCTTCTGCAAACAGCCTCCTTTTAGTCACCATCATGAGCAGTTACCTAGTTCATGAAAACAGCACACGCCTATCATATACAATAGGCCATATTTTTCTGTTTTAAAACAAAATTTCCTCATAAAAATACTTAAAAGTTGTACTTCAAAGACTATAGAAGATGCTAGTAGCAAACTCATTTTTGGCAAAATTGTTAGTTACCATATTTTATGACTGAGTGCCTCAAACTTGCTTAAACTTGACAGCTTTCTATACTTTTAAAAAATCTATAAACTAATGTATGATTTATGGAATGCTAACAAATCTAATCCAATTTAATCTCAGTATGTAAAGAACACTTAAATTTGTTAACTGACTAAAGCTAAAGTTGTATACTTTGTGGAAATGTATATTTATGGGCTGCTACCACTACTGCCATCTCATTATTTGAACATTACAAACAATTAATTTATTTATTAATGAAGATCCCAATTAGTCTAAAACTTTGTACACGCCTATCATATACAATAGGCCATATTTTTCTGTTTTAAAACAAAATTTCCTCATAAAAATACTTAAAAGTTGTACTTCAAAGACTATAGAAGATGCTAGTAGCAAACTCATTTTTGGCAAAATTGTTAGTTACCATATTTTATGACTGAGTGCCTCAAACTTGCTTAAACTTGACAGCTTTCTATACTTTTAAAAAATCTATAAACTAATGTATGATTTATGGAATGCTAACAAATCTAATCCAATTTAATCTCAGTATGTAAAGAACACTTAAATTTGTTAACTGACTAAAGCTAAAGTTGTATACTTTGTGGAAATGTATATTTATGGGCTGCTACCACTACTGCCATCTCATTATTTGAACATTACAAACAATTAATTTATTTATTAATGAAGATCCCAATTAGTCTAAAACTTTGTACATAGGGGCAATTAAAAGAATTACAACACAGATAGAAATATAATATTTTACAGTAAATAAAGAATCATTAAATATTATATTTAAAAAATGGCAGGAAAAATATATATAATAATGAAATGAACTTGGTTTATTGTAGATTTATAGTATCTAGATAATGATGTTTGGGCTGTTTAAGAAATAATGGCTCTATATTTTTTTAACGTGTTTACTTTATAAAATTTGTTAAAAGTTTTGGTGTGATGTTTTGCATATTTTATAGTCTCAGGTCTTCTTTTGTTGTAGGAAACTTGTGATTTTAGCTGGACAATAGATGATGTTGCTAAACTCCGGCCAGCACCAATTGAAGAAACTATCCCAGAGCAATATGAATTTACAGATCCTGAACTTGAACTGAAAGCTCAAGAAGCTATTAACAAGTGAGTAATGAAAGCTAATAATATAAAATATTTTTATTTCTAGTTTGGGTTTTAGATAATTATAGTTCATGAATTAATGTAGTCACACACAATGAAGCACATTTAAAACCATCCATTTGCAAGTTGGCTGTTTAACAGCACTTCATGTTTTTAAAACCTGGGTTTTACAGATAAATTACGTTAATTTTGCTCTCATTCTTCTTACTGAATATAGTGGAAGCATTACCCATTTTATAAGAGGCACAATTTACATTAAAGAAACTGCTATTTATACATGTTAGTTCTTTGTGTCTGTTCTTCTTCCAGCAATTCTGAAAGAAGCCGAGTACAGATTTAATTTATTTCATTTGTGGTATCCAAGTTTTAAAAAGGTAAAGTGTTGTGCTGTAAGTGTTCAGTGCCAGATGCCGGTGATGGCAATTAGAGTTGAACTGGACAAATGGACAATTTTGAATGTGTCTTACTCTATTTCTGAAGTAGAGCAAAGCCATTCCTTTCTGGTGTTGTAAACATTTAATACTTGCTTAGATGGAACAAATTTTCTTCAGAATTGATTTTTAAAAACATGCTATAAGTAAGCTGCAAATGTATTAAAAATAATGCTTTTTGATAACTTTGCACTCATAAACAAGGAAGTACTGGAACTGCCTGATTCCATTTTCCATACATTTGTAACATTGGTAATGAATAAACAATGTAATACAGTTTTTTTCACACTAACTCCATTCACTTACATAAAATTTGGACATATGGATACAACAAAGACACAGTAATAAAAATCATCAATAAAACCAAAAAACAAAAAACAATAAGAGATGTTTCCATTCTTAAAAGTGCAAAAGAAAGGTACAAATTCAAAAGTTTCACATACCACCCAATTTACCACAATAAGTTCAAAAAGATGTTCAAAGAACAAGGAATTATGTTAGCCCCAAAGAACAATTTTAATATAAAGAACTTATTAGGTTGCAGAGTAAAGGACTACATGCCAACAGAGCAAAAGTCAGGTATTTACGAAATAGAATGTGCAGAGTGCGACAAAAAATACATTGGAAAAACGAAGAGGAATTTGGCAATCTGGAAAAAAGAACACTTCAGAAATATTCGCTTAAAACAAATTGATAAATCAGCAATAGCAGCGCACTTTTGGAATAAAAATCATGAAATTAAACCAGAGATAAAATTACTTAAACAACTTCATAACGCAATAGAACTTTCCACTTGGGAAAACATTTTCATTACAAAAAATAAGGATGATTTGATGAATTTCGATTTCCCTCCATTGAATGAACTCAGCAAATTTCTAATAGAACCAACAGATGCCGCCACAAGAGCATCAAGAGACCCAACCGCCACATATACCAACAGTTTATCAACAGGCTGAAGATGGGAGGGATCACTCCCGAAACATATGTCCAAATTTTATGTAAGTGAATGGAGTTAGTGTGAAAAAAACTGTATTACATTGTTTATGTATATACCACTCCATTGTCAACAGCTTCGTAAGCACATTTAATTTGTAATGAAATTGCCCCTACCCTTTTTAATTATCTTTCAGAATTTAAATTAATCTCTTGAGGGATGTTATCCTTTATTTTGTCTGGAGTTTGGGGATACTTCTATTTTTTGAATTGCATTATGACTTAAATTGAATCACCTGGGATTCCTCTTGAAATAATCTCCTGATGGCATAAGCTGATTCAGTATGGACATAAAAATCCTAAATAAACTTTAATTGTGGGATAGAATTATTAGACCTAGTATTTGCCACATAACTTTAAGCTGTCAAGGACTCCAAACTCTTTGCGCCATCATTATTTAATTTCATTCTAGTTGTAACTACATACTTACATCTACAGTATTCACATCCAATCTGCAGATGTCATGAGAAGACAAATGCAGTCAAAGCAACAATAAACAATACACTAAAAAAACTGAAAGCATTTGTTGAAATAAAATTGAAAGTTTGTAATAAATTAAAAAGTGAAAAAAATTCAAATATACAGAACAGTAATGCATTATTCCATTGAAAACAGTTCCATGTTTTTCTTCATCTTCTTTGCCTGAAATGACACTTTTAACAATATTAAGTTTGAAAACAAGAGGTATGAATGGTATTCTAGGGGAATTCTGGAGGATTCCAGTTAAGCAAGATAATAAAAAAAAAAAATATTGGTTAAATTGTTTAATAAAATAAAAGCAACAAAGGAAATATCCAAGATATGGAGAATGAGCATGATAGTACCCATATATAAAGGGAAGGGTGACGTAAATAATCCAGCTAATAATAGGGGTATAAGTCTTATTTCCATGATAAGTAAAAAAATGTTTACAGGAATTCTAGCCAATAGATTAAGGAAGTGGGTTGAGAAAGAGAAGAAATTATCAGAGTTTCAAACAAGTTTCAGAGCAGATAGAAGAACTGCGGATAATGCATTCGTAATAAAGACAATTGTAGATAAATATTTAAGCAAGAAAAGGAGAAGAGTTTATATGATACTTAACAGACTTTGAAAAGGCATTTGATACTATCAATAGAGAAGCAATGTGGTTAAAACTTAAAAGGAAAGGAAAAAATAAGCTGTTTATAAAACTATTACAAAAGACATATAGTCAGAACCTGTTTTGTGTCAAAATTTCAGGTAATGAGGTAACAGATTGTATGCAGAGTAAAACAAGGTTGTAAATTAAGTCCAACACTGTTCAATCTCAATATTGATGACTTTTTGGAAGAAACTAAAAAAGATGAGTTACATCTACCAGTAATAAATAATACGGAAATACCAGGGTTGCTTTTTGCAGATGATTTAGTAATCACATCTATATCTAGTGGAGTGAGAAGAGCAATTGAAGTAGTGAATACTTTTTGTAAACAATGGGGATTGAAAATTAATGAAAATAAATCAAAGATTTCTTTTAAGAAAGGTTATAAGTTGAAAAATGATGAAAATTGGTAGTTATATGGGAGAGAAATAGAGGTAGTAAGAAAAATTAATTATCTTGGGACAAGTTTAAGCTCTAATGGAAGTTGGAATGAGCAGAAAAAAATAGCATTAGCAAAAGGAAAAGCAGCTATGAGTTGAATTGACTAGAAAAAATATACACAATATACACAGCCACAGCTGAAGCTAAAATGTTGTATGGATCAGAAATTTGGGGTGTAGAGGATGCATGGAAAGATGCTGATAAAATAAATAGAATTTTTGTGAATTGATTTTATCACAAGAATTATGAAATATTCAGAATTACTGCATTAGAAAAGATACTAAAGGTTGTTTTAGCATACAGGAGAAATGTAAGTGGAAAGAATCATGGTATTTTAAATTGCAGGAAATTTTACACCAGATAGGTTTAGGAAAAGTATGGATTATTAGGGAATACCAAAACAAAGGTTTTTGGAAAGAAGTAAATGTAAGATTGGAAGATATTGAATGATAAGAAATAATCAGTAGTTTAAGTCAAAATAGTCCGTTGAGGCTTTATAGCAGAATAAAAATAGTACGGGGTAGTGAAAAATATATAATAATGTAATAATGTAGGTAGAGAAGGGTTTGCTTGGGCAAGAACTGGAGTTATGAATTTAAAAGGATTTGGATATGATAAAGAAATAGGAAATTATTTAATGTATGGAGAAACCAATACAGACTTTCATTGTTTGTTATATTGTAAGAAAACAAAGTTATGGAGAGAAAAGGTTTGCAATAAAAAAAATGGGGAAATTTACTAGGAAGATTTTAACTGCAAAAAGAGAGAAGGGTATAAAAATGATAGGGAACTATTTAGGTAACGTTAGAGAAAAATGAATAAGAATGACGAAGAGGATGATGAAAGGAAATGTAGAAAGAAGTGTAACCTTACATGTATAATAATTTATGGATTTGGAGGTATTTAGGGAAGGTGAGGGAGAAATGATACAGAATGGTCAGATAGTTAATGATTGATAAATTGAATAGGGGAGGGAATGGAAATAAATTAGCATTTAGGGAAATAAGTAACTCATAAATATAGGATAATAGTTGGATGAATTGTTCAGAATTAAAATATTGTAATAGTCATAATATTTGTTTATTTTATATTGTTAGTTAGTATTATGCAGTTGATTATGACACAGATCTTATTGTAATATTTAAAATTGTATGTTGATGTTACGAGAAATAAATTAAAGTGCTGGATATAATGTGTATGTTGTGTAGAGCAAACACACTAAGTTTGGCAAAATCAGTATATTTATTTCATTACTTTCCTGTAATGTAAATGATGTGAATGCCAGCCATAAAAGTGTATGATATCAGGCTTCTTCATAAAACGCCAATTACTAAATTTCTTGAACTTCAAGTAGATATCATCTAAACTGAAAATTACATTTTGAGTTCATTATTCCTGCACTAAGTTCAGCATGCTCTTATTAGAAAACTAAACAATTTTAACTCAGTGGAATTTATTAAGCTACTGAGAGTTTTAACCTTACCTTCTGAATATACTTTCTCACTTATGATGCTTTAGTCTGTCCTGGTGGGTGGTGTAGTGGTAAATATACTTGCCGTCTAAATCCAAGATCACAGGTTCAAAAATTTGGGAATCCGGAAAAAAGAACACTTCAGAAATATTCGCTTAAAACAAATTGATAAATCAGCAATAGCAGCGCACTTTTGGAATAAAAATCATGAAATTAAACCAGAGATAAAACTACTTAAACAACTTCATAATGCAATAGAACTTTCCACTTGGGAAAACATTTTCATTACAAAAAATAAGGATAATTTGATGAATTTCGATTTCCCTCCATTGGATGAACTCAGCAAATTCCTAATAGAACAAACAGATGCCACCACAAGAACATCAAGAGACCCAACCGCCACGTTTAACAACAGTTTGTCAACAGGCTGAAGATGGGAGGGATCGCTCCCGAAACATATGTCCAAATTTTATGTAAGTGAATGGAGTTAGTGTGAAAAAAACTGTATACATTGTTTATATATAAAAAAGAAGATTATTGTTACTATATTAAAATATTTTATGCACTACCATATATACATAAAGTTTTTTGGACAGTGAAAAAACATTGACTGCTCTTAAAAATATTTATGTAGAAAGACCTATTGCTCTGTAAATGAATTCCTTGATGACTATGACTCTGTATATTCAAATGTAAAATGATTATATAATAGCTTAATTTATGTAGTACGAATTGGTATTAATATGTTCTATGTTCATAAGATATTGTGCCTATATATGAATCTACAGAACACAAGACAAAACAAGACAACCTCTGTGGTCTTGTGGTCAGAAAATCCAGAGATCTTGGTTTTGAATTCCATAAACTCAGTTGCCTGAGTAAGATTTTATTTCCAAGTTTTTCCTTACCCTGAAAAGGTGAATGCCAGGTAACTTTAAGCATTGCAGGCTCATTTATGCTCTCTTGATCCAAGGTTCGTGGATTTAAACCTAACTGGGGTTGATAGGTTTTTCAGGGCATAAAAATTTCAAGTGCAAGTCTTCTAGGAGGGACTTTGAGCCATGAGTCCCATGTTATAAATTTACAGTCCATTAAAGAATTCCATACTGATAAAAGAGGTCCTTGGACAAAACTATTGGCTCTTTCGTGCCCAAGAAATACTTTAGTTCCCTGTCAGATACCATTGAAGGTGATGTGCTAACCACCTGTCTCTTTGTCCTCTGCCAGTAAATAAGAGTACTTGAAATTCTCCTTGGTAACTGAAACCTCCCTCACAAGGGGCACCCATGTTCTGGCGGAGAACGTCAGGTGCTAACTAACTGAACTGGAAAAAAGGGGGGGAAAAAGCCAAAAAAAATAAAGAGAATTATGTTAAATTAGAGGCAGATTGTCATATAAATTATTAATAGAATGTTTTAGCATAGCATTGAATTAATGTGTTTGTATTAAATCTCAATACAATTTGTACTTGTAAATATAAATGTTAATAGTCATTTTTTAAAAATAAAAGAAAAAAATCTGCATGTCATATTGTAGTAGAACAATCTAGAAATAGAATAAAATCTTTTTCAAATTTTAACATGAATAATTTTAACCAAATTAAAAACCATGAAAACTTGTTTTGGATTTGTTTCTTTTGCTGCTATGAGTCCATTTTGCTTAATTTAGTTTGCTGTTTTTATTAATTGCATTTTTCCATTAAATTTGTACCAAAGGTGTGAAAATATATCTGATTTGGAATATATTCTGACCTTTTAAAACATGTTATTGAATTTGCAGCTATTTCTGTAATATGCCGATGGTAGTATCTAGCCCATGGGGTTCCAATACTATATGTATAGAACCCAAGACAAGCAAGAGTCCATGCACAAGTGAAAATAGTGACAATGAAAAGGATGCATATAAGGAAGGTGAGTCTGTCTCTCTCACACACACACACATAGTTTTTTCAATGTAATCAGCATTATATGATCTATCCATTTATTTTTTTCTAGCTGATGTACTTTCAGCTTCATCTCCAGCACAAAGCTCAAGTCCAGAAAGAGTCTCAAAGCCAGCAATTTGTCCTGCACAGGTATGTGGAAACAATTTGTTTCAGAGATAAAGATAGGCAGAATTAGGTAGTGTAAAGAAAGAATACAAACATCTACTGTGTACTCAGGATTGATTTAACATAGTACTTCGTTAAAATAGTTTCACTTGGGAGGGAGAGGAGGAAAGTAATAACACTGTGCATTTTTAAAAGGATACACAAATTAAGTATGTATATGTCCAATACCTAGACATGGCCTTTAGTCTTGTAGGTATCTTCTTTTGCTATAGCTATGCATCTTCTGAGATGATTTCTATTCCTATTTCTTCACTGGTGTTGCACAGAATACAGGAAAATATTTTGAAATATTGCAGTTTGATGGAGATATAAACATTCATGACAGGTCTAGGGTTCAATTCCCACTTGTACCATCTTTCTTGACTTAGGCTTTTCCATGCTTTTCTCAATCCTCATAAATGGCAAATACTGGGAAGGTATCCTACCTAAACTTAGTCTAGAACAGTTCCTTCCATAAAAAAAAAAAAACCTTACCTCAGTAGTAAAACAGGCATTAAACACTATTTAAAAATAAGACTTGACTCCAGTCTTAAGAAACCCAACTACAAATTTTTTCAGATGCTTACAGAATTTTTTCAGCATTGTTTAATATTTTTTCCCCCAAGATTTGCTCATAATTTTATCTATTTCCCACATTTTCTGAAATAAATAGAACTTGCTGCTGAATATTTATTCAATGGAATGAAAATCTTCATATCTCTCTCATTTGTTTGCTTAAACAGAGCTAGGAGTTTACTCTTAAGTGCCATTGAGAAATATGCAGTATGGATAACTTTGCAACATACCTACAGGATATGTTGCCTACAGCCATCGTTTGAGTAAGGGCAGTTCAGTGAGCAACTGAAGTTGGGAGAGATTCTCCAGAAACGCGTCTTACTTTTGTGTAAGTGAGTGGAGTTTAGTGTAAAAATGAATACCTAAGTTTAGGTTACCAACAGGGTGTAAAAGCATGTACATAATAGGTTGCACAGAATACCAAAATGTAACGATTTCCTTAGAGTTGTTCATTTTGTTGCACATCTTGATCCTGCAGTACTTTTTTATTAATATAGAGTGGTACATCTGAAGTGAGCTAACAGACATAATTTGTATATACAAAGCAGTGAACTACAATGGATAAGCAGCACAGCATCAATGTCTCTTTTGAATTTCTTTTGCAAAATGAAGGTGATTTGTAAATGTTTCATAAATCTGTCAAGGCAATAAATGCTTTACGTTACTTACTGGGTGTCTTTAAAAATCATTGCCATGTAGGAAATTATGGCATTAGTGTCCTGTGGAAGCTTTTTATTTCATTCTGTGTACTAAAATGCAATGCAATTGTTTGTAATAATTTTATTACATAAAACAGAACTACCATAACAATTTTCTACATTGATGTATATGTTGGGTATATTCCAGCTACGAATATGTCCTGTAATACCTACATATGGCTCAGAACAGATCAGCAGTATAAAACCCTCACACCTCTTTTTTCTTTATTGTTAAACCCCTTTTTGCCAGAAATCTGATACTTCACTTCCATTAATGTCACAATGCTATAAGATTAGCGGTCCTTTTAAGTTATGCATATATTGTATTTAATTTTTCTAAATTCCTGGATGTTAATATATTGCTTGCATGGCTGAACATGAGTTTGATGAAATCACAACCTTCTGCAATTTATTTATTCTATATTTAAACAAATTCTGTAAGGTTATGCAAATAGATTTTATTGATTTATTTATTTATTTAAGGACGCTCTTTAACAGCTCAGGTCATCAGCGTCCCATTCAACTCAGGGCGTGAAACGGCCGACAAATTTTGCTCAGAGGTCTCTCTTTCAGGCTTGAGGTTCTTTTTCGTGCCGCAAATGTACAACACGGGACCCACGGCTTTACTTCCCTTCCGAAGGAAGCCATACTTAGGATTTTTACGCCCGAAAAAATCCATCGGTCCTGGCCGGGTTCGAACCCGTGTTTTGGGTATAGGAGGCAAGTATGGTAACCACTACACCACCAGGACCGACTTATGCAAATGCAATTATTTCTCCATCAAAATTTGTTGAATATTGTCCAATATTACAATATATTGAAAAAAGAGGGCATGTGATACTAGCTCCAGCACCATCTTCAGGTGACCTAACAGATTCATCTATAATCTCTTTTGAATAAAACTATTTAGAACACTCTTTAGGGCTTCACTTACTGGAGATTTACTCAGAACATATTTTTGGATGATGTACCATTTAACAGCTGAGGATGTGGAGCTGCTTCACTGTGTTAGATTCCAAATTGAATTAATATTGAGATCCATCTATACTGATTTGTTTTTAGAATTTTTAGAATTCAAATATATAGTTTGATCCAAATGCAATAAATGTCCATAAAACTGCTTCAAAACACAAAATATACAAGTGAAATATTGCTATAGAATTTATACTCCTAATAATCCATTTTATTGCAAACCAGATATTAATTGCAAATATTAAATCTACAAAATGATTGAAATTTTTATTTCAGATAATTCAGAAGTTATATATTTTTTAATTACTACAATATATTAATTATTTATTTTTTCAATCTGAGTACTTTGCAATTGTTATAGCATGCACTAACTAGGCTCTATGCCAACAGACCAAGTTAGAAAATATATACATTAACAAGCAAAACAAAGTACAAAGTAAATCCAGATATGAAGTTTTTATTCCTCCTCTGCTTCAGATAGTGCCTATATTTAGTAGTTCAGAAAGCAGTGACTCCAATCTCAAATAGAAATTAGGAAATAAATACATTGATTGTTAAGTGTATCATTTACAAGTCCAGTAATAGCAGAGTCAACAGTTTATATAATGCCTAATTCTTGTGATTTCAGATATTGTAGAAGCTATTGTAAGAAAAGCTAATTTGTGGTAGAATATCCTATAACAACCCTCTTCATCCAATAGACAGATGGTAATTCCACACTAGTATATTTCACATATGCCAAAAGTATGTTCACTAAATCTCTGTTTTTGGTGAAAATTTTCCTATATATTTGTTCCATGCACCTGTATTTCATTATCATCTTCACGATCAGTATCTAGTAAGATTTGTCCACCACTACTAGCATTATATTTGCTTAATAAAAATTTTGTTCAGTGAAAAGCCTCCTAACATCAAAAAGAAAAATAGAGGAGAACAGGCTATTCAGCTAAACTTAAGGCTTTGCTTCATAATATACAGCACTGATTTTTAATGAACAAATGTTTGTTTTATATTGATAATCGCTTTTCTTTATTTAGGACATAAATGATAGTGTGGAGGAAGCCAATCTTAGCACATCAACCTTGCGACGCAAATTGTTCTGCCAGGAAGATGGGGGGACTGAAGATGTTTTACCACTGTCCAGCTTCTCAATGCAGCTGGAATGTACCAAAGAGAGTCCACTGCGAAGTGGTGTACTTTTTAATTCCTCAAAGGTAAGATTCTGCAACAACAGTGCTATATGATACTGTGCAAGACACAAAATCTAATCATCTCAAGGGCTTAAATGAAATTTACTGTAGGATGATTTAATCAGTCTTAATATAGCTTTAAGTCTTTTCAAAAGTTATTTAAACTAACTCTTTGGTATGAATTAAAATTTGATCACATTAAGAGTGATATTAGCAAAAGAATGCTATAGAGTAGTAAAGGATCTAGTGCATTTTTTCTTACATTTTCATATTTGTAGCTATGTAATGCATACAAACTACTAATTAGCTAACACAGTCTTCTATGATCTTTAACAATGGCAGTAATAATCATAGGCTAGCATCTCTTAGCTAACAATTCTTTTCCTGTCTATTTGCAAAATAGATTAATATTATAGATGATTTCACTAGTTTATCATATTATATACTTGCATTAAGATATATACTTAATGAGTTAATCACAAAAATATAACTGAAAAGAACCCTGTAGTTAGGGAAAATAGCTCCATCTGGATTTTTATAAAACTTTCTGAAGAAATAAATGTTTTCTGCAGACAAATAAATATAAACAATAAGCTAATTTTGCACTTTTGTCAGAACTCTGAATAAATCTAATGAGTGCATTTCAGAATTTACATTGAATATGATGATACAATGACAGTTTCAAGAAAACACATTAAAGATAGAGGAAGTAGATGTATAATGTAATGGTACTGTGGAAAGAAATTAGTTAAAAGATAATATAAAACCAAAGGAAATTTATATCAAATTTATAACAGTTTATGGAGACTCTTCTCCTTAATTTATTGTAAAAAATGGGCTGCGAAATTAAACATGGCCAAACCAACCTTGAAGATGATGTGCAGGAAGGATGTCCAAAATGTGCAATAACAGCTGAGTTCATTGAACAAATATATGAGTAATATTAGGTGCGTGACCAGTTAAAGCTAATGGAATTGCTAAGGCTTTTGGTATTTCAGAGAAATATATAGATTATATTTTACACTGAAAAATGCATATGAAAAACTTGAGGAAGATGGGTGCCGTAGCAAGCCAAACAGCCAAAAAACACATGAATAATAGCAACAGAACTGATTTTGTGCACTGACTTATAATTGTGACATGGATCAGTCAGTCCTGGTGGTGTAGTGGTAATCGTACTTGCCTTCTAAACCCAAGATTGCAGGTTCAAACCCGGCCAGGATTGATGGATTTTTTCAGGCGTAAAAATCCTAAGTATGACTTCCTTCGTTATGGAAGTAAAGCCGTGGGTCCCGTGTCATACATTTAAGGCATGAAAAAGAACCTCAAGCCTGAAAAAAGAGGCCTGTGAACAAAATTTGTGGGCCGTTTCATGCCCTGAATAGAATGGGATGCTGATGACCTGAGATGTTAAAGAGCATCTGTAAATAAACCAAATCAACAACAAATGACATGGATCCATCATCATACACCAGAACTGAAATAGCAAAGAAAAGAATGAATAAAAACGTTGTTGTTCAGCATCAAAAAAGACAAAGTTGGTTTCATCTTCAAGAAGGATTATAGCATCAGTCTTTTCTAAAGAAATTTTACTAATCAATTGCTTCAGAAGGATAAAACTATAACCAAAGGATACTATTCCAATCTATAAAACCATCTAGATGTAAAAGATTCATGAGAAAAGACTCAGTTTGCAGAAGAAAAAGTTTGATTTTTCTTCAAGACAATGCACCTCCTTACAAAAGTGGAAAAATGTTAAAAAGCAATCAAAACAGATTTGAAGTATACATGGTTGGAGCATCCACCACTGATTTGGCTCCTTCTGATTTCTATCGATTTCTATCTCAAGCTCTTCCCAACTGATCAGGTTTTTAATAAAATCAAGAGACTATTGTAGCAGAGTATTTTGGAAAACCATGAGATAATAGCATTGGAGCATTGCTGTAATAAAGGGAGATTATGTTGGAAAATAAAAATAATATTCAATTTAAAAATTATTCCTTCATTGTTAGGTCAAGAATGTTTCATACTATTCAACTCCTGAGATGATTTAATGTCACTACTGCTTGGTTAAAGCAGTTCTGTGTTTTGCTGTGATGACATGAAAATGCAGACTGTGGAATGAAGCATATAGAAATCATCTGTTAAATCACAATATATTATAATCATCTTTTCAATGACTCTAATAGAATCATTATTAATTGTATTATTTTATTTTTTTCTTATTTGGTTGTTTATTTGTTGTTTGGTTTTTTTTATTATTTTTTTTAATTTTATTTTTTTGCTACATCTGTGAAAAATGCTACAATGCTTGTAAAATGGGAAAATTTTAAGCAGTAGCAAATGAAAAGAGAGTGTTAACAAAATATTGCATTGTTGCTAATTTCCACTCCATATGTGCATGCTGTAGCACATCAGTTAACAATGATTAACTTATTGTTGTTCTAAATAGCTATAACACATATGTTTTTTATATGAGGGATAAGTCATAAGTAATGGCAACAACTTTTTTTTACAAGGGACAACATGAAAAATCTAAGATATACAATTGAAACTATATGTATGTACTTGCCAATGAAGCCACCAGATGGTGTATGTGAGCAGAACTGCATATTCTCAGCATGCCCGAAGTTCAGTTCATGAGTGACAGTGTTCAGAAATGTAGGTCACGAAGAGTGAAAGTGTGTTGTGAAATAAGAATTCTCTGTGGCAGGAATATACATGAATGATATACACACAGCTATGGAAAGCACTGATGTGTGTGCCCTTTCGAACAATGGTGAACTGAACAGAGGCCTTAAAATGGGGCAGAATGTCAACTGTCAATCTACTGTGCTGTAGGTGTCCTGTGTCTGCAGACAAGAGGTATGGTTGATGGTGGAGCTGTGCTTATGTGATGGGCACTGGACACTTTAGAATTAGAAGAGCAAACAGGAATTCTGGCAAAAACAGTGCACTGCATGTTGAACATGCGGAAAATGTGTGCCAAGTGGGTGTCACATCAATTAAGTGAGGTACAGAAGTGGAATTTTCAATGTTAATTCAATTTGGAAGCGAACACAGTGAAATGCACATTAATAATCTCTTCAACACTCTTTATGGTTTCACTTTTATGTGAGATTTACTCAGAACATGTTTCATGGAACAATTGTCCTCATCATCAGCTGTTAAACAACTGTTAGATCATTCGTAGAAGTTGGGTAGATAGGTATCTGGGTTGACTCTGGTGATCTTGTGATAAACTTGAATAATGAGCTGTCTTCTTCTGGGATGTCAAAATTCATTAAGTTTTAATCTCTTCCGAGTCAGAATATTAGAACACTCTTTATGGTTTCACTTAAATGAGATTTATTCAGGACATATGTTTTGTGGATCTTTTATCCACATCATCAGCTGTTCACGACTAATGGATTATTCGTAGGAGTTGGGTAGGTAGGAATCCAGGTGAACCCTGGTGGTCTTTTGATGAACTTAAATAAAGTGTTGTCTGCTTCTGATATATCAAAATTCATAAGGTTATGTAGTTTTTTGTATCGGAGATTTTCCAGTGAAATATAGTATAATATGACAAATTACTATTACAAAATCACTCAAATTTTACTAATTTTGTTCCACTTACTTGGACATGTTTCAAAGGCATTTGCCTCCATCTTCAACTTGGTCCCACTGGCCGCTTCCCATTGTGATATTAAGATGTCGCTCTGTGGCTTTAACGAACTTATTCATGAGATAACTTGTTTGGGAGATCAAAGTTAACCAAAAATTCTTGTTTTTGTTTATAAATATATTTTCCCATACTGTTAATTCTATGTGTTTTTTGAAGAGCTTTTAGTGATTTTGGTTCCTTTTGGAATTTGTGTTTTTTTTGCCAAAAATGGTCTGCCACTGCTGATTTTTCTGTGTGTTTATATTTTACATTTCTCATGCATTCCTTAAAACATGTGGTAATATTTCTTTTATTAGTTCAGATCTTTTATTAGCTTTTTATTAGTTTCAGATAAGATCTTGGGCCAAAGTTGTTATTTTTAATTTCCTGTAGTATTTTTCCAATGTTTTCCTAACAGAATTTTTGTTTGCTATGTTTAAATTCTCTGTTACCAACTCTATATCTGCTACGTACTCATCTTGATTACATGAAAAATCTGCACTTGTGTTAATGCCTATGTTAAGGAATTCCAGTTATTCTGAGTTAAAACTATCATTAGAAAGTGACAACATTGAGAATAGGTTTAAAGATAATGTTGTTTCTATCCACCAGATTTTATACAATTTTTTCAAATTTGCTCTTTTGGCAGTTGGCTTTCTGTTTTACTTGGAAACTGATAAATTCAAAGGCATTTCTTTCCAAATTTTCCAAAATTGCTGTGTCAAATGGTTTTTATAATTTTAAATGTAATTCATTTAACTCCAAATCTATTTTGCCGATCTCTCCACAGTGCTTACATTTTTCCATCTCTAGAACTTTCTTTTCCATGGCTTTTTGTTTCCAGCTATCTTTGTTAACCTTACCACTTTCGTAACAAATTTGGGGCATATTCTTTCTTTTATACATCTATTCAAGAAATGTATGTCTGCTCATCCTTTCGATTCAGAAGAGATTATTACAGAAGTGGAGACACTATGAAACATGTCGCATCAGTCTGGCGAGATTACAGGAAGAAGGGGGTACCATTTGAATCACATCATTATAATTAATGAAGCAAGGTCTTATGAACCAGAACTCAAGTGACAGTCCAGTTAATGCTACCACCTTGGGCTACCATGGAAACAGTTTTGCCAAGCTCCTTCACCAACAAGTCATGGCCATTCTGGTGTATGACAGTCAAGGTATGCTTGTATGTCATCCAGTGTGTAATGGACTACTACAAATGTACAATATAACAGGTATTTTTTGTGTCACATTTGTGCCAAATGGCCAGAACTTTTGAACAATGCCATTATTCTCCAAGATAATGCGACAGCTCACACAGCCAATAGTGTCCAGTATATTTTACAATGATGAGGATGGGAAGCTCTCCTATACTCCCATTATGCCTCTAATCTCAGTCCCCATGATTATGATCTCATCCCAAAAGTGAAGCAACTATTGTGTGGGAAACTTTTTGCTAACAAAGCAGATATTTTGGCAGCATTTAGAAGCAAGGTGACTCACATGCAGCAGTGCCTTCATCATTTCTGGCAACAAACCGTCGATATACTTGGAAGCTATTTTGAAGCCTGCTAAACATTGTAGATTACCTGGGAAACCCATCGTGTGATGAATTTGCAACTCTGTGTAACTTTTGCTCATGACATAATAAACCAATGTTGTTGATTGCCTGTGTTTTGCTTCTTCCCTATGAAGGCCACCTACATCCAGCTTTCCATTGGTGCACCACTTGGCAATAAATGCCTTATACTTTCAATCATATATCTTAGATTTTTTTGTGTTGCCCATTGTTCGCAAGAAAAAGAATAGTTGCCATGAGTTATGTATGACTCATTATGCTGGCACTGCGACCAGTTGGAGAATGATAGATGATAATTTGACCAAATGAGTTCTAAGAACTTTGGCCTAAGTTTTACAGTCATTCATGCAAAGAACTGAGGGAAAAATCCCTGTAAAACCTATCAACAAACTAACCTCACTAGAAATCATACCCAGGCTTGCTGCCTGGAAAGTAAAATTGTTACCATCGGACTACAGTGATGGTCTAAATATAAATATATACTTTTGACAGCTAATTAACAGTTATATTGCTAATGGTTCTTTGTTGTTTTTGGTGTCATCAGGTTCATTTATGTCAATATGTAGTTTGTCACTATCACTGTCTCTATCATCTGAATTTTATAGACTTATAACATTAATCAATAGATTTTAAAATTTTATCACAGTTATGTTTCTTTTGTGAAGTCATTGCCTTGTAGTTTTTCAACTTGATTCCTAGTCTTTCTGTACTACCTTGTCTATTTCTTCGCAAATAAGTCTCTCTCTCTCTCTCTCTGTTGCTATAAGCAATCCCCACTTAATTTGGGCTCACCAAGCTCAATTAGATTATACTGGCAATTGTTAAGTCTGACTGCAAAGTACCTGTCTTTTAGAACACTATCTTCACTAAATTCACTAATCATGTTTACTTTACTCAATGCCATTGTACAAAATATGTTCATTCTGTAACAAAGAAAGGCTTAAAACTGCTTTCTTCAACTTTTTATTTATTAGATAAGCTGAATATCCCCTCATTATCCAAGTTTTGAGTTTGTACAGGGTAAGTACTTTATGTATGTCACCAATCAAGCTCTGGTTTGTTTCATTTACAACCCCTTTGGTACAACTTTATCATACTAGGAAGGAAAATAAAGTGACTAAAAATATGTGGTTTTAACGAGTGTGCTACAAGATTCTCTACTCATCCGCCTTATTCTCTCATTAACTTAACTGTATATTTTCTTCTAGCATAAATTATAATTACAAGGGAGGGTAATTCTGGGAAGCAAGGCCTGATAGCAAATTAGGATGACAATGTCGCATGTTGCTGAAAGGCTGATACTGCAGTGTTTCAGGGCCAAACATCATCCCATTTGACATGCACTATAGTCTTTAATATGTTATCCTTGATTTAAAATAGTCTGAATGAAATGTAAAAATAGATGTTTTACCAGATTTTTCATCTTTGCAGATTGTTTGTCCATCTACTCCGATTACTAAAGACCAGCGGTTTGGTACACCATTAACCAAATCAAAAGAAATGTTTGGTTCTCCTGAAGTATCACCAATACGCTCATTAGTGCTTGACAGTAAAAATTTATTGGTGGAGAAAACAAAGTTGCCCAGTCCTTGTTCATCCTCTCTTGGTAAGAGTTGTATTATTATTGTTATTATTTTTATGAAAACTTGAGATATTAGATCTTATTACTTAAATGTAAATTCGAACTTGCACAGTGAAGCCAATCATACAATGATATCAATTAGATCTTATATTAGTATATAGAGAATCTCTTTTGTAGACTTTTTTTATTTATTTTTTTAATTAAGATTAAACTTACATAATGTCATTTTGAATCACAGTACATTGACATTTTTCCACATTTTCTGATGTGAAATGCAATATTATAAAATAAAAGAATAGTTTAGATATATATATATATATATATATATTAATGAAAAATAAAAATAAAGAAACGCTATTAACAATGTAACACATTAACACTAATAATAAAAGTAGATAAAGATAAAACACAGAGAAAGAGTCACACTTGAAATTGCTATATTTCGAACTACTGCGAGTTCTTCAATGGCCAATTGAAGAATTCGCAGTAGTTCGAAATATAGCAATTTCAAGTGTGACTCTTTCTCTGTGTTTTATCTTTATCTACTTTTATTATTAGTGTTAATGTGTGTATATATATATATATATGAAAAATAAAAATAACGCAGCACTATTAACAATGTAACAAATTAACAGTAATAATAAAAGTAGATAAGAATAAAATACTTAGAATAAGTCACACTTGAAATTGCTATATTTCGAACTACCGGAGTTCTTCAATGGCAAGAAGCTAGACAACTCCATTAGTTCGAAATATAGCAATTTCAAGTGTGACTTTTTCTAAGTGTTTTATCCTTATCTACCTTTATTATTACTGTTAACTTGTTACATTATATATATAATATAAAATAAAAATAAAAATAAAGTAACACTATTAACAATGTAACAAATTAACAGTAATAATAAAAGTAGAATAGGATAAACACTTAGATAAAGTCACACTTGAAATATAAAAGTTGCTATTAATAAATAAAATAAAATAAAGTTTTGCATTGATATTATTGTAAGATTTAGTTGAACTACACACTCTTAATGCTTCACTTACTTGTCATAATATATAGAATAGGTTTCGAGAACATTTCATTCTCATAATCAGTCAGGCTAAATTCAGCTGTTGGATAATTCGTTAAATGTGGGAATGTGCATTCTGCTCTGGTGGCGATGTGATAAACTTGTAGTTTATGTTTTCATCCTGGCAGTGTAAAAGTTCATTAGACTGTCTTTGTATTTGTAGATGTAGATTTTCTCTCAAGTTGCTAGTTTCGTAAGTCCTTGTACTGATTTTAATAATTTTTTTATTCACTTTGTCATGGTTTTCTGTCCAAAAATGATATGCTACTGCTGATTTCTCTGTTTGTTTGTACTTTATGTTCCTGAAATGTTCCTTAAACCATGTGCCTATGTTTCTCTTTGTTTTTCCAATGTAGATTTTTTCACATTCTGCACAATTTATTTTGTAAATACCTGCTTTTTTTCTCTTGTGGAATATTGTCATTAACATTGTATATCAGTAAGTTTTTAACATTAAATCTATTAATCCGTGCCAATTTGATATTAAAATCTTTAAGAATATTCTGAAAATTTTTTGTAGCCCATGGATGAAATGTAAATTTTTTAAAAATTAGCTTATCTTTTCTTACTGGAAGTGTTGTGGTTCCTTTTATACATTTTGCGTGTTTATATGTTAGGGATCATAATGATCCCTTTCTGCCGTTCCAAGTGTATCAGATTCTTAGCTGTTCTAGTGTTAATCTCCATACTCTTAATCTCAGGCATGCAATCCCTTCTATTTCCTTTATATTCAGATTGTTCACATATCACTCTCTTTTTGGAACTGTCTTAATCACCATAAAAAATTTGAGTGAACTTTTTTCTTTCATCCAAACCCACATAATCTGTCTATCTATAGCCTTTAATTGCTGTCTTACCCATTCCATTTATTTGCAGTTGACATTTAATCTTATTTATCCAATAATTAACAATTTGACATTTTTACTTGCAGTAAACTACTTTTTTTTTTTAATTTTGAACCTTTCTTACAGACCATCACTTTTGTTTTCTCCAGATTCATAACTAGTCCCTCTCATTTAAACTGACCACTGTAAAGAAAGTAACCATTGTCAGGAGAAAGTAACCCTGGGATTTCTGTATCAACTATCACTGGCATATGCTTATTAACCAGTCTCATGATCTATTAAAAGGGCTGTTCAAGGATGACCGAGGCTTTAATTTTTAGATAGGAAATATACAAAGAAGCACCATACTATGTTAGTTTTCAAAGTATTTACCCTTGAACATCAAAGTTCAACAGGTTTCACCCTCTCCTTCAAAATAAATTTCATTATACACTGCTGTTCCATAGCAATACACTACTTGCCACCATCTTTGTTTATACTACTGCGCATGCTCTGAATGCCTGCAATAGTTATGCAATGCTACATCAATAATTTATTTTTTACATACGAAAGTCTCTGTGAACCTTGAACGACCTAAGAAAATTATTTATGAATAAGTTGAAAAGTATTGGGCTCAACTAATAACCCTGCCTAAGACCATGATCTTGCAAAATTTCCTAAATCATCTCACCTACACTTGATACATGTGTTTTGTCTAAATTTCCTACATTAAATTAATTGTGTCTTTACTTATCCCTATCTTTAATAGTTTATAGCATAACATTTTTCTAAATCCACAAAGGTCACATAAATTCCCCCACATTTCCTTTTTAAATATGTATACATTACTGGCTTTAAGATGAAATTTAGAAGCTTTGTTGCTCATTGCCTCTTTGCAAGAAAGAATCGGTTATTTTTTGTCATGCTGTTTTTCTGTGGTATAGTGTTTTTATTCCACAACTTTGTAACATTTCACAGTGTACAAAAGGACGATCTCTTTTTCAATTGAGAAATTCCTTGCTGTTCTCTACACATTTAGGCGTCATGCCTATGCATATAAACTCATAAATAAATATTGTACTTACAAAGCTGTTGACAATGGAGTGGTAATATATCCTAATCTTAGATATTCATTTCTTTTACTGAACTCCATTTACTTACATAAAATAAGATGTGTTTCTGGAGAATCTCTCCCATCTTCAGTTGCTCACTGAACCGCCATTACTGGAAACGATGGCTAGAACACAGGAACACCTAAATTTAGAATCATAAACAAATGTTTGAGTTGTGCCCACATTAATGAAGTGTTTCTATTGATGGCAATTAGCAAAGAATCTAATGAAAGAATACTTCATATTTCTTCTTCCCACTGATGTTTTAACAAAGGATGTCTTGCTAAATACAGGCTGAACACTGTTTCAGGAACAGAAATGCATACATAAATTAAACATTTTAGGTTGACACTGTCTAAAGCTTAAAACAAGTCATTGTTTCTGCAATCAACACTTTTTGTTGTTTAATTTATTTTATTTGTTTATTTATTCTGGCAGTGTTAAGACTATAAGGCCTTCTCTTCCCCTGAACCAGTCTTAAACTATGCATACATTGAAGAAATACAGTTACAAAATTGTTGACACTTGAATTGCAATCAAATGCACTAGTTGAATGATAATGTAAAAAAATTAATATGTAGTTTTAATTTTGCTATTTATAAATAGACTAAAACAAATTTTTGAATGTATATGTTTTTATATTCATTACAAATTTAAAACATCCTATTAGCATGTATAAATATGTTCACAATTAACTCTACTTACTTATAGAACATTAGGACATTTAATTTTTAAAAGATATCTGATGCAAGCTTATTGCATTGGTCTTGAAATTCCGAGGAGAGAACTACCTTCATCTTTTGCATCATCATCTTTATCCTCCTCCCCTTGTTCTATTTCTTCAGTATGGGGATTAGACAATAATGCCTGTTTCTTCTCCATAAAGCACTTAACTGCCATCTTTTCCTAGCACATTCAAAGTCTCTCTCTTATCTTTATGATATTTATTAGTGCTGGTATTCTTGTTCACTTAGTTTAAATAGTTTCTCCAATTTTCTTTCTTTATTCGTTTTTCATGCTTTGTTTTTTTATTTTACATTGTATATACCAAATTTCCTTCATGTTTTCATTCCTTGTTTTATCTTGTCAGGTACAACCTTTGGATCTACAAAGAAACCTCATCTCAGCAGATTGTATTTCATTTTTATCTACAGTTAACTTCCAAACTTTAGCACTGGTACAGCCATCATATGGTATTGTATTATAACACTTTATTTATTTATTTATTTTTTTTTTTTTTACCTCTTTGTGTCTTACTTTGCTGTGCCACATATAGATTGGAATTTGTCTATCTCTGTCAAAACTTAAACTAACAATATTAGATACTTGTTCAATAGTTTTATTTTCTGTAATTATTTTTTAATTTTCCAAGATGAGCAATTGACCTTCATTGCTTTTCTGATATTTTTAATTTGTATAATTGTCTTATTTCATTCAGTTTGTAAATTAATCTCTGTAAGTCCTATTCATTTTGTATTATTGCTATGTCATCCGTATTTAGCAATATATTTACATAATTGTCTGTATTAAACTGTGTTCTTCCTCTTCCATTTTTAATCATGTGGAATATGGTAGTTGATAGGCTACACTCTAAATTTCTTTGTATACTATATTTAATGTGTGCATTAGCTATTAATAGTGAAGCAACTTGGAATATCCTTATATACTGTTATCTTTTCTGATTTTATCATATAATGTTTATCACTATTTATTATTTTTGTGTTCTTATAGAGATGCTCACTTGTTTTTAATATGAGAACTACCTATGGTAGCATTTCATGTACACCTTAAAAAAATATGGTCCAACTTTTCAAGCCTCAATATAAGTCCTAATGTCTTGTTCAAGTACTACAAAGAATAACCATTTTTTGTTCAGTTAAGCTACAGTAGCATTATATCTGTCCTCAGAAAGCATTGTTATGTGTACATCAGGCTATCTCAGCAGCTATCGTACAGACCAGCAGTGTAAGAGGTGGTAGGTTCAAGAACACTACACTTCTTTGTAACCACTCTGCTAATTGGCCGTAGTATGATAGATAAGCTTTGTGTGCTATGAATGAGTGATAGTAAATGATATGCACAGTTTGAGGGGAGTTTCTAAAATAAACTGATTAATACTGCTCTTATAAGAGTTCCTACATATTGTAACAATATATTATTGTTGTATCTTTTCTTCAATTTATTTATTCAGTAAACTGCTTATAAACACTTTCTGTTTGTAGGTGCCTCACCTTTGAAATGTTATGAAGGAACAGTCAGCATGGTTCAGCAGTGGGAAAGTGAAGACACAAGCATGGCATCATTACATGCATCATATTCAGCAATGGTTACATCAGAAACACCACCATCTGCTAAAGGAAGTTCTGGCGATAGATTACTCTGTTTAGAAAACGTTGATTTTCAATATCTGAAGAAGAAGATTGAAAATAATTCAGAAGACAGTAATGAAATTATGAACCTGACCAATTATCAGAGGAACTGTGCCAATAATGGCAATCATACTGCTTTTTCATCTACTCCTATTAAAAAGGTTTATCAAGACAGACTGTTTTGTATGGAAAATATTGATCTCAGTCATTTCAGAAAACCTTCAAAGATAACAAATGGAGATCAGAGTGATGAGGAGGAAATGCTAAGCCTGAACAGTCAAGACACAGGATACCAGACAGGCTACATTAATAGTGGAGCAGTTTCGGCATTCTCATCCCTCAACAACTGGAGCAGCGTGCAACAACCAGATGCACCTTTAACAAGTGATAACTGCGAGAAATTGCTTTATTCCATCAGCAAAACTACAACAGTGGAAGAGAGTAACTTATGGAATCCAAACTGCATGTATATAATTTCCTCAACACCAACAAAAGCTTCAAATAGCTAATGATCTTTCATTTATTAAGACTGATATTTTAGTGCCAAAGAGTATATTTCAATGTGCTACATTCAACATCTGACACAGTAAAATTATTTTTACTATTCATTTGTAAGTGCCTTTGTTATTTTAGAGTATCATTGTTTATAGATGCAAATGATAAGTGATATTAGTAAAGTTATCAACTTAAATCAGTGGAAACTCTGAATCAAGGAATTCTTTTTTGTTATGAGATTTTTAGCTGTAATTGTTTTCATTTTCCTTGTATTGTGTGCTTTTATGTTAATATTATAGTTCAATTAGTCTTTTTAGATCTAATTTATACATATTTAAAACATGTATATATTTTTAATGATATGATATGTTTCAGTATCATATTAAGTAATTAATTGTTTTTCCCCTCAAGAAATGTTCTATTTGTGTACTAGCTATTATTGCATAAGCTGGAGAAATAATATTTAAATTTAAATGGCATTATTTTAAAACTAAAAAAAAATATTTGTGAATACTTTTAATGAACAAGAAAAAGTTGAATTTATAATTGCAATCATGTTGCATTACAGTTGGCACTTGCTAATGCCAGTACCTTGGTGTTACATTTTAGAGATCTCTACATCACATGTCATGTAGTTGCTGTGTAACCCTTTTGATCTCTATTCCCATTTGCATAAATTCAGGAAAATGGTTCTCAGAATTTCTCAAAATGTATTTCAATCTTTTTCTGAAATAATGTAATAAAACAAAGTGCACTAAAGGGAAAAACAAAATTACACAGTGACAGATTACTAACTCCTCATGCTTTCACAGGGTGATGCTGCATCATAAATTTTTTTACCAATCCACTGAAAGACTTAGACAATCCTCTAGAAGAAAGAGGAAAGCAAATATATAGGATGAGTCAGCTCTTCAACAAATTAGGAAGAGATGGATTTCACAATGGAAAACATTCATTATATTCATTTAAGAACTTTAGAAAAATAAGAAAATTTTGAAAAATTCTGTTATAACTGATACATGAAGCTTTTTAAATGTAAAGTGTAACTGTCTATCGCCTAACACACTCTTATGCTTCACTTACTTTTGAATACAGTGGGACCGGTTTCGAAGAGACATCCTCTCCATCTTCAACCAACTTGACAACTGGTGGGAGAAACTAACATCTATGAGGACCTGTGGCTCTGCCCTGGTGTTGTTTTTTTTTATAAACTGGAAATTTGTATTACATTCTCCTGTAATGTCGAAATTCATAAGATGATCCTTATGTTTATGAATGTAAATCTTCTCCCATGTGTCCAATTCTGTACGTCCATGTGCTTCTTTAAGTAACTTTATTTCTCTGTTTATGTCGTGATTATCTTTCCAAAAATGGTGTGCCACTGTTGACCTATCTATCTGTACTTAATGTTCCTGAGATGCTCCTTTAACATGCATGTAAAGAATGTGATAAGATATACATTGGTAAAACTAAAAGGAACATAGGAACACAGTTTAGTGGTCTAGTCTATCTAGTGGCTGATTCTTCTAGCCTTCCTATAATACATTATCATGTCAGTTAACTCAAGAAAAGCGTAGATGTTCATAAAGGCTATTAGCACAACTGCACATGAATTGACAAACATGGAGGTACATGGAGTGGCTAAGGTGACTTCATGTGGTTTAATGTTGAAACTAGTACACACAAACATAAAAGAGGGATGCACATCTTTTAAATGATATGTCAGAGAACATGTCAGAGAGGTTGTTTAACAAAAAATGTTCCTGATTGCAAGATCTATTTTCCAAGTTTATCACAAAGGTCTTGACTCAGCCTGTAAAGTTACCTCATGAGGTTACTCATCTCGGGAAGTAAAATTTGACTTGTCAGCTGAACACCCAGGCTCAGTTCCTGATAGGGACAAATTGCCTAGATATGGTGAGTTTAAAACATGACAAATACAACAAAACAAAATCAAGTAAATGTTTCAAAGGAAAGTTTTTCAGTCCTGACTGTTTTGTATTTAGAATAATATTTAAAATCATAAATGTAAAAACAACTTTTTCTTGATTTGATTATAGTTAAATAATTTATTCTTTAAAGGCTAAGTAGTGATATTAAAACACATAAAGGAAGTGAATGGTCTTTTGTTCCCTAGTAAAGAAATATACGAAAGTAGGTTCATAAGTTTTTGGCCTCACCAATAAGGGTTGTCGCTTTCACAAAACCCTTATCTGGTGTCATCTTATCTCTTAAGTAATTAATTGCAACTGTAACTTCCACTCCCTTGTGTTTAGTTCAGATATAGTTGCATAAAGAAGGCTATGTGTAGAAGATTGTGACAAGTTCAAAATGGAGTATCAAGCTGTTGTTAAGTTCTTCACAAAAGGACTATCTCCAAATGAAACTAAACAGCAATTGGACAGTGTATATGGGGAAGCATCCCCCTCATATTCTACCATAAAAGAATGGGCCGAGAAAGCATTGAAGATAAAAGTGTGCAGGTCAACCCTTGGAGGTGTTCACTCCTGAAAACATCGCTCTTGTGGAAGGATAAATTATGGAAGACTGGCGGCTCAAAGTTACAGAAATAGCAGCAAGGTTGGGTCTTTCTGAAACAACAGTCCTTCAAATTGTTCATGAACATTTAAACATGAATAAGGTTAGTGCAATATGGGTGCCTAGACTTCTTTCCTCAGTCCAAAAGCAGCAACGAGTCATCTGTTGTCAGCCATTTTTGGAGCTCTGCCATGGCAATGAGAGAGAAGCTCTATAAACCATTGTTACAGTAGATGAAACTATGGTCCTTTACTATAATCCCTTGTCCAAAAGAGGATCAATGGAGTGGCATAAAACCTGGTGAAGCATCATCTATAAAGGCCTAGGTCACTCAGTCAACCAAAAAGATCATGGCCACAATCTTTTAGGACTGTGAAGGAATACTCTTCATTGACTTTGAGGAGAGGAACACCACAGTAAATGGGGAGTACTGTGCTGGCCTGCTGCACAGACTACATGCTTCTATCAAAGAGAAAAGGCAAGGAAAGGTGAGTAGTGGTGTATGCCTTCTTCACAACCTGTGCACACTGCTCTTGTTGCAAAGGAAGCTGTGAAGAAATGTGGTTTCAAGGATATCGACCATCCACCCTGCAGCCCAGATCTAGCTCCTATTGACTATTTCCTCTTCTCAAAACTCAAGGAGGACCTTCCAGGAAGGAAATTTAAGTGTGACAAAGAAATGATGGATGCTGTTTATGCCCATTTTGCAGACAAGACTCTGACTATTTGGGGGGGAGGAATTGAAATGTTAATTCAAAGATGTGAGAAGTGTATTGCAATAAAGGGTAACTATATTGAAAAGTGAAATATGTTTTCGTCTTTATCATGCCTAGAAAATGGTTAGGCCGAAAACTTATGGACCTACCCTTGTATAAATATATACATCGTAAAAGAGTTTAAGTAATTTTCCAAATCTAGATTTTAAATCTCTTTTAAACGAGCCTTACCAGCCCTTATCATTATTTCTTTGGCTTATTGAGAACTAGCAAGCTGCATAATTGGAGTCTCATAAAGCTCTCTCAAAGTTCAGACCTATGCAGCAACAGGAAGATTGGCAAAGAGGCTGTGCACATTCTTTGGGCAAGGTTGAATGACATATATTTGCTTGCGAGTTGATACCAGTGTACAGTTTGTGTTTTTACCTCTGGGGTAATGGTCTTAGTGGGTTTGCAAATATATATAAACCAATTATATATGCACTATTTTCTTATATAAATGCCTATTATTTACCTATATATAATTTATGATTACTTTCTTAATCAGTTTTTTCTTGTCCAAGTCTGTTATCTTACTTAAAATCCAAAATGTTTGTCTTTTCTAGACTTATTTACAAATCCCATTCCTTACATTATCTATTTCTGCAATCACATTCTTCAATCCAATCAATGAAAAGAATGCAACCATTAAATCATCAGCATATAATAATCCAGGAATCTCTTTATTATTTATTACTGGCTTGTATTTATTGACTTTCTGTTATCCTACTAATTTATCATTTATAAACAAATTAAACAGGACAGGACTTAATTTGCACCCTTATATGAGCCCCTATCCTGTGCAATTTCATTAAGACACATTTCCCCCACATCTGATACAGAATATCCCTTTTAATAAATGCTCATCTCTTATTCCTTTACTCCAAAGTTTATAATATAAAGCCTTTTTGTTTACCTATCATAGATTTTCTCCAAATCTACTGACAATGCACATAATCTATCATGTTTCTAATAAATATTTATCATTAAGTAAAAATTGTACTTACGAAGCTGTAGACAATGGAGTGGTAATATATACTACATTAATGTGTTCAGTTGTTAACACTAACTCCACTTACTTTTTTAAAACTTTGGACTAGTTTCGGGAGAGGTTCCTCCCATCATCGGCTGTTGTTGACTGAATGCGATTGTTCGAAATAGGGGATGGATGCCCGTTCGCTCCTGTGGTGGTATCTTGTGGTTCTAGTAGAGACTTACTGAGTTCATCCAGTGGCGGAAAATCAAAATTCATTAAGTTGTTCTTATTTTTTAAAATGAAAATTCTCTCCCATGTGGATAGTTCTATTGGTTGTGAAGTTGTTTCAGTAATTTAATTTCTGGTTTTATTTCATGATTTTTGTTCCAAAAATGAGCTGCTATTGCTGATTTGTCTATCTGTTTCAATCTAATGTTCCTAAAATGCTCTTTTCTTCGAATTTCTAAATTTCTTTTTTCACATACCACCCAACTTACCACAACAAATTTAAGAAGATATTCAAAGAACATGGAATTATGTTAGCCCCAAAGAACAAATATAATATAAAAAATTTAGTACATTGCACAATGAAAGATACCATTCCTACAGAGCAAAAATCAGCAATATATGAGATTAAATGTGAAGATTGTGAGCAGAGCTACATTGGAAAAACGAAAAGAAATTTAGAAATTTGAAGAAAAGAACATTTTAGAAACATTAGATTGAAACAGACAGACAAATCAGCAATAGCAGCTCATTTTTGGAACAAAAATCATGAAATAAAACCAGAAATTAAATTACTGAAACAACTTCACAACCCAATAGAACTATCCACATGGGAGAGAATTTTCATTTTAAAAAATAAGAACAACTTAATGAATTTTGATTTTCCGCCGCTGGATGAACTCGGCAAGTTTCTACTAGAACCACAAGATACCACCACAGGAGTGAACGGGTGTCCATCCCCTGTTTCGAACAACTGCATTCAGTCAACAACAGTCGATGATGGGAGGAACCTCTCCCGAAACTAGTCCAAAGTTTTAAAAAAAGTAAGTGGAGTTAGTGTTAACAACTGAACACATTAATGTAGTAAACATTTATCAGTTTAGTTTTAATTGTCAATGCATTAGCAACTGTCCTGTTTCTTCTGAACCCACTTTGATAAGAGGATATTAATTCATTTCTTTTGCCCACTCACTAATTCTATTTGTTAACATTCTGTAAAAATCTTACCTAGATTTGACAAAATTGCAATACCTCTGTGATTGCCTCAGTTCTCCTTCATAGCTTATAAGTAGGATGGATAATAGCAGTTTACCATTAATTGGGTATACTCCTCTTGCTTTTTATTAAATTAAGCAACTTAACTAGGCTCAGTAACACACCCCTATCCTTACGCCAGACTTGAAAAAATTCACTTGGTAATCCATCAATGCCTATGCCTTATTCTATTTGAAATATTTTATTTGTTTCAGAACTTCTTCACTTGAAAATAATCACCCCTATTCTCATAAATTCCAGCTGTAGTCCATAGATGTCCATTATCTTTTTCTTTTTGAAACATTTAACTTTTTGAGAACATCTTCACCTGACAATCTACCAACTTAAAGCTCCATTACCCACTTCCCCAACTTTACAATCATACAATTGTTTAAAATGACCAATCCTTGATTTCCTTTCTTTTACCTCATGCATCAATTCATTACTAATTAACACAACAACACCTTCTGATACTCTACCCTTCCTCATTTGCCTCAACCTCCTTTACCGATGAATTCAAAACCCATCATTTTTTTCATCATTGTTCAACCACGTTTCTGCTTACTGCAATATTTTCACTTCCCTCAACACTGACCTATTGAATCCTCCAGATATACTTCTTTTTCAGTTTGTTTCTTTTTCTTTTCCTTTGCAGTTTCAGAAACCCAATCTCACTCTCCGTGTTTCTTCTAACCCGAATATTTTTTCTTCCCTTAATGCAAACCTAATGAGTTCTTCAGATATACCTCTTTTTAACCCTTTGCAGTTCCAGAAACCCAATCTCATTATCCTTCCTCTTTCCTCACCCTCTTTTGAACCCTAATCTATATCTAAAACCTTGCAGCCTTTGCTTGCTATGAAGCCTAATGACCAGATTTCTCTGAATGTAAATGTTCATTATCTCTAAACTCTTACCTTTCCTGCACTGCTAAATCTAACTCCAAAATGCTCCTACATGGGATTGACACTACACTTGCTTCTCCATCCTATATACCACTCTCCAGTCGGCCCTCCACAACAGGCCCACTCTGCCATTAAGGTAACATGCTTAGAAAACTATAATTGCATATTTGCAAGCATTTTTATAACCATACCAAGAGCGCTAATTTTACTGCTGGGAGAACACCTGGTGTAGATGATATGAGTTCCAGTGGAATGAGATGTGTGACAGTGCTGTTAAAGTACATGAACTATCATCAGAAGAAAGTGAGGAAGATGATGTCATTCCACCTTGCCCATTTTAGAATTGCATCATCAGAAACCAATGCTGGGTTATCAAAGATATGAAGTTATCAAACACTTTCATTCTCATGAGTGAAAGTAAAGCATACATATGTTTTTTTCTTCCCGGTAATGATTTATGAGTAACTATACAGTTACTCTACTTATAGACTTAAAGTATATGTATGCAATTGTAACTAAAATTTTAAAATGAATTTTTTCAACACAAAAATGGAACTAACTCAAGATGATTTCCCAATCATTAGTGTCAGAGTATACTGCAGTGCAGATCTGCTTATTTGTAACAGCACGTGAAAGGTACACTATGTGGCCAAAAGTCTCTGGACACCTCATTGAATGCACTCAGTGTGATATCAGGCTATGCATGTGAGTGCAGGCACATTGTGTCAACATCAGACATGTTTTCTGTCAGAATGAGTCAACAAAGAGAATTGAATGAGTTTGAACAGAGTATTATTGTAGGGGCCTACAAGTTCTAGCTTTTCATTAGAGAGATTTCACAGGAGTTACATGTGCCTAGGTCCACTGTTTGCAATGTTATTGTGAAGTGGAAACATCAGGAAAAAACTGAACCCAATCATTGCTCTGGTAGCCTAAGAAATTAACTAACAGGGACCACCAAACTCTAAATCATACTGTACGAACTAATTGTCAAACATCCTTATCACCTATTGCAGAGGACTTCCATTGCAGGTGAGGTACAAAAGTCAGTGACAGAACAATCCATCTACTTTATTTTCATGGTCAAGCTGTGCCCATAAGCCACTGATTGCAAGAACAAGTGCAACTCCAATTTTTCTTGGTTTCAATAGAAGATGTTTGAAAGTATTTAGATCTTCACATGGTTTTCCTTTAAGTTTCTCTTTGGTATTTTTTTGTTCTTGTTCAGTTATAAATCTTTTTATGAGTTTCAATTTAGAGGGAAGGTCTAGTTCAAAAGGTGGTTTTAATTTTATAGTGGCTCCTTTTTTTTGCTAAAGTATCAGCAAGTTTTCCAAGGTATTTATAGACTTTGAGAAGGCATTTGATACTATGAATAAAGAATATGGTTAAAACTAAAAAGGAAAGGAATAAGTAAGATATTACATAAGATAATATAGTGAGAACCTGTTTTGTGTCAAAATTTCAGGTGATGTAACAGATTATATGCAGAGTAAAACGGAGTAAGACAAAGTTGTAAATCAAGTTCAACACTGTTCAATCTCTATATTGATGACATTTTGAAAGAAACTAAAAGAGATAAATTACATTTACCAGTAATAAATAAGGAAATACCAGGATTGCTTTTTGCAGATGATTTAGTAATAATATCCATATCTAGTGGAAGATTGAGAAGAGCAATTGAAGTAGTAAATACTTTTTTGTAAACAATGGGGATTGAAAATTAATGAAAAGAAATCAAAGATCTTGGTTTTAAAATCGGTCATAAAATGATGAAAAATGGGAGAGAAATAGAGGTGGTAAGGAATATGAATTATCTAGGGGCAAGTTTAAGCTCTAATGGAAGTTGGAATGTGCAGACAGAAATAGGAATGGCAAAAGGAAAAGCAGCTATGAGTGTTATAAGAGCATGTTTAAGAAAAATTCCTGTATAAGAGTGAATTGGCTGGAGAGAATTTACATAACATAGTAGAAACTAAAATCTTGTATTGGTGAGAAATTTGGGATGTAGAGGATGCATGGAAAGGTTTTGATAAAATAAATAGAAGTTTTTGTAAATTGATTTTAGGTTACCAACATCAACCCCAAATGGTATAGCACAGCTAGAATTAGGTAGATATTCCACTAAGAAAAAAATAATCACAAGAATTATGAAATATTTATTCAGAATGACCATATTAGAAGAGAGTGATATTATTAAAGAATGTTTTAGTTTACAGGAGAAATGCAAGTGGAAAGAATCGTGGTATTTTAAAGTGCAGGAAATTTTACAACAGATAGGTCTTTGAAAAGCATGGCTAAATAAGGAATACCAAAACAAAGGATTTTGGAAAGAAATAAATCTAAGCTTGGAAATAATTGAATGACAAGAAGTAATTAGTAGTTTAGGTAAAAAGAGTTCATTGAGACTTTATAAGGAAATAAAAATAGTATGGGGTAGGGAAAAATATATAGAATAATGTGATAAGACAGATAGAAAAGGATTTGCTTGGGTTAAACGAGTGAAGAATTTAAAAGGAACAGGAAATTGTTTGTGTGGAGAAACAAATACAGATTTTCATTGTTTGTTATATTATAATGAAACAAAGTTATTTAGAGAAAGGGTTTGGAATAAAAAATGGAAAAATTTTAATTAGGAAGATTTTAACTGTAAAAGGAGAGAAGGATATAAAAATGACAAGGAACTATGTAGGTAAAGTTAAAGAAAAATGGATAAGAATAATGATGATGGAAGGAAATGTAGAAAGAAGTGTAACCTTAGAAGTATAATAATTTATGGATTTGCAGGTATTTAGGGAAGATGAGGGAGAAATGATAAAGAATGGTCAGATAGTTAATGATTGATAAATTGAATAGGGGAGGGAATGGGGTAAATTAGCATTAGAAACAGGATTATTATACACCAATAACCTGGGTATCAATGTGCATATAGTCCTAAGGAAATAAGTAACTCACAAGTATAGAATAATAGTTGGATATAGTGTTTATAATGAAAATATTGTAACAGAGTCATAGTGATATGTATTAATTTTATATTGTCAGCTAGTATTATGGATCCTAAACTTAGGTATTCATTTTTTATACTAAATGTTACATCTGCACAACCCATTGGAGTTATCCACTTGGGAAAAAATTTTCATATTAAAAAAAAGAGATAACCTAATGAATTTCGAGTTTACTCCTATGGATGAACTCAGCAACTTCCTACTTCAACCAACAGAGGCCACCACAGGAACATCCGGGTGTCTAGCCATTGTTTCGAGTAATGGCAGTTCAATGAGCAACTAAAGATGGGAGAGATTCTCCTGAAATGCATCTTACTTTTATGTAAGTAAGTGGAGTTTGGTGAAAAAAATGAATACCTAAGTTTAGGATATATTACCACTCCATTGTCAATAGTTTCATAAGTACAATATTTAGTATTATGGAATTGACAAAGACATAGATCTTATTGTAATATTTAAAATTGTATGTTAATGTAAAGAGAAATAAATTCTAATAGCAGAGGTAAATGAATTGTCCATGAGAACACTATTCGTGAGATTTATTTTATTTATTTTTATACCAGTTTTAGGTTAGAGTGAAATAACATTAAAGTTAAAATATGAAGCATCAAGTCTTAAAAAATACAATACTTTACAGAAAACAATAGTCTTTTCTTAGATGCTTACATTATTTAAATATTTCTGGCTGATAATGCAATTGTAAAGCATTTTGTATATATTAAGTCTAATTCACATACCACTACATAAATGCCTAGTACATTTAAATAAATATATCACAAGCATTCTTTCTCTCACAGAGTTTATAACAACAATATGCTGCTGGTCAACATACATTATGCTTACAGTGTGATGAACCACCATCATATTAGCATCCTGTCTGTACATTTAGTAGCGCAATTGTCTTGCTTATATGGGGCATGGTGCTGACATTTGAGCACATGCCAAGAGTGAAAACCTTCTGCAGTAATGGAAGAGCGTGTTCTGAAAAGTGAAACATAAATTAAATTTCTAAAGAGTTAATGGAGTTGACAAAAAAATAGAAGATTTTGCTATGTGCAGATGCACTAATTAATATTTATGCTGATTTGTCTAAGTAGAAAATATATGCATATAAAGAGTTGGTGATAAATTCTGAAAAACAAAGTTATGATACTCTTATTGTCCAGCTTCACATTAGCCTACTACAATAAAGTCATATACACCCTCATTATTGACATAACATGCAAACATGGATGTCAAAAATATCATAATTGTAAAATTGGCCAACTTTCTGTGATACATTATCATAATTTGCCATACTGTAAAATTCAATTAGCACCAGGTATGATAGTACGGTTTTGGACTGTTGATATATGAAATAAAAGGATACAACAATAATAATAATTGAAACAAATCTCAAAGAAAACTAATCCAGAAATGCCTTGACAATACCGTGCTGCCACCACTACCAGCATAAAGCAATTATTCTTTATTGGCAGACTGCTTATTCTGTGGGAAGAAAAACTGAATGAACTAAAAGGACATTTACAAAAATTAACAAGGATAGCAAGTTGACAGTGAAAGTTGGTTATAAAACTAGCTATTTACTAATAAAACATTTTATGAAGGCTCCTTTGTTGCATGATAAAAGTTGCTGAAGACTTTGTCTTGAAATTTCACTGCCAAATGATATAGTGGCTCAAAGGACATTAACGGCTCCTGAATATCCCCAATATTTCAATGTTTTTCAGTATTTATTTCCATTTAATTCATACAAATTATAAATTTAACTAATTAAACATTTAATATACATATGTAAGAAATATAACTAAAAGGAAACAAAATATGCATTAAATATACCTAAAGTTGTGCAATTATGACTTTTAACTGTTAATTTACACGTATAATACTCTAAAATTAGTGGATCCACAGTCTTTGGCATTTCTAGAAGGCACTAGTCCCACCCTTACAAGAATAGGGATTCTGGCCACTGATTTCCCAAGGACAGGCAGGGTTTCCATCCTTCTACTTTAAATTTATCACACATAAAGTTTCTTCTTTAACTGTAACACTATTTTATGACAGTTGTTTTTACTATCCAGGCTGGAGATGTTATAAGGACCTAATATTATTATTATAATCTTAGTTTTCCTTGGAAAGATTTTCTAAATTATTCTATCCTATTTCTTAGTTTTTCTCTGGTTTATCTAAAGAATCTTCTTACTCTCTTCACATCTAAATCCTCTTTTATTCAACATAATTCTTAATACAATTTCATTGGTAAATTATTCTAATTTTTATACCATATTTCTTCTCTCCATGCTTTTTATTTCTTTATATTCTAGTGTACAGTAGATCCTCAGTTCATCATTTTTGGAGGGACCAGGTTTAAAAAAACGATGGGTGCAGGAAAACGGGAAGTGCATAAATCAAGTTCAAAATAAAGTCAGTACATAAGCAAACACTATATTTTGCGTCAATTTTACATGTTACCGTGTACACAATTTACACTTCGTTTTCGGTCCTGGTGGTCTAGTAGTTGCCATACTTGCCTCGTAGACACATGATTGTGGGTTCAACCCCAGCCAGGTTGATGGATTTTTTTAAGGCGTAAACATCCTAAGTATGGTTCCTTCGGAAGGGAAGTAAAACAGAGGGTCCTGTGTAGTAGATTTACAGCATGTAAAAGAGCCTTAAGCCTGAAAAAAGTTTTTGAGGAAAGTTTCTCTCCCAGAATTGAATGGGACGCTGATCACTTGAAGTTAAGGAGCGTCCGTAAATAAAACAAATCAACAAAAATTAAAACATTTGTTAGTTTCTCTGAAAAATGTCGTGGACATTTGCTTCTGGCAGATTTTCTTTTCATGCGAAACGAATTTTCCACATTCGGCGCCGCATTCTAGTGCTCATTTAAGCTCGTAGTTTCACATGCTCAGAGCCTCGGCAAACATCGGCATGGCTTCGGTTGTTGCATCATCTTCCCCCTCCCCTCACCCATATCAAAAACATTTGCGATTTCTCCCACTTCGTCGCACATTTCAACACTTTGAATGCCACATGTGTCAACGCCCTCGGCCACTGCCTCGTAGGTTAAAACTGACGGTAATGGCAACTATGGCCCATTCTTTGCATCGGCTATCACCATCATCCTGCGGCTCCAAAAGTATCCGCAACTATGGGGAGTTCCAGTTACGCTTTCTCGGATCAAGCGTGGCGCGAATTCTGTACATGCTTCGATCGCTGCTTCACTATTCCAATTTGAAAACCATCGTTTGAGGATATAATTTCTTTGGGGCTGAACTTTTTGAACGAATAATAGGGAAAACGATACTTCGAGGAACAAAGAGTGCGGGTTTTATTTACGTAAGATATAAGGTAAAGCGTTTAGGATCGCAATTTAACGATATACCCGGGAAAACTAAGATCGAGGTTCCACTGTACTATGCAGTACATGTCCTATTTCTCCACAAAGTTGACACCTCTATATTTTCACCCATCATTAATCTTTTAAGTTTCACCTCTGCTAATCCATTCCAACTAAATTTATCACAGCAATCCATTTACTTTTCCTTGCCCCATTCTGTTTTTAGATATATGTATGTGAACTTTTGTGTTTAAAGCTACTAAAGATTTCTTGCATTTCAATATCTTAATCCTATCTCTTGCCTCTTTCCAAAATCCTTTAGCATTATACTCTCTTGAGCCCCACATACCGCTCATTCTTATACTTTCTAAAATAAATTGCAATTTCCTTCCAATTTAATTTTTCTTGAGTAATTAAACATTCTTTCCCTATAATTTAAATTTCTGTTTCTAAATCAAAGTGTCAGTATCACTTTTCCTTTATTACTCAACCCCCCTAATTCTGCTAACACTACCACTAGGTGATGAAAGGTAAGCCTGGTATTTGTATACAAAAAGATCTATTTATTACACCCATAATAACACATACTTCATTCAATCCCTAAATTTAAGCATCATTGAGCATTTTTGCCTCCACTATTGTCCTGTAAATTGTTTCTAATTTCATTTCATTTCTGTCTATGAATAGTATTTTTAGCTATGCAACCATTTGCATATTTAATATCCCTTTAACTAGCACCTTCTTTTCTGATCTAACCATCCCGCATTGCTGTTAAGTGTTACAACCAGATAGTCCAAATATTTTAATTATTTCAATTTCCTTCCTTTTTTTACAAAACATTATTTTGCTTTTCAATAACAATATTAAGATATGGCATAAAATAAGCCATATCTTCAATCCTGAGATGCCATTTTAAATTAACTAAAGAATTTGTAGAATCAATCTTCATCCACAGAACCACTATTGGGCTGTTAAAGAGCATCCATAAATAAAAAAACCACTATTGGGGAAGATATTTGTTATACTATATGGGAATATTAATTCAATTAGGAATCGAACACAGTGAAACATGCATTAATAATCTCTTCTGAATCAAAACATTTAGAACACACTTTATGGTTTCACTTACATGAGATTTACTCAAGACATGTTTCGTAGAACAATTGTCCCTACCATCAGCTGTTAAAATTTAATGATGTGGACAATTGTTCCACGAAACATGTTCTAAGTTTCCTACATAATAATGCCTTTAATTTAAAAAAAAAACCTTAATCCTGAATAAAAAAGTAAACCATAAAGAGTGTTCTAAATATTTCAACTCAGAAGAGATTATTGAAAATTGTAGTTTTCTCGTATCTTCTTATGTATTCTTAAACTTTATTGTTTCATTACTAATCTGGCTCTATATGGTCTCCTGAAAAGTCAGACAAATATCTGTATGTTGTTTTCAGAAATATGTATATACAAATTAAAAGTGAAATGGTTCCTCTAAGGAACCATCATGAGTACAAGATTTATCCTTTGAAGGATCTTAACTTTGTTTAATAAATGCATTAATTTCCAAAAAAAAGGTTGATTTGTGGCAAAATATACTGCTGGCCATTAAAATTGCAATGCCATTAAGAGACATTAAACTGATTCATTTTAAACTGCATTTTCTCATAAGAAAGGATTCATCGAAAATACAACAATACCAGCAGGTGTCTGAATTTGATTATACAAGACATAACCAGAGTGCAAGATTTCATTCCCAAAAAATTGGTGCTTGTGTTGGACAAAATAACATCCACGGTGAAACAAGATAGGATGAACACATATGTGAAGGACCCCAAAAGCCCCATCAAACAAATGAATGGGGAGACAGAGATCATTTCTGTATGGTTAAAGCACAATATGTTGCAATTTTTAATCACTTACTTTTCTATGTATAAACAGTTAAAAGATCAGAATCAATTATTATTATTATGACAGAATGGAAAAGATAAAAGACATATTTGACTGATACTTTAAAAGATATTTAGATGTACTAAGGAAACCTTAATGTTTATGTAGGTCTCTTTTTATATTGTCAATTGTGCAACCATTTCCATATGAATGGAACTGACAGATTTGCAAAATGATTCGAGTGACTGAGAAGTTGGAATCCCAGAAATGAGAATGCTGAACAAATCTTATATTATTTTAAAAGCATAACAGTTTTGGCTCATAAAAGCTAACAAAACAACCCAAAGATCAAGAATACTGTATATTTCCAAATACAAGGTGCACTTTTTTCCATTTTTTGGCTGCTCAAAATTGGGATGCATCTTATATTCATAAAATGTAACCATAAAAGTTATGTATACCAGTATATCAGGATAGGTCCCTAAGTTTCCGGCCTAACCATGCTCTAGGTATCATAAGGACAAAAACTATACTTCACTTTTCAATATAGATACCCTTTATTGCAATACACTTCTAACATCTTTGAATTAACATTTCAATCCCTCCCCCCCAAAAAGTCAGAAGTTTGTCTGCAAAATGGGTATAAACAGCATCCATCACTTTTTCGTCAAACTTAAATTTCCTTACTTCAATGTCCTTCTTGAGTTTGCAGAAGAGGAAATAGTCAATGGGAGTTTTTTTTTATCTCAGGTCATCAGCGTCCCATTCAAATCAGGGTGGGAAACGGCCAACAAATTTTGCTCAGAGGCCTCTTTTTTTAGGCTTGAGGTTCTTTTTTGTGCCGTAAATGTACGACATGGGACCCATGGCTTTACTTCCCTTCTGAAGGAAGCCATACTTAGGATTTTTACACCCAAAAAAATCCATCAGTCCTGGCCAGGTTTGAACCCGCTTGGGTTTAGAAGGCAAGTATGGTTACCACTTCACCACCAGGATCGACATTTGGGAGTTAGATCTGGGCTGTAGGGTGGATGGTCCACCTCCTTGAAGCCACTATTCTTCACAGCTTCCTTTGCAACAAGAGCTGTGTGCACAGGCCCATTGTCATGAAGAAGGCGCACAGCACCACTCAGTGTTCCTCGCTTTTTCTCTTTGATGGAAGCAAATAGTCTGTGCAGTAGGCCAGCATAGTACTCCCCATTTACTGTGGTGTTCTTCTCCTTGAAGTCAATGAAGAGTATTCCTTCACAGTCCCAAAAGATGGGGCCATGATCTTTTTGGTTATCTGAGTGACCTTGGCCTTTAGAGGCAGTCCTTTGTCAGGTTTACACCACTCCATTGGTTCTCTTTTAGACAAGGGATCATAGTAGAGGACCAAAGTTTCATCTCCTGTAACAATGGTTTGCAGAACTTCTCTCTCGTTGCCACAGCAGAGCTCCAAAATGCCTGTCAACCGATGACTAACTGCTTTTAGACTGAGAAAAGAAGTCTAGGCATCCATCTTGCACTAACGTTATTCATGTTTAAATGTTCATAAATAATTCAGAGGACTTTTGTTTTAGAAAGGCCCAACTTTGCTGCTATTTCTGTAACTTTGAGCCATCAGTCTTCCATAATTTAACCTTCCACAAGAGCCCTGTTTTCAGGAGTGAGCACCTCCAAGCATGCTCTTCATCTTCAATGCTTTCTTGACCCATTCAAAAAAGTTCAGTCCATTCTTTTATGGTAGAATATGAGGGGGATACTTCCCCATATACACCATTCTAATTGCTATTTAATTTCATTTGCAGTAAGTCCTTCTTTTGTGAAGAACTTAATAACAGGTCGATACTCCATTTTGAACATGTCACAATCTTCTATCACAGCCTTCTTTATGCAAATATATCTGAACACACCAAAGTGGAAGTTAAGCTGCAATTATTTACTTAACAGATAAAGTAGGACATTAGATAAGGGTTTTGTGAAAGCGATAATCCTTATCGGTGAGACTAGAACTTATGGACATACCTTTGTACTTTATATATGATAATTAAAATTTCTTTGCAATTTTAGTAGAATGATCAATACTTACTATACTTTCTAAAAGATTATAGTCACTTGCTCTCATCAGTGTTCTGTGCTCCATCACTTAATCTACCATTGAATCTGAATTGCTCGCAGTATCAAGGTTGTCCACAGTCTTGTTATCTATGAAGCTGCTTTCTCATCTCTTTATTGGTCTCAGACTTTCAAAATGCAAGGATACAGATGGTGTAATAGTAGATGATTTTGGGATTTCCCTTATATTTAGAATGACCAATGCCGTGGTCTAGAGATAGCATTCTCACTTGCTACACAGTGGATCCCCAGTTCCATTCCTGGTCATGTCAGTTTCCTAGCCGAGGATTTTTTCAGGAGTTTTCTCTCAGCTCTTACAGTAATTACTGCAAAACTTAGGCCACTACATCCCTTTAGCTCATTTAGCTGAATTATCATCTATAATCCCCCCCATAGCTATTTTGGATAAAGCACCTTTCAGACACCCCAACCTCAGATGTCAGCTACATGCTCATCAGGCTGGAGGAGCACTGTACAAGTCCAACTGGACAGTGGTGGCATTAGGGAAAAGAAAGAAAAGGGGGTAAAAAAAGCATACTTTTATATTTGAGTTGGCCTTAGAATTGGAAATATATGGTAGCCAATGTCAAATCATCTTCATAATGAAGGTTCTTTGATATCTTTTACACAAGTTGAATGCAAAAAGTAGTGTCAAGTGTTTGAGAAAAAACATAAAAATTACTTAGTGTTCAATTATGTTTTCTGTCGAAATATTTTATTTTTATAAACTTGTTTTTCATATTATGTATTCTTTTATCAGACTTATTTTCATTAAAACAATTGTTAATCCTCAGCATTAATAAGTGTGAATCAGCAGCAAGATTGTAGGCCTAGAACTGCAAGATGAATATAGACTGTGTCTATATGGCATACAAAAGAATGAACATCTGAGATAAACAAATAAATGAATGCTGTTATCTTTCAAATGCTTATTCTAAATACTTTTGCATTAAAATATTGTCAGAATCTTACGGTTTTTAAGGTTTTTAACTATGAAATGAATTTAAATATTTCATTTGGTTACTTAGGCTGACCAAAATTTTGTTCTTTTAGTGTCAAAACACTGCTGAACTACTCCAATGAGCTAGAAGTAAATCATTCCTTACAATTGCTTTTCAACCCTGTCAGTGCTAACATAGAAGTAATAATCATTAAGTAAAGAGGAAGAAAATGAAAAAAAAATAATTCACGCTTATGACAGCAATTTTCAAATACTTCAGCAAATTACAAAAAAGTATAATTGCGATTTACACATCTGCTGACTTACTTTTCTTACCAATAAACATACAAATGGAAATCAATTATTTAAAAAATGTTTGTTTCAGGCATTTTTTACGCTTTCAAATGTCACTTCAGGTTTCATGATGTTACAAAACCATGCCTTTATCAGAATATAAATGAAGTCCAAAAATAAAGGGGAAGACACCAGTTGGTGTTAATTATGCATTAACATTGCAATGCATTGCATTGCTTGCAAAACTTTCTAAGGTTCATTAACCAATGACATGATTTTTGATTATATCACTAAATAATGAAAGAGTAGCTACCTTGAGCACAGAGCACAATCTCGGGTAATCTTTCCAAAGCAGTGTTGAGGATATCTGCTTGGTCACTTTCTAAGCAGCGAAGGAAAGCTGAGAGACCTGCACTTGCAGAGGCTGCACTGGGATTATGTCGTAGATGTCTAGCCAAAAGAATGTGGGCTAAGGAGCGAATGCTGCCCACTGGAGACAGCAGCAGTTCTGCCAATGGCTCATTCACAGTGTCCAGAATAGATGGCTTGCGAGTTGAGAGGTGATCCAGTTCTTGTAATGCTGCTAGTACTTCTAAATAATATTAATAAAATTTGATTAAATCAATGATTCTATATCAACCAATATTACACATTAATATTAAGGTTAAAAAATAATGCTATGTCATGCATCAGCTGGAATAATTATATTCAAACAATTATAAAAATTTACCTGAGCAAATTGTTGCTTTCATTTCTTAATATTTGGACTTGATACAATCTGACAAGCATTGTATATATTAGATTGGGAAAACAAAATTCATTATATTTATTTTACATAAAATGACATTTTTTTAAATGTATTACCTTCCTACCATTGTAGTACTCCAGGTTAACAATGAATAAGTTTATTAATTATGATTGATACATGTAATGCTACATAAGCTTGGAGAGCCAAAGCACTAAAATACCTAAATAATCGCCCTTTATGTAAAATAAAAATCTTCTTTACCAAGGGTGCCAAAAATGTATACACACATTCACAGTAGATATCTTAATATATTTCAAAATTGGACCAAAAAACAATAATATGTAGTATGATGTTCTGTAAACAGATGTGACTCACATACATTATGATAGTGTTGCTACGTAAGAGGTAAATCAACAATGAACAAATGAAGCCAAGATTATTGTATAATATTCTGTAAACAGATGTGACTCACATTACATTTTTCTAGCATTGCTACAACAAAATAGAGCCAAGATTATCGTTTGAATAGCGGAAAGAAATTTTGAAGTGTTATTGGAAAACCAATATATTAGTATATTAAGACACATGAAAACAGAAAAAGTATATGAATAGGAGGAAACTTTCAAGGTGGCAATTGTAATCCAATAGCATCAACACTAAAAATTCATCAAAAAAAAAGTAACAGCAGTTTAGAAGGTTCCAGAAACTCTTAGTTAAAAATAGTTAACATATTTTGGCAGTGTTAACTTATTTTTACTATTAACCAACAATGAAGTTATGACATTAAACCCCAATTAAAGAATCACAGATAACAATAATTTTATCCATTGATATTAACTTTAAAAATTATATATACCTTCACTCTGCAGTTTATTGAGGGAAGCAAGCTGTGGTGTCCATGAAGATGGTGGTTCACATGTAGATGTAGATGCTGTTACAGCCATCATTACCTCTCCTCCCTCCTCTTCAGGTTTTGGCAAAGAGATCCCAGAGAGAAGAGTACGCAAACTAGGTAGGTTGGAGTGACATAACTGGAGATCACTGTAAATTTATAAAAATTTATAAATTTGAAATTCTGGTATACATATTTTTTGTAGATCTAGAAGAGGCATTTGATACAATCAACTAGGATGCATTCTGGACTAAGATGAGGGAAAAATGAGAAAGTAGGAAGTTTATAGGATTAGTACAGAGGTTGTATAGGGGAAATGTGTGTTATTGTTATATACAGAAAGTAAAGCAACAGAATGGATAACCAATAAAATGGGGCTAAGACAAGGATGCAAACTAAGCTCTATGTTATTCAGTCTTTTTATAGACATATTAAAGGAAATAGGAAAGTACACATTGTCCAATAATTAATCATAAAGATATTCCAGAATTATTGTTTGCTATTGATTTAGTAGCAATAACAATAACAAGCAGAGGGTTAAATATAGCAATAAAAGCAATATCGAGATAATGTATAGAATCGGGGTTAAAAATAAATACAAATAAATAGAAAATTATGATATGCAAGAAAGGAAATAAACTCATAAAAAGATGAGAAATGTGGCTGGAGAGTAATGAAATTGAAACAGTACAGAGATTGGACTATTTAGGGGTAAGGCTAAATAATAATGAAAGATGGACAGAGCAAGAAACGAATGTGTCAGGAAAGGGAAAATTAACTATTAATATTATTAGAACCTATTTATAGAAGATTCCAAGCATGAGAGAATTCTCTCACATGGCTTGAGAGAATTTATTCAGTGATGAGAGAATAAAACATTATATGTGGGGTACGGAGAAAGGGTAGGAGTATATCAACCATATTCACAGAGCATTTTGTAAGCTGGTGTTAAGATTACCAAAGTCAGCTCCAAATGGGGTGGCATTGCTGGAATTGGGCAGGTTGACAGGAAAGGCATGGTAGTATTACATATTTTGAAATATTGGTATAAGATAGCATCAAGGGAAGAAGAAGACATAGCCAAAGACTGTTTACAGATGAAAGAAAAAGTAAAAGGGGAAAAAAGTTTGCTAGCTCAACTAAAGAGAATAGTCCAATAGGTTGGAATACATTAAGTGGAGGAACAGCAGTTAATGAATATACAAAGGCTATGAAGACAAGAGTACCTTGAAACATTATAGGAAATTTAAGAAAGAATGGGAGCAGGAACAATATGTAGGTGTTTGTAACAAAAGGGTAAGGGAGGGATTTGCTAGGAGTAGAGCAGGTACCACCACAGATGGTAGAGGTCGTTAAGGTGCGGACTCGTGAGTAGGAGGTCTAGGGTTCAAATCCGAAGTCATTAAGGTGCAGACTATGAGCGGGAAGTCTAGGGTTTGAATCCCACTGGGACCGTCCTCCCTGACTGAGGTTTTTTCCAGGTTTTCCTCAGTCCTCATAAATGGTAAATGCTGGGGAAATACCCTAAACTTAGGCCTGGAATGTTTCCTTCCTTAAAAATCCTTTACCAATATATAATTTCATCTCATGTATTATCAGTGTCCATCACCTGTGGTGCTTCAGTAGTAAAAACAGGCATTAAACACCATTCAAAAAAAAAGTAGAGAAGGTATATTAGAGTTAAGTGGATTAAAAGTGAAAAAGAAAAGAGTGACCACTATTGGAGAAATGAGTAGAATTTTCATTGTACAGTTGAATGTTCACAAACTAAAGAATGAAGAGAACAGTATGGATCAAGAAATGAGACAATTTACAAGTAGAAATTGTGATACTAAACATTTTTTGAAACGGTAACAAGGAGTTTTTGAGAAAATTTGTGATTATATAGGGAAGGTAAGAGAGAAATAGAGAAAAAAAGTGAGTAAAGTTAAGGAAGAATATATCTATGCAGATAAGGAAGGAACTAAGAAAAGTAGGATCTAATACGTATACAACCAGGGTGTTAAGTGTTTTTTACACATGTGTAAAAAATGAATACCCAAGTTGAAGTTACATTGCCACTCCATTGTCAACAGCTTCGTAAGTACAATATTTGTAAAAGCATTTGTTAAACTTTTTATAATGACAGTGAATAAATAAATATTCTGTTCTATTCTACTGCCAGGTAATTTCAGGGAAATGTCAGAGAGAGAGACAGAATTAAGATTAATCAGCACAAAAAAGAGAGAGAGCGAGTTTGATGTCACTGTGAAAATAACTTAGTTGCTAAAAAGTTTCTATTATAAAGTAGAATAATTTGGAATATAATGTGAAGAACAGCATTTTTTCTTGCCAGGGATAGGAAAAGATAAAGAAGTTTACGGAGGATTCTCTGACAATGTAATGACACAAAGGAATGAGAAAGAAGAAGAAAAAGAAGAGGAAAAAAGGAATTGGATCTGTAGCTTTCCAGTTGAAATGCAGTAACTTTAAACATTCTTTCTTGGAATCCCAGTCAAGCTTATTGCTTCAGAAATTCAGAGCTTTCAAAGAAACAAATACTGATGATGGAAATAACATTTGTCTTTGAAAGCCTAGATATTGTGAAGAAATCTCTAATTTTAGGATTGTATTTGTTAACAACTTTTATGGGGAAATGTTTGCCATCCTACTGTGCTAAAAACTTCCTACAAGCCCAAGATAAACAATAAAATTATAATCTCAGTTGATTATAAATACTCAGTAAAAGTAAAATTGTGAAATAAGGAAGGAAAATATAACACTGTTAGCAGCAGGAACAAATAGCTTTGTAATTCATTCCAGGATATTTTGATTTCTAAGGATATGACAGAGCAGATATATTAGAAAAAGTCTTCTAACATCAAAACGAAGCCTAATTTCCAATTAGAACTTTCCTCCAAACTTCAACTCATAAAGAGAATGCTAAATAATCAAGGACACCAGAGAATGTAACAAAACATTACAGAAAAACCATCTGGAGATCAAGCAAGTCACAGTGTCAAGCATAGGACTTGCTTTATTTTTGCACATAAGATGCTCAAAAGTTTCTCTGGATGGAATCATTCCAAATGATATTCAGTCCGTTGCTCAGGAAGATAGATTGGAATAATTTCTAAATTTTAATCAGTATACTTACTATTATCATTTTGGATACACTTATATGCTTTTTATTTAAAATTTCTTTTCTAGCAAGTGGCCAATAGCTGTCTGCAATTAATTTCATTTTAGAATCTGTTGCATTAAGACAGTTATGTCAATTCATTAATCTAAATCGTGCTACATTAATTTTTCTTCGTTTAGTCACAAAGTTTCTATTCATCCATAGGTCACCATATGGTTTTCCCATGAATTCTCTAGTGTTCTTTGTACATTAAGAATCATTTTAAGAGTTAAAGTTGGAAGGACCTTAGTGCTAGCAGCTCTGTTACAGTATCATTCCTAATTTTTGGTATTCAACTATAAATATTGTACTTACGAAGCTGTTGACAATGGAGTGGTAATATATCCTAAACTTAGGTATTCATTTTTTACACTAAACTCCACTTACTTACATAAAAGTAAGATGTGTTTTGGGAGAATCTCCCCCATCTTCAGTTGCTCACTGAACCGCCGTTACTCAAAATAATGGCTAGACAACCAGATGTTCCGTGGTGGCCTCTGTTGGTGGAAGTAGGAAATTGCTGAGTTCATCCATAGTAGGAAACTTGAAATTCATTATATTTTCTCTATTTTTTAACATGAAAATTTTTTCCCAAGTGGATAACTCCAATGGGTTGTGAAGATGTTTCAGCAGTTTAATTCCTGGTTTTATTTCATGATTTTTGGTCCAAAAGTGAGCTGCTACTGCACCATTATAAAACCATCACATTGGTGAGATCCATAAGTTTCTGGCCTGACCATGTTAGTTAGGTGATTTGTTTGTGAACCTCTGCCTTCAAAGATCAGATTTCCTTTGGGGTGTACATTGGATGATCCAGCCATGACGTTGCAGCCATGTGAACTGGTGCATTGTATGCAGCAGACAAACTATTCAAACTCTCTTTTTCTTGATGGCACTGTGCAATTGATGCTGTAGCTTAGTGTAGTACTGTTGTATTCTTTGCTTTGAAACCTATGATAAATTTCTCTATAATCCCAAAAGTTGTTGCCATGATCTTATTGGGTTATGTGGCCTTGGCCCTTCTAGGGGATGCTCCCCCTTCTTCCATCATTCCATTGCTTCTTTCTCTTTTTGAAACAGGGTCATAGTAAAGGACCTTAGTTTTTCCCTCCGTTAAGATGAACCCAATACTGCCGTCTTGTTACCACAGTAAAAGTTCAAAAGTTTCTGACAACAGTCTATGAGCACTTGTATTTTAACTGCTGAAAAAATTTGCCACACCAATCTTGTACTGACCTTATTCATATGTAAAGTTGATGAAGGAAGCAAAGCTGTTTTAGAAAAGCTCCAACCTTGCAGCTATTTCTTTTGTCTTCAGACATCTGTAAGTTAATTTCCTCCCCCACATGAGAGATGTTTTCTAGTGTCAATATTACAACAACCAACCCTTACATGAATCATTTCCAAGGCTCTCTCTGCCCAAAAGAAATATTTTTGATCATTCCTTACAGTGGAATATGAAGAGGAAGCTTCCCCATATGCACCATCTAGGAGTTATTTAATATCACTGGGTAAACGTCCTACATTAATTTAAAATTTAATCACAGTTTTGTATTCAATTTTGAGCTTTGGGCTGTATTATGCAGCATGTCTGACTTTTGAATTTATTTAACAATAATATCTCTACATAAACAGTTAACTTTAAAACCAAGATCGCAGGTTCGATCCCGGCCAGGACCGATGGATTTTTTCAGGTGTAAAAATCCTAAGTATGGCTTCCTTCTGAAGGGAAGTAAAAGCCGTGGGGAAAAAAGAGGCCTCTAAGCAAAGTTTGTTGGCTGTTTCATGCCCTGAATTGAATGGGATGCTGATGACCTGAGATGTTAAAGAGCCTCAGTAAATAAACCTAATCAAAAAAAATAAATAAATAAAATAAACAGTTAACAATTTTCAATTCACTACCCACCGTACCTTGGCCTTTGGTTTATCAGTGATTACTTACAGGAATTGAAGACTCAGGTTTGGTTGCATACAATATTCATAAGTATACACAAACATAAACCACTATTATGTACCAAGTTTTTAGTAATTATTTATGAATATTTAACAAATTAATATACTTAACCTACATTATACTATTAATAAATTTAATATCCAGCTATATGAGGCTTCATTACACACAACCCCCAGGTTATCTGCATAATGAAAACCCCCACTTTTTGTATTTCCCTTGTTAACACTATTTTTCAATCATACCCTAATTTTCTCATTCTAATTGAATTCTGATTTACTTTTCCTAAATATTCCCCTAACATTTTATTTCTTTTTCCCCAGTCAACATTCTACGTGCTTACTTTCTTTCTATACTCTATCCCATTTCGCTTCCCACATATTCTCCCTCCATCTCTTTACTGCTTCACACTCTAATAAACAATGAAATATTCCTTCATGCTCTTTCCACATAATACACCCTTCCTCATTATCTCCTCTGAAACCCTTTAAAAACAATGTTCCTGCTCACATCCAGGTCAGTCCTTCCCTCCCAAACTTATCACAACAATCAGCACATTTCTTTCTCCCCCACTCATTTTTAATTATTCTGTACAATATTAAAGAACTCTTATCTCTAAACTAGCTCAAATCTTTTGCCTCTCTATATCTTCAATTCTTTGCTTTACTCCTTTCCAAAATCCTTGTTTATTTTTATCTTCTAAATTCCCAAAGTTCCCCCATCCCAATTTCTTGCAAGCATGTCTGACTTAAATGAACTTCTTAAAGCAAATAAACAGCATGGCCTGAAAAGGAAGTGCAATATTTATACTCCTGAAGCATTACAACAATGATTATGGCCTTCTATGCCAGGCTGGAAACTTATGGATCACACCTTGTACTCTTGGCCTTGATTATATTCTGGGTATAAAATAAGCATTTTCTTAAACATTGATGTCTGGTGGTCACAATTCTTTTATTTTATATTCATTGATTGTCTACACTTCATGCACTTACCTCAGAATATGAGCATGTTTCTGTAGATATTTCAGAGCCCTTTGAGCATCATATGAGATGAAGCTTTGAAGCAATGCCACAAAGCGGTTTAAAAGAGAAATCAAATCTTTCATATGTCCATGACTCTGGGAAAAAAATAAATACATAAATAAAATAAACAAATAATAAAATATTAATAGCAATATAAATATTATCTAAATGTATAAATCTCTTACATTTTTACCTGTCATTATACGTGCACCAGTAGATATACATGTTATGCAATCAAATTGCTATTAAAACTAAAATTAATTCACCAGGAATCAATACAACGAAAATAACTAGAAATGTTAATTGGACCTTGTACAATGAAGCTAATCATATAATTGAGATCATTGTATGAATGAGTAAAACTGCACACTCTTATTGATTATTTACAATAATATTATAAGTAATTTGACTTATTACACAATGATTTCATTTATACTACTATAATACTTTGTCATTACCACTTTCATCCACTTCTTTTTATTTCTGTATTCCAGGCACTGATAATATTGATCATTAATTTCAGATGGCAAACATACAATATGCATTTAGTTCACCAAATGTTTCCAAGGTGATATCTATGCATAATTTTCATACAAGTTTTTGTTTTCAACATATTCAAAATTGTTTCTTCTAAAAGTAAATTAATCTTTTTATATGTTTACGGAATTTGGGAATCCACACAGTGAAACTTTTGTTAATCTTATTTTGATTTAAAGTAAAACACTAAAAATCATGTCGTCACATTAAAACTCTCTTTAAGTTTCACAAACACACTTATAAAAGTAATTTTGGTACGTGTTTCGTGAGGTACATTCCTCACATTGTCAACCAAAACGACGACTGAGGAGCCAATTTCAGCAAAGTATGTATGTTACTATGCTTGCTCTGGTGGTCTGTTAATGAACTTAAACAATATGTTGTCTGCTTCCGGTATATCAAAATTCATAAGTTTGTATTCATATTTTTTTATGTAAATTTTTTCCCATATATTAAGTTCTTTCGGATGTTGAATTGTTTTTAGTAATGTTATGTCCTTCTCTATTTCATGATTCTCATTCCAAAAATGTGCAGCCACTGCTGATTTTTCTACTTGTTTGTGTCTAATATTTCTCCAGTGTTCCTTTAATCTTATCCCCAGATTTCTCTTTGTTTTTCCTATGTATATTTTCTCACAATCCTTGCAATTAATTCTATATATACCTGAATGTTCTTCTTTCTTCTTTTTTTGTTTAATTTTATTTAGATTTAATAGTTTACCAACACTATATCTGTTTATTGGTGCTAGAGTAATGTTGTACTTTTTGAAAATTTTTTGGAATTTATGGTTAACATAAGGGTGATATGTGAATTTTTGATAGGTATTTTCTTTAAGTGAAGAACTGAGTGTGGTGATTAGTTTAATTTCCTTTTTATTTTTAAATCTTTTTATTTTTTTATCTACCATTTGTTTGTTAAATCCATTTATTTCTGCTGTGTGTATTATATGTGCATATTCTTTCCTGTATTCTTCTTTACTGAGTGGTGTATTAACTAGCCTATATGTCATACTATTGAATGCTGCTTCCTTGTGGGGTCTGGGGTTGAAACCTTTTGCTTTTATGTAATTGTCGGTATGTGTGTCCTTTCTGTATATACCAAATTCTATATTTTTATTCCTTTTTATTATCCTTAGGTCCAGAAAAGGTAAAGTATTATTAACCTCGGTTTCCATAGTGAATTTTATGGTTTTTTCTTGCAAGTTCAATAGTTTCAATGAATCTTCTATGAATCTATCTTCTACAATGGCAAACACATCATCAACATATCTGTACCATGTTTTGAATATGTATGGGAAGGCTTTCATTATATGTGTTTCAAAATAGCTCATGAACAGATCAGCCAAAAATGGAGATAGTGGACTACCCATCATTAAACCTGATTTTTGTTTATAAAACTTTCCTTCAAATGTGAAGTAGGTTTGGTTTAAACATAGTTCTGTGAGTTTTACATATTCTTTTGTGTGTGTTTCTGCAATATTGATAGATAGTAGCCATTTTTTTAACAAATTCAGGGTTTTCTCTTTTGGAATGCTTGGAAACAATGCTTTTACATCAAAGGAAACCATGATATCATTTGAGTTTAGTTTATTATCTTTGATTTTGTTTATAAGATCGAATGAGTTTTTTATACTTAGACTTGGGAATTTGGGAAATGTATTAAATCGTGTAGTTAACCATTTGGCTAGGAGGTAACATGGGGTATTGATATTGTTAATTATTGGTCTCATGTCTTTTCCTGGCTTGTGTATTTTTGGTAATCCTATTATTTTAGCTATTGATGGATTAGGTATTTTGATTTTGTAAACATCTGAATTTGTGAGTAAGCTATTTCCTTTTAATATGTCTTCTATTGATTTCTTGCATTTATGTAGGGGATTTTTTTCCACTTCAATGAACTCCTTATTGTTTAGTAACTCTAGCATTCTATGTTGGTAATCTTCTTTGTCTAGGATTACAATTTGGTTGAAAGAAGATTACCAACATAGAATGCTAGAGTTACTAAACAATAAGGAGTTCATTGAAGTGGAAAAAAATCCCCTACATAAATGCAAGAAATCAATAGAAGACATATTAAAAGGAAATAGCTTACTCACAAATTCAGATGTTTACAAAATCAAAATACCTAATCCATCAATAGCTAAAATAATAGGATTACCAAAAATACACAAGCCAGGAAAAGACATGAGACCAATAATTAACAATATCAATACCCCATGTTACCTCCTAGCCAAATGGTTAACTACACGATTTAATACATTTCCCAAATTCCCAAGTCTAAGTATAAAAAACTCATTCGATCTTATAAACAAAATCAAAGATAATAAACTAAACTCAAATGATATCATGGTTTCCTTTGATGTAAAAGCATTGTTTCCAAGCATTCCAAAAGAGAAAACCCTGAATTTGTTAAAAAAATGGCTACTATCTATCAATATTGCAGAAACACACACAAAAGAATATGTAAAACTCACAGAACTATGTTTAAACCAAACCTACTTCACATTTGAAGGAAAGTTTTATAAACAAAAATCAGGTTTAATGATGGGTAGTCCACTATCTCCATTTTTGGCTGATCTGTTCATGAGCTATTTTGAAACACATATAATGAAAGCCTTCCCATACATATTCAAAACATGGTACAGATATGTTGATGATGTGTTTGCCATTGTAGAAGATAGATTCATAGAAGATTCATTGAAACTATTGAACTTGCAAGAAAAAACCATAAAATTCACTATGGAAACCGAGGTTAATAATACTTTACCTTTTCTGGACCTAAGGATAATAAAAAGGAATAAAAATATAGAATTTGGTATATACAGAAAGGACACACATACCGACAATTACATAAAAGCAAAAGGTTTCAACCCCAGACCCCACAAGGAAGCAGCATTCAATAGTATGACATATAGGCTAGTTAATACACCACTCAGTAAAGAAGAATACAGGAAAGAATATGCACATATAATACACACAGCAGAAATAAATGGATTTAACAAACAAATGGTAGATAAAAAAATAAAAAGATTTAAAAATAAAAAGGAAATTAAACTAATCACCACACTCAGTTCTTCACTTAAAGAAAATACCTATCAAAAATTCACATATCACCCTTATGTTAACCATAAATTCCAAAAAATTTTCAAAAAGTACAACATTACTCTAGCACCAATAAACAGATATAGTGTTGGTAAACTATTAAATCTAAATAAAATTAAACAAAAAAAGAAGAAAGAAGAACATTCAGGTATATATAGAATTAATTGCAAGGATTGTGAGAAAATATACATAGGAAAAACAAAGAGAAATCTGGGGATAAGATTAAAGGAACACTGGAGAAATATTAGACACAAACAAGTAGAAAAATCAGCAGTGGCTGCACATTTTTGGAATGAGAATCATGAAATAGAGAAGGACATAACATTACTAAAAACAATTCAACATCCGAAAGAACTTAATATATGGGAAAAAATTTACATAAAAAAATATGAATACAAACTTATGAATTTTGATATACCGGAAGCAGACAACATATTGTTTAAGTTCATTAACAGACCACCAGAGCAAGCATAGTAACATACATACTTTGCTGAAATTGGCTCCTCAGTCGTCGTTTTGGTTGACAATGTGAGGAATGTACCTCATGAAACATGTACCAAAATTACTTTTATAAGTGTGTTTGTGAAACTTAAAGAGAGTTTTAATGTGACGACATGATTTTTAGTGTTTTACTTTAAATCAAAATAAGATTAATCTTTTTATCTTTCCTCTTCCCTTTCCATTTTTCCCTTTCTGTACCTATAACAATCTCAGAATGAAATCTCTGTAATGATGGAATATTCTGAAATTCAGAAATTGCACATTGGAGACACTGGATTTGATGTTAAATTTTCATGCTGTTTTTATACTTGGCTTTGTAATTGTAATCTCATTAACTTTATTTTGTAGAATATGGTTATTACTCTGTTGGTGAGTATTTTTATTGTAGGTTTATTGGCAATAAAAAGAGTATAAACATAAATAGAAATTCTCTCTTTGGAACAAAAGCAGCATCACCTCATATCTGATGCTCAATAATACTACGATCAAGGTTTGGAAATTATGCATAAAAATTACTTTCCATGTTGACAAATAAAACAATAAATTTATATAATAAATGTAAAATTGATGATAAATCCTGAAAAATAACTCTCAATGCTATAATTAAGGTACTAGGTATAAGAATTCCCATGCTAACAATAAGAAGTCTATGATTTACTTGCAGCCAATGCAAGAATAGAAGATTTGCTAGTTCTCTGTCTTATTCTGTGGTTAGCTGTGGATGATGCCACATTGCTCATAGAATGCTCTAATGCCACCATATGGAAAGTTTTACATACAAGATGAATTTCATATATTTCTGGCCTGACAAAGTTGCAGCACAATAATCAGAAAACCTTTTGCATGGGAAATAGTTTTATGTTTGCTTGTATTATTCAATAATTGTGCAATGGTCATGTTTATTAGTGTCTTGAAGAGAGCCTGGTATATGAATTTTCAAATGTTGAAAAGCTTAGTGCCATGAGTTAATGAAACTGTTTACAATGGAAGGATTTATTCCTATAAAAATTAAAAATCCTGAGATGGACTGTATGGTGAAACTTTCCCTTCATATTCAACAATAAAAGAATGGGCTAAACAGTTTTGATTAAGATCAGAAAACATTGAAGATGAATCACATGAAGAGAGTAACCAATAGAGGTGCTGACACCAGAATCCATTACTCCTGTTCAAGACATGATGTTGAGTGATAGGAAACTAAAATGAAATATACTGCTGTGAGTTGGGCCTTTCTAAAATAGTAATTTTTTAGATCCATGAACAATCTTCATTTGAAAAAGGCTAGGTAAGATGGGTGCTGTGATTTCTCTAGTCAGTTTTTGAACTTGTGTCAAACAAACAGGAAATTGGAGTCATTTGGGACAGAGGATGAAATTATGGTCCTCCACATACTGTACATTCAAAAAGGAAGTCAATGAAATGGCATAAAGCAGGTGAAATACCACAAGAATGGCCAGAGTTGTCCAGACAGGAGAAAGATAATGTATACAATTCTCTGGGACTACAGGGAGATTCTGTTAGTTCAGTTTAAAGGTAGAAACACCAGTGTTATTGCAGAATACTACCACAGCCTTCTACATAGCTGCAAGCAGCAATTACTGAGCATTGGTGTTCATCTTCTACATGACAATGCACACTGCCCAGATTGCAAAGGATGCTGTTAAGATCTGTGGATTCAGCAAATGCATTCTACAGCCCCAGTGATTATTACCTTTCCTCAAAATTTAAGAAAGACCTACAAGGAAGAAAATTTAGTGATGATAATGAAGTAAAGGAAGCTGTTTTAGAATATTTTTAGGCTAAAGTTCAGACTATTTTTTTAAGGGCATAGAAATGCTAATTCAAAGATATAAAAAGTGATTGAAATAAATGAAGTCTATGTCCAAATATTACGAATGTTTTATTTCCCTTAGTTCTAAAACTAAATGAAGTTGGAAACTTATGGAATCTATTTCATATGCATTGACCTTCTTACTTTCATAGTTTAATTTTAGTTACTGGTCCAGAAATGGTAAACCTTTATTCTTTATATTTAGCAAAAGCTGTACTATAAACATGCCTCAAACTTGATGCACTACAGTGGCATGTAATAAAATACAATAAAGCAGAATGCCAATAAAATCCATACAAATTTTCAATGTTTCCCTTCAACTTCCAAAATAAGAAACAAGTGGTTTCATCTCTGTTGCCAATGGTAAGTGGAACATAAAAACTACTGGTTATTTAGCTGAGAATTACTATGAATGTGTTATACATAAATAACAAGGAAATATAATCCAAAACACCTACATTATTTTTTCAAAAGTGAATCACAGTTAACTGTGAATATAATGGACAAAAAAATTAGAAATGGAAAAAAATAACTACACAACCAAATTATTTGAGATACAGACTTCAGCACTGTTTCAGATTGTAGTATCAGATCGAATTCAAAAGTATCAAGCGTTACAAGTGTAACAATCAACTTGCAAAGAAAGGAAAGATAATTGTTGAAAAATAACTGAAAATGTGACAACATGAACAATTGTGTAATTAAATGAAAGCACAAGTATCCAAATAAGATAGGTAAGGTAGAATGAAATGTGTTGAAATCAATAGTTTCAGATAAACAAACATTCTTTTAAATAAGAAAAAGGTAATAGATGAAGACCCTAGGAGCATTGGTCTCCCATTCAACACCTCCTTAGGTGCCTGATAGGGGAATGTCTGGATGTCAAGAAATAAAATTAGTAGAGTGGTTTAAAACCAACAACTGCTGTCTTGAAATGGTTCCTCAAAGACTAGGGGAAGAAAACCCTGATCATAAATTTTACTTGGCCCTCCAGATGGTTAAGGACTGGACATAGGACTAATAACCCCACCTTGTAAAAATGTGTTATGGAACCCTTAGATAACAATGGCTAAACAGATACTATGGCACAAAGAGGTATTCAAAAACAGGAGAGTATAAAGGCATCTGATACATCAGAATGATTAAGAGAGGCCAAGGACCTTGCAAAAATATATGTTGTGGAACCCTTAGATAATAATGGCTAAACAGATTCTATGGTACAAAGAGCTATCCAAAAAGATGGGAGTATAAAGGCCAGAAAGGTTAAGGAAGGGCCTTAGTGTCAAGATGTAATAGACAAAGAAAGGAAGATATTTCATTTACTTTAACTTTAAAATATCTTTAAAATATCGTTTTTCTTTGCAACAAACTGAACTATTGATATTGATTGGCTTCACTGTGCACCATTTTACATTTTAAACTGAACTATCCTTTGCCAATTCTTCCAATATTCAGGACTTTAAATATAACCATGAGAGTTACATCATAAACGGAACCATTTATTTCATAAAAATTGCACTTTCTGTGAAAAAACAACATAAAGCTATATTAAAGTGATTTTAAAATATAATTTTGAAAGATTTATGGACATTACTAAAGTTTTGGGGTCACAACCAAAATGCAAGTAGTAGGGCATCTTTTTCCATTGAAAACAATCCATGTTTGCACATATTACAAAATTATAAACCAAATAACAAAAATTATAATTGCTGAATCAAGTTCTGATGGATGTGCTATTTTGGATTATATGTCTATTAAGGCAGAGGGAACATTTCATCAACTCCCTGGTTTGAAAAGCACAAAATCAAAGCAAGAAGCTACACTGTTTTGCCTGTCTATCAAATTACCAATCCACCATTAAAAATTCTACTATTTCTTTCTTTTTATTTTCTCTCTCTGTCTCTCTCTTGCAAGAAAATTGCAGTTAGTAATTTACAACTTAATCTTTATAATTTTTATGTTTCTTCAGCATGTATGGGTTGTTATTTTTTTAATTGTAATCTTTAGTTTGTACTGATCATTTATTTGTTTATTAAATTTTAATAATTTCAAAATGACTCTTAAAAAAAGAAAAAGAAAAAAAAAAGAACCTTTACTGCATGAAAAAATAACAAAATGTATTTAGAAACTATTTTTATTAGGATATAACTAAATTAAACCATCATGTGAACAAAAAAAAAAAAAAAATAAATAATAAATCTGTAGTTTTAAATAGCAGGAATTTTTACAGTGAAATAATACAGTATAGTACTGCAACCCTTTATGAGGAAATCACTCAAATTTTACTGATTTTGTTCCATTTACTTGGATATGTTTTGAACACTGTTGCCTTCATCATCAGTATGAAGTATTATACCATATTTTACTGTAAAAACTACTTATCAAAACATCAGTTTAAGGGGGGGGGGATCAAAGAATGGAACCATGCTGATGATGAAGGCAACAGTCTTCAAAACCTGTCTAAGTAGATGAATCAAAATTAGTGAAATTTGACTGATTTCCTCATACAGGGGGTTGTAGTCTATGTTTTCTTTTTAATGCAAGCCAATAACAGTGAGCTTCTAACACTATAGATGTCATTTTGTACATCGCCTGCTGTTGCACCAGTCAGTTGACTATATTACTATACAATTCAGCTTTCTGCTCTGGTACATGCTATTTTAATTTCTTAGAATCATACATTTTACCTCACTTAATATTACAGCAGTACCTGAATCTATCACTATCATTCCTGGAACCATCGTTTTCCTGGATGTATCATACAATTTATGCAGTCCCAAACGTTTTACCTTATATCTTATTTATAAATAATAATAATAACAATAATAATAATATATTGTTATTATTATTTTAAAACTTGCATTCATCATTCCTCGAAGTATCGTTTTCCTGCATTATTTGTTCAAAAAGTTCAGTCACAAAGAAATTAAATCATTTTCAAACTAGAATAATTGCATCAGTGATCATCGCATGTACATACAGTTTGCATCATGCTTGGTCCAAGAATGAAGCATGACTCTCTGTAGTTGCTAATAATTTTGGACTACAGAATGATGATAATCAATGCAAAGGATGTTGTCACATGCTGCATTCAAAGGTTGATGAACTGTGCAAAGAATTCAAGGAGTTGCAAGTTTTGTGATACAGGGGAGGGGAGTGAGTAAGAGGGGAAAGATTATGCAAAAGTCGAAGTTGTGCTGATGTTTGCCAAAGCTCTGAGAACATGTGAAACTGTACAAGCATATTCTACACACATTACAATGATGGTTTGGATGATAGTGAGCAACAAAATGCAATGAATGTGGAAAATTCATTGTTTCACATGAAAAGCAGCAAAGAAGTAAATATCAGTTAATGACCTTTTTTGTTTTCAAAGAAAGTGACAAAAGTGTTGGTTTTTGTTGATTCAATTTATTTATGGATGCTCTTTAATATCTCAGATCATCAGTGTCCCATTCAATTCAGGGCATAAAGCGGCCAATAAATTTTGCTTAGAGACCTTTTCTTTCAGGTTTGAGGTTCTGTTAAATGCTGTAAATCTATGATATGAGACCCTCGGTTTACTTCCCTTTCGAAGGAATCATACTTTGAATTTTTATGCCCGAAAGAGATCCATCAACCCTGGCCAGGATTGAACCTGCGATCTTGGGTCTGTGAGGCAAGTATATTCACCATTAAACCACTAGGACTGATAACAAACATGTCAAATGTATACATATTGACTCAAAATGTAGCATTTACTTATATACTGGATTTCTTTAATTCTGAACATGATTTATGCACTTCCCATATCTATAATTTTCCTGCATTCATGGTTTTTTAACCGGGTCCCTCCAAAAACATTGAATCGATGTTCTACTGTACTTAATTTTTTTTTTTTTTTTTGAGTAGTGTTTAACGCCCGTTTTTACTACTGAGGCACCACAGGCGGTGGACACTGATGATAAATGAGATGAAATGATAAATTGGGAAAGGATATTTTTTTTTTTTTTTTTAAGGAAGGAAGCGTTCCAGGCCTAAGTTTAGGTACCTCCCCGGCATTTGCCAGTTATGAAGACTGAGGAAAACCTGGAAAAAACCCCAGTCAGGGAGGACGGTCCTGGCGGGATTCGAACCGCAGACCTCCCGCTCACGAGTCCGTGCCTTAACGATCTCGGCCACTCGTGGCGGTCACTGTACTTAATGATGGAATGTAAACTAAAAAGTATAAACAATGAGATCATTTATTCTGATGTAATCTTTAATACAGCCCTTCTTTTCCTTCTTTCCTTCTCATACACAAAATGATAGTGAAAAAATATCACTATACCAGCTGATATTTATTTACTTTTATATACTTTGATGGCTTCTTTGCCTTTATTATTATTATTATTATTATTATTATTATTATTATTATTATTATTATTATTATTAGGTATTTTGTAATTTTATAGGGAGTTTAATTATTTAATTTTGCCTAATGGAACTTGTATCAAAATGCATTATATTCCATTGGGTACTTTCACATGGTGGAGTAGAGGGGAATGAAATAGCAGATCTATTTGTTAAAAAATGCACAAAGCTACAACAACCAAACTGTTAGAAAATTACTCCATGAAAGGACTAATAAACAAGAAATCAAACAGAAGCATAATTCGACACCATACATTCAAATAGAAGGAAAATCATGGGCATAAGTTCAATCAATATGGTTAACACTTAGAACACATCAACAGAACAGGCTACTGCTATCTTCAGATTCAAATCAAAATACAACTGTCTAGCTGCTCATCTACAATCTACACTAAACCAGTATTTATGGAACTGCCAAATGTACAACCTGCAAAAGAATCAAAAGATAGACTGTATGCACCTCCTGCTATGCAAGAAGTTAAACAGTGCTCTCTAAAAATAACAAATATTTTCTGCACTAAAATGATGGAATCTTCTGCAAATGTTAGCCATTAGATGAAGCGGCAGGGAAAACAACAGCTGATTATAGAGACTCTATACTTTAGAAAATTTTTTGTTTTACTACGTAAGCATTGTAAGGAACATGGATGCCCCTTGATATCTTTACAAAATCATATACGTGCTCAATGTATGCTGTATGAATGCTAATTTGACAAATAAACTCTGCACTGTAATACTCATGCAATGATCTATCTGCTGCAAATGCAAGATTTTCAGCACAATGTATGTTAATATGTAACTAAATGTTACATATATGGATGATATTCTTAAGAGAAAGCAGTTTTACAAACCAAGCTTGCACTACAATAGTTATCAGCTAACTATGTAGTACAACACTAATGCACTCATAACACTTTTTACTTCCTCTTATAATGCTTAAGTAATAATATAAAGTAAAATTTACCTTAAAGAGAGCAAAATATGAATCAAATGTATTTTCAAGACCAGGAGCATATTCCTGTAAGAAGATATGTGGTTGTAGCAATTCTAGAATTCCCACTACTTGCTGGAAAAGATTCAAATGATTCCGAAGCCGAAAAACTGTGAAGTCCAGGTGCACTCTGCCCCTAAGTGCTGCAGCAAGCATTGGCAACTGCCTGTAAACATGTTAATGAAAAATGTATTTATTTGTGTTGAGTACTTTGCAAATATTGTAGCTTAATTCTAAGCCTGACTCTTACCAAAGCATTATATTAGTACAAACCGCATTCTTTGCTAAACCTAGTAGAAATTCAGTTAAACATAATAAATGTGTATTTTCTGCATACTAATCTTCCTTATTCATTGCCCAAGTTCATTTCTTCTGAACTCTAAATAGAATTTTTTAATTTCAAATCTGTGACTGATTTCCAAAAATTATTTTAAATGTTACTTTCTTTCTAATCCTAGGCCAGTTCTCTTTTAGCAATCCTTTCCCATTTGTCAATCCCTTGACAATAAAAGGAAATGTGAATAGTATTCTCAGTATTTTCACAAACTTGATTATCCTAGCTATTTTGAAAGCAAAGTTACCAATACAATAAGATTTTTGCAAGGGTCATACATAAGTAAGCTTCCCTATTTTGAGGAAAATATTAAATTTATTATTTTTTTATTTTGAAGTAATATTTTACTGCTCCTAAACCATTTCTCCAGATAATCACCATCTTTTACCAAGCATTTCTGGCATTTTAGAGCCAATTTTTATCACATGTTTATACAATGTCATGTCCTGCGTAGCCATCTGTTCACTGCAACCTTCACTTAATTAGTTTCTTCCCTGGCCTTCCAGGCGCTTTTTCTTGAGTTCAGTGTAAAGATGAAAATCACTCAGGACAAGAACAGAAGAATGAGCTGGATTGCAGAAAATTTTACATTATTATTACCTAATTATTATTAGGTAAGCTAAGTGTTTATTACCTAAGCAATCATGGATTCTTTCAGATGAATGGGGTAAGCTTTGCCATTCAGTAGCAGAATTTTGCGAGTCAAAAGTTTGGGGCATTTCCATATGATTGCTGTTCTAAGCTGCATCTGGATCTGACGGTATTTTTTAGCATTCATTGTGATTCTACCAGTCAAGTAATGCATTAGCAAAATCCCTTAACAGTCTAAAAACACATCACTGCAATTAGCCTTCTGTGCATTGCTTGTCTTGCAAATTTTTACATCTTTCCATGAACCATGCATGCCATTGTTTAACCATCTGAATGCTCATACTCCCTTCTCCATAAACAGAGATTAACTCATGAAAGATAATAACAGCAATTTTGTTTTTCTGCTTTGAAGAAAAAAAATTACTACATGCAATTCATAATTGGACACACTTTATTGTGGCACCTCCATGATACCTGGTTAACTTTTCCAAAGTAAATGTACATTTAATGAAATTGCTTCAGAGCTGACAACACACCCTAATGAAATTTCTTATTCAAAAAACTTCATTGTTGCTTTATGTTTTTCAGAGATAAAAAAATAGGATATCTTACTTATTGAATGATCCTCTAGCTTATGTATAAGGTTGGTACTCAAACAGAAAAATTAATTTATTTGTTAGACATTTTTTTTTCTTGCAACTTTTTATATTTTCTGCAGAGCTAGTTTATAAGTATGAATAACAATGAATTGTTAATTGTAGGAACCCTGAGGTTACAAATGCTAGAGCAATCACATGTTTGTACTTCAGACTGAAGAAAAGCTCCAGACAAAAGACCATTGGTAAGAGAATTTTGCTCAAGTCTGTAACTTCTAACTATGCAGCTGGCTTCAGGTTTTTGTTTGTTTGTTAGCTCTAATGTCCCCATTTTGACTTTTGTAGGTCTTTGGGATGACAAAAGTAATGATTAATAAGGGAATCAAAGGAGCCTGAAATCTAAAGTTGCCAGGCCGTTATCTAGCTACTTGTTCATATTGGGAATCAAACTCAGGCTCTCAGTTAAGAAACAAAATGAATGAATAGTATTTAATGCCCGTTTTTGCTACAGAGGTACCACAGGTGATGAACAGTGATGATACATGAGATGAAATGATATAATGGGAAAGGATTTATTTTTAAGGAAGGAATCATTCCAGACCTAAGTTTAGGATACCTCCCTGACATTTGCTATTTATGAGGACTGAGGAAAACCTGGAAAAAACCTCAGTCAGGGAGGATGGTCCTGGCGGTATTTGAACCCAGACCTCCCGCTCAAAAGTCTGCACCTTAACAACCTCGGCCACCTGTGGCGGTTTCAAGAAAAGTGAATGGGTCTAGACTAATTTTTTAACCAGGTAATTAGTGGAAGAGACTAACAGAGAATGTATTAGAGTTTGACTTCTCAAAAATAAGCATAAAAATATTTACAGGTGCATGATAATCAATGGAATAACAATGGTTTTAATGAATATATTCTCAAGAAATTGAAACTGTCATTTGTTTTTCATACGCAGTGTGTGCTTCACACTGCACAGTGACTATAATTTGTCACAATGGAGAACTGGAAGGTGGCAGAAGAACAAGGTGAGAAAAGGTGGGAGGGGGAGTAATTACGTGTGCAGGAGCACATGTATATGTTAACTTTTCTTGTGTACTTTAATATTTATTTAGTTGCTTTAAGTTGTTGTACTGGCAATATAGATGCATTTCTTCAAAAGCAAATTTAGTACATTTTAAATAATCATGACAAATATCACTGTATTCAGTCCCTTTTGCTTTTAAGAAATTAATTCTTATGTAATTATGTGCTTAATTTGCATTTTGATTTTTTCTATCAGATTGGTGAGACAATAAAGTATTGCCAAATAAGTGCAGGAGTTTAATTAATCAGCAATTATTCTTAACCCTACTGTAGTTGTGCAGCATCTGAGATTTGCCATATTACTTTCTTTTTGATGCTGCAAGAAAAGATGCAAGCCCATTGCAATGATCTGCCACCAATCTTTCAGCTAACCATTCATAAGTAACATGTTAAAATGACAGACTGCCTTTTATACTAATTTATTTTTAAAAAGAGTGAATGACATGTATGTTTTCTTAGTGCTCCTCTCTATCAGTAGATTTTACCCTTACAAACAGATGAATCTTGTACAATAGTCTCACCTCCTTTCACAAATGGCAATGGAAAAAACTGAGTGGTAGTTGCAACAAATGCAGGCAGATGAAACAGCCATTATGCACGGAAACAAGCAATCGTATGCAAAATTAACATTTTAGAATGCATGTTAATAGTTAATCACATTCATTACACAGCAAAATGAATAGAATATTTATTTTACTGTCATTACAAAAAGTTTAACAAATGCTTTTACATTTTTACTATTGCTCCCAAAGTGCACATTTCTGTTATCCTACACACTACACTCAATTCCTTGTTATATATGTATTAGATCCCACCCTCCCGGGTTCCTTCCCTAAAACTGTAATATAGCAATGTAACATGTAAAGTAAATAATAATCATAGGGGAAAAGGTATAATTTTTAACACTTAAGTTTTGGATTTTATTATTTTTTTTTATAAACTTAACCTATTCCAACCTAAATTTGCAACCTATGCATTATTTTAACACTATAAGTTTTAACATAAAAAAGTAACATTTATTATACTGGAACAGTGTAGGCAAATTATAAAAATCAAAAAAAATGAGTTAGCCTCTAGGGGGATCCAATGTAACATGTAAAGCAAATAATAATTGAAGGGGAAGAGCATACACTTTTATTATTTTTTTTTTTTAACTTAAGCTAACCTAACCTAAATTTGCAACCTATGTGTTGTTTTAGCACCATAAAGTTTAACATAAAAAGTAAAAAAGTAAAATTTATTATACTGGAACAGTAGAGACAAATTCTGAATATTAATTAAAAAAAAGCTTAGCCGCTGGGGGGATCGAATCCACTCCCTTCCCACTGATAGCACTATGCTCTGTCCAACTGAGCTAGGAATTAGGCTCAGTTTTCTCTGCTACCATTTGTGAAAGTATGCATGACAACTGCACTAGATCTGTGTATGTAAGGATAATGCTCAAATAGGTTCTACACAAAATACTGAGCTAGTCCAAGTACCAAAAGAAAAAGGTGTTTCAAACATCAAAGAATACTGTTACAACATACATATCATTCTGATGGACAGTGCATTCAGAATATACTCAATAGATTTGCTCTGAATGAACATATTGTATTTTGACTTTGTATTGCCTTGGTATTTTTGGACCATAAGATGCATCTTTTTTCTCTAAGAAACAAAGCTAGAAATGTAACTCTTGTTTACAGACGAAGGTTGTAACTAGGCACATATTCATATTTCTTACAAATTTTCTCACAAATTAACTCCCTAAAGATGTACATGCCTCATTGTCCAACATATATTGTGAAATTTGATGTTATTGTACTCTTGTCATAGGCAATATTACAATTACTACTCAGATCTCTTATTTCTCAGTGTATTATATTAATTGCTAATTTTAATGTTTTAATCAAAACAATGCTCTAAAAATGACTGGCATCTGTCAGATGTAAACTGATTATCTATAACACTATGTTGTGCATGACTACTTCAGAATTAAATTTTCAGTTCCTAATTTCTGTAGCTATAAATATAAAACATATATTAATTGATATCATTTTATGATTCAGTTGAACTGCACACTCTTAAAGCTTCACTTACTTTTCATAAATGTATGGAAGCAGTTTTGAGAACATTTAGTTCCCATCTTCAGCCAGGCTAAAGTTCAACTGTAGGATCATTCGTTGAGCTGTGGGAATGTATATTCTGCTCTGGTGGTGGTGTGATAAACTTGTAGTTTATGTTTTCATCCCCAGCAATTCGAAGTTCATTATGCTGTCTTTGTATTTGTAGATGTAGATTTTCTCCCAGGTAACTAATTCCGTAGGTCCTTGTACTGATTTTAATAATTTTGCTTTATTTATTATGTCGTGATTTTGTGTCCAAAAATGATATGCTACTGCTGATTTCTCTATTTGCTTGTACTTTATGTCCCTGAAATGTTCCTTTAACCATAAAGTACAAGGACCTACGAAATTAGCAACGTGGGAGAAAACTACATCTACAAATACAAAGACAGCATAATGAACTTCGACATTGCCGGGAATGAAAACATAAACTACAAGTTTATCTCACCACCACCAGAGCAGAATGTACATTCCCACAGCTCAACGAATGATCCAACAGTTGAACTTTAGCCTGGCTGAAGATGGGAACTAAATGTTCTCGAAACCGGTTCCATACATTTATGAAAAGTAAGTGAAGCTTTAAGAGTGTGTAGTTCAACTGAATTATATAATGATATCAATTAATATGATTAGCTTCACTGTGCAAGTTCCAATTTACATTTAAGTATAAAACATGCAACTTACCTTAGCACAAGAATAGGATGTACAGATGCCATCTTCCGAGCTAACAGCTCATATTCTTGTGAGCGCCTTGTCCAGTCCTTACTTTGTGAAGTTGCAGTTAAAGCAGTAAATAATGTGTGAGACATACCATCCAGAACACTGCTGCTCCATTCTGTAACCAAAATATTTTCCTTCTCATGTAAAGAGCTCTGTTTATTATGCTTAACACAGAAAGTATCAGAAAATTTAAATGATTGCATAACTTGCAATTCAGAAAGAGAATTAAAGAGATATAATGCACAGAATAGGGGAAAGAAAAGGGATTAAAGGAAAAGTAAATCATGAAGACAAAAATATTTTGATTAAAGTGTTGAACACTAAATAATATAATAGCTTAGTTTTCTTTGAAGCACTTTGAATTATTACTCATTACTGAAGATAGTTCCTATAAAACAGCATTTCCATGCTTTTAAGTTTCCAATAAATGTCACAATTTATTAGGGGCTGACACAGACTAACTGGAAATAGAAAGGATAAAACTTTGAACCATGATGAATGCACCTGCTTTAGGTTTTTTAATAGTAATTTCCCTTAATTCATTATATAACTGAGATAGATGCAGTGTCTCTAGTCCTTGCAGTCATGTAAAAATCTTTCTTCTTTATAATCACCCAAATCACTATAGTCCATATGCAAATGTTATTGGAAGTAACAATAAGTACATAAATAAATAAACAAACAAATATACTGTTGGTTTTGGTTATCTAATTACTTCCATTCTTTTCATTCCTTCTTAGTTGACTGGTTTATACACCTTTTATTACACTAAGGCATTAAAATGGTTTTAATACTCTTACCTCTATACTATTAAGGTATGGGAGAATCTTAGTTTTGTTGATACATTTTTATATCAGTTTTGATAGTGTTAAATTTTTTAGATATTATATGCCTTTGTTTGGGTGTAATTGAGCAATTCAGAAATATGGGAATTATTAGTGTAGAAATTATAGTTCTAAATGTTTTTGTATAAATTATTTATATTTATATTGTGTTTTTCTTTTGGTTGGATCAGAGCCTGGTTCTCTGGATATTCTAGTAGGTAACAGCTGATGAACAGGGACTGGGAGGCAGATCCAATAAAATTTGGAATTTTGATTGGAGTTAGTACCTTCTGGAATTCCCAAAGGCACTGACCCTATATGTTATATTTTAATCTTAACTGGGTTTTTTGTGTTCATTTTGTATTAATATTTTGTATGTATGTGAGAAATAAAAATTAATTCACACTATTATACAGTAACAAAATTAAAGTATGTGAACAATGAATAGCATTCAAACAAAAATGTCATATAATAGACTAATGTTGATTAATGTTGAAACCATTAATCAGAATAACTGTAAAAAACAATTTTAATTTTAACATTTGATTCAGAATACATTAAATAAAAATAAAAAATACATTTTCAGAATTTCTCCACACGTGTGTGTATGTGCATGCTTACACATGTTGTGCTCATTTTACTGGCTTTTATTATATCACATTGTATATAGTTCATTAACAGACACAGACACACAAACACACAGGGTGTTAATGAACTACACCGAAATAATTTCAAAGTATAGAGATGTCCTATATATAAGTAATTTGGGATAGAAAACATATGGCCTATATTCAAATTTCTAAGCTATGGCTATAAGTTTCTAAAGTGCCAGTTTTATACTGGCTAATGAAGATGCCCCTTGAAAGCATAACATATGATAATAAGGGAGGTTTCCCAATGTATCACCATGGTTATGACATTTACTTTTGAATGAGAGGTGGTCATTTGGTTTCCAGTTCCAGTCTTGTTTATCATTTATTTAATTTATTCTTATTTTATTTATTTATTTGTTTATTTTTTTGTCTTTTTCTGACTATGGCCTAATAATGTAGCACATGTTTTAAGATGATGTTTCAATTTATACACTTAAATCTTAACATTACAATTCATTTAATTACAAACCTTGCTTAGAAAAGGTAGAATTATGGGTAATCTTAATGAGCTGGGTGCCATACATTGAAAGATCACCTTAATTACATGCATAATTCTTTAGTATGCATATTGCAGAACTTCATATTAAATAAAAAAATTTAACAGCATGACAAGAATTGAACTCGTGGCATGTGGTTCATCAGCTTTTACATTAGCATTACACCACATAAGCAGTTAAGGAACTCACTCTAGAGTAGGTTACATAATTCAAGAAGGCAGTTTAGTGTATGTTACATAAATTAAGTTTTACGCATCATATTAGAAGTAACTTTATTAGCCATTGAATGTTAGCAATACATTGATTATTGAGAAAGAGAATAAAATATGAAAGTATTAAGTAAATTTCAATCATACTTCTTTAGTATTCATATCACAGCACCTCATATTAAATAAAAAAAAGCCAACGGCATGACAAGAATTGAACTTGCAATATGTTAGCTTTGGTGTCATGCATTACATCGCATAATATTTTACATATTTCCAATTGGGCACAGTAAAAGTAGTTGTTTTATATTTTATGTGTTTTTATAGTGTTGCCTGCAATATATTTCTTTTCCGTGAAGTAAGCTGAGAGTGGCTATTTTTAATGGCAAAAATATAACTATTTCTGAAGTGGGTAGTATCTTTTTTAATGTTGTGGCAGTCACATCTTCCACTTACACCCCTTAGGAGAATTGCATGTGCTATTAATAATTAAATCTCTTTATTCCAGCAACTAGGGGTTGCTCATTAATGCTATGACAGGCCAGCTTATTAATTTTCTTTAATAAAAAATCTTGGGTCTAAGGTACAAGGAACTTGCCTGCATCCTCTCTTGTTTACTACAATTACAGTTTGTCTCATTCTGGGGTCATGCATCCAAAGCCACATAGATTTCTATAGATTTGTATCAAACTATAGAAATAAAGTTCTTTCAGCTTGTATTCACTTTTGAGATTCAGGCTGTAATCCAGATATTAGGCCAGTTTCATTGAGTATATGAATTACACGACCAATGTAATCATTACAACACTAATTGAAGAAGCATTACTATCATTTTAATCGATTTCTGGGTGTTTTAAAAGAACAAATAATGAAATGGCCAAAACACAATAACTTTTGTGGCCAAAAGGCATTATATGATAAGTGCATTTGATAATCATAGATGCTCCATATGATGCCGTTAAAGCTCTCAAGGGCTTACAACTGTTTACAATGAAAATATTCATTCATATGTTATGGTACATGAAAAAAGTTTTTCTTAAAGCACTCAATTAAAAAAAAGTATTCAAGCAGTTCACCTTTGCATTGCCTATTCCTCATCAACCATTCTTACCAGCTGTACTATTTAATTAGAGACTGCTTTATGTTATAGTGATAGACAAGCAAGGAGAATAGCACTGACTCTGAAGAACTTAAAATTAGTTTCAAAGATGACAGAACACATGCTACCAATGCAAAACTACACAACATTACCACAAACATCTAACAAAACACAACTTCTGAAGTTACAGCTAATGATATGTATAGTACACCCTCTCACATTCAACCTTCTTTGCATAACCAACCATTCTGCTCTGGTACTTTTGTTTTTTATGTAAGTTATAGTATGGTTATTTTTTTTAATGCTCATCTATTGTTTCATTGTAGTTGGTGGCTGATATTTTCCTAAACACACATTTTTATCAACAAGCTAAAAGGCTATAACGGAGATCATATTTACAAGAAATGCATATTCCATCTATGAGCACACCAAAAATTCCAGAAGATTTTTAAAGATGAAATATTATTTTGGATCCAATAAACAAATTCAATTTTAAAAAAACTCCTAAAAAGCACAAAAGACAAAATTTCTCCAGGAAAACAATCAGGCATTTACAAAAGCAGTTACAAAGATTGCAATATGAAATATATAGGCAAAATGAGAAGAAACATTACTCTACAGTTGAAGGAACAAATGAAAACGTAAAATATAAATATACAGAAAAATTAGCAATAGCATACCATTTCTGGCACAAATTAATAATAATAATAATAATAATAATAATAATAATAATAATAATAATAATAATAATAATAATAATAATAATAAAAAATAAAAAAATAAAATAAAATGAACAAACTCTTAAAACAGTTCAAAAATTTTTAGAATTAACAGAATGGTACATTATAAAAAAAAACAAAAGAAAACTAATTTTGATTTACAAACAACAGTAACCTCACCACTAAATTTGTAAAATCTACAGATGACATCTTAATACCACAGTAGGAAGCTGACAGTGGAACCATGCTGATGATGAGGGCAACAGCTTTTAAAGCATATCCAAGAAAGTGGAGCAAACTTAGTGAGGGTTTTCTTATTAAAAAAAAATGCATAAATAAGAACATGTTTTGAAGTGATATTTAAAGGCAGTTCAAAACTGTTAAATACACTAATAAATTGTGCAGTGTTCAGTATGTATGCAGTCAGTGTCCATTTGCAACTTCGGAGGATTATAACTGTTTTTCAATGCAAAAGTTATGATTTGTATTTTAAAAAGATATACCATATTTATGCAGATCTAATGTACCTGCAAAATTTTAAACAATGATTTAAAATAAGTTTTCTGGCAAATGTAATGTGCACCTGCAGAAAAAAAGTACAACTGATACTTGAAACAAGCTATCATGAAACAACTATTCCTTTATTCCAATAACACTTTCATATCAACACAACAGAGTTATGTTTAATTCAATATAATCTAGAGATGCTAACTGGAACTTGTACAAGTGAGGCCAATCATATAATTAAAATCATAGTATGTTTCAGAATATTCTTAAAAAATTTAATATCAGGTTAGTCCCAGTAAACAGATTTAATGTCAAAAATCTCCTGGTTGACAATGTTAATGACAGTATTCCACGGGAGAAAAAACAGGTATTTACAAAATAAGGTGTGCAGAATGCGAAAAAATCTACATTGGTAAAACAAAGAGAAACATAGGCACATAGTTAAAAGAACATTTCAGGAACATAAAATACAAGCAAATGGAGAAATCAGCAGTAGCATTTCATTTCTGGACAGAAAACCACAACATACTGATTTAACCAAAATTATTGAAATCAGTACAAGGGCCTACAGAATTAGCAACTTTGAAAAATATCTACATATACAAATATAAAGAAAGTTTAATGAACTTCGACACTTCCAGGGATGAAATAAACTTTAAGTTCATCACATCTCCTCCAGAGCAGAAAACACATTCCCAAAGCATAATGAAGTATCCAGCAGTTGACTTTCTTGCTGACGATATGAATAAAGCATATTAAGTTAATACAATTGGGTACATTCATTCTCTGGTATAAATAAATATACAAATTAAAATCATGAACAAGAATATCATTCAGCATTATTGTTATTCTAATGCTTGAAGAAGCCATTTGTATTAGTATCAGATTCATTAGTGCTCTTATCATCAGCCTTTGCATTGCTCCAGAGCACATTGTATCAGTTCAATCCAATGCATTAGAAATACAGTATTCCTCAAATTATTTTTCTATTAGAGATGCTGTAATGCTTTTCCAGGCAGCAGAGACCAAATTGCAATAACATGGGGTGCAGCAAGTCTTATTTTTACTTGTAATTATAAATTCTGTTTGGCTCACACAGCATTTTTCATACTTAGTTTTTGAATTGCGGGAATTTTCACAGTGAAATATAGTATAACATAACAAATTATTATTGAGGAAATCACTCAAATTTCACTAATTTAGTTCCACTTACTTGGACATGTTTCAAAGGCGGTTGCCTTCATCGTCAGCATGATTCCAATGTCCGCTTCCCCGCGTGGTATTCAGATGTTGCTCCGTAGATTTTATGAACTTTGTGATAAGGTTGCTATTGTTTGGGAGATCAAAATTAACCAAATTTTCTTTGTTTTTATTTATGAATATATTTTCCCACACTGTCAATTCTATTGGTTTTTGAAGAGCTTTTAAGAGTTTTGGTACCTTTTGGAATTCGTGGTTCTTTTGCCAGAAATGGTCTGCCACTGCTGATTTTTCCATGTGTTTATATTTTACATGTCTCATGTGTTCCTTAAACCATATGGAGATATTTCTTTTTGTTTTGCCTATATATTTCATATTGCAATCTTTGCAAGCAATTTCATAAATGCCTGATTGTTTTTCTGGAGGAATTTTGTCTTTTGTGTTCATTTTTAGGAGGTTTTTTAAACTACATTTGTTTACTGGAGCCAAAATGATGTTTGCCTCTTTAAAAATTTTTTGGAATTTTTGGTGTGCCCATGAGTGGAATGTGAATTTTTTATATATCTGATCCTCTTTGTAGCCTTTTAGTGTGGTGATATCTTTTATTCGTTTTTTCTTTTTGAATTTTTCTATTTTCTTGTTGACCAGATCTGTTGTGTAACCATTTTTCTGTGCTATCTCTATGATTTTTTGGTACTCCAATTTGTATTCTGTCTTGCTTATTGGAAGGTTTGTTAATCTGAATGTGAGGCTATTGATTATGGCATGTTTATGTTGTATTGGGTTGAGACTGTTGTTTTTTATGTAATTATCTGTGTGGGTATCTTTTCTGAATATGCCAAATTCCAGTATATTGTCATTTTTTATAATTTTTATGTCCAAGAAAGGAAGAATCGTGTTGTTTTGTTGTTTTGAGTGATTTCCTCAATAATAATTTGTTGTTATTTTTCATACTGTTTCTGAACATTACACTCAAAGAGTTTGTCCACACTAACAAGAGCTTGTAAAACAGAAATTATCCCTTCAGGAATGACAAGTTCACTATTCAGGCTCCATAGTTTATTTAGTTTATTTTTCAGTACATCAGTCACCTCAAAATGCATTGACACAGCACTAATGGCAGATTGAGAAGGGTACCAAATCAGCATTCCCCAACATTTTGGAGCCAATCCTGCATCAAGAATTCTGTCATTTATCTCTTCTCTTGGTTTTGAACAGTGACATTATTAAGGAAAATCTTTTCAATGGCACTAGTTTTGGGAGATATTGAAGGTTAAGAAAGGAGGATGTTTGCCCCTAATCTGCAGTGATAGTTAACATTGCTATTGTCCACTGCTTTTTGTAACTTCAAGTTTTTATGGTAACTTATCTCACCCCTTTCTATGCAACAGTACAGCTACATGGCATATGCAACCAAATTGGCATTCTCATCCACACTACCTATTTGATCCAGCAGGAAGTTGTCTATCATTCAAAACTCAATAATGCAACTCTGTAATTTCTAGCTTTTCTTGTACGTTTATGGTAAACTTTTGACATATTGTTGTGCAGCGTCATTGGATAGGCTTCATAACTCAATTGACCCATTCACAACTGGCCTTGATTATTTGTCTTGGTATATTATAATATCTAGTCATCTCTTCAGCTTTATCTAATTATGTCACTAGTCACAAGTAGACCATTCTTCCTCCTTTCCTGTAAGAATTTGCGAACTTCTTGTCTACATTAGGTTGTCTTCAGTTTATGTTGGCACCACAAGCAAACATTACTCTCTGCTATACCAAATTCCCTCACAGCATGCCTGTTTCCATGTTTTCAGCATAAAAAATAAAATTTTGTTTGAGTCTTGCTTTATATGACACCTTGCCTTGTGTAAATTTTAATGTAATTTTGTACTTATTTGCTCTCTCTGCAACTATAACAAACCACCACACTATTAAGTCAAAGCCTAACAAAGCTGAATGAAAAACACAAGAGTTCTTGGCTCAGGAAATTTGGAGGAAGATAGGGTAAACAAAGGAGGCTTAGATTTGCACTTGAATCTAATGTTCCATAGATTCTAATGCATTCCCAAATATTAGAGCTGGATTTCACCCGAAAAAGGTGTGCATTAGATTGGCATAAATATGGTTTTTACTAAGTACTCCATTTTAGTAATAGGGTTGGAATAAAATAATAAATGACATATTGAAATGTATGTTTTTCTTTTTAGAACAGATGAAATGAAATCTTGAATATACAAATTTACATTTTTCTTAAATAAATTATTTCTCTAATAGAGTGCATATAAAGTAAATAATTCTACAAAAACTGACAATAAAATGATGTGTTATGCTAAAAAAGTAGTTCAATTAGAGCATTATTTAGTATTAGGTCTCAGCAATAACAATTGCTTAGTCATTAAATATAAAGAACACTGTGATAGTAAGTGAATAAACAAGGTCTGATAGTCGTCATGATGATGATGATGATGATGATGATGATGATGATGATGATAAATTATTTCATTATGGGAAATATGTCAATGATCTGATGAAATTTGTTTTTAATCAATGGGCATGCTGTACATTTACAGGTAAGTTTATCTGGAATCCCAAAGTGTTTGAAAAAATTATGTTAGTAAAGTTGGAATTTTTTATATAAGCATAATTTCTTTGGCTAATGGGAAAAGGCATATAATTCAAAAAAAAATATTTTGTCAGGAACAACTTTTTTTTTAAATTTATTCTTATCTGGATAATGGTACAAGAATGAAATACATATGTGTTTATTAAATTATATTCTCTTTCAATATGAATTTCAATAAAAATTACCCACAGTGTATCAATCAATATACAAAACCTTCACTGTAAATAGCTTCAATATTTTAACAAATATGTTATAAAAGATTTTGAGTTTGTGCCTTTCCCAGCTGGCCAAAAATATATTAAATAAGCAATAACATGGATTTTAAAACAGGATTACCTACTTTAACAGCAGCAATTAATTTCATCTATCATTTATTTTACAAACTTGACAAAGATGGAAAACAGGTGGACATATTCTCAAATTTAGTAAAGGGCAATGATTACAGCTTGCATAATATGCTATTAAATCAACTACAAAACTACAAAATTAGGAGCAAAATATATGAAATATTACAATCCAACCCATGCAACCAAGAATGCACTGTGAAATTATTAAATGGAAAAGTTGACAAAGAATGTGTTTTTCAGCATAAAGCTATGACGATCGATTTGCCATAAAGAGACTGCCACTATGTGTTAAAACATATATGTCTACTTCAATACAATTAGCTTAAGAAAAGTAAATTAATCCTTTCTGAGAGTTCTGTAAACAGAAAATATGACATGGAAATTTTCCTAAATAATACAAAGACTGAAATAGTAAATTATATTACAGTTATATAATTGACTCTCTAGGAATGTACACGTTTGACCTTGTATGGAAATAGATAGCTCAAATTTGATATTCTATAGTATCATTGTATTACTTAATTTCTGAAGTACTGAAAACTGTATACATTGGTGCTATATATTTATTAGTATTATGAAAATGAATTATGCAAAAGTTAGTATTACTAACATGAACAAGGCTTGATATTACAAAAAATTCTATTAATAACATTTTAAAAAATCGAGTCGAAATTGTAACATACACACCACTAAAATTCAATAAAATGGAGTGTATGTTACAATTTCGACTCAATTTTTTAAAATGTTAATATTTGACACCACTGTTACAAAAGTTCACTATATTTTATACAATTCTCTTAATAATTTAACCATTGCATCCAATTATTCTGCACTTACTTTTAAAGTGATTTTAACATTAACAACTCATAATGTATCTTTCCTCCAGTCACGCTAGGAATACTGACACATTTTCAAGAATACACAAGGCATATAATAGAAAGAGGAAAAGAAGAGAGAGAGAACATGCTAATTGCAGCTTGGGAGCAGAAATGAAACTCTATTTAATTAAATAAGTCAAGCAATAATCCATGTCATACATGTTATTATTTTTGGATAGTATATGAATGTTATTTGAGGATTTAACCCTTGAATTTAGATTATTAACTTAATATTATTTTCTTTGCTTCTATACTGTACTCCAGGAAGTGACATGACTTTGGTCAGATCACCCTAATAGTGAACATAAGAAAATTACTACTGATTCTTGCTTATACATCAACAACAGCATTAATCTAAAGATATAATTTAAGGTAGCTTGAGGCATGCCATTTAAGACAAATAAAACCAATGCTATCTGTACCAAATGATAAAAAACTAAAAATCTGAACAGAACTTTACCTGTGCTGCAAGCCCCAGTTAAGAATTTGTCCAGTTCCATGTCCACATGGTGGATCATTCCAGGAATTCGTAGATACAACTGCAGCAGCAACTGATGTGCCACATCTGACTGTACACTAAAAAAAGAAGTAACAAAATTATTTATTAAGATCATTGTGTGATTCAATCAAACTAACACTCTTTTGCTCCACTTACTTGTTTAAATATGTAGGACCATTTCACAAACTCTTCGTTTGCATCATTAGTCCCTAGTCGACTCGATGATGCAAACAAAGTGTTCGTGAAACTACTCCTACAACAAGTGAAGCAAAAGAGTGTTAGTTCGACTCACTCACACAATGATCTTAATACATGATTAGCTTCACTGTGCAATGTTCCAATTAACAATATTAGTTATCAAAATTGTCTGAAAAATGGATGCAGATATACACAATAAAATCTAATTTGTCTCAAATACTCTAGTACTTGATAGTATTCCTGTTATACAATGGCTTAGTTTCATTATTATTTTTAAGCTTTTTTGACAATTTTCCCTATAATCATTTTTTCCCTTCAAAATTACAATAATATGCATGCCTGCTTTATTAAATCATTTTATTTGTCCTATTTTGTTTGGAAATGCATAGTAAATAATGAGAAGTAAGGATTATATTGTGCATAAAATAGCAGATATATGCTGCACATTTGGTAATGTAGATAAATGCATCAGCAGCAGAGAAAAACATTAAAAAGGGTGCCCAAATAAATTTACTACAAGGAACTTTCAAAGCAATGCTCCAGCACTACAAAGATAACTTCAAAAAAGTTTGCTGTAGGAACTAAATGCATTGTAATCCACCAATTAATAGAAAAGTGCAGGAAAGTGCTAAGACATAATTTGGAAAATTTTCAGAGAAACTTGTCTCCTAACTTTCAATGAGCCCAAAGAATTAGTGAGGCAGACTTTCTACCTCTACATTATCGTATCCTGCATTCAACAAAATTGTATTGCTGTCTTAGGTAGATTAAAAATAAAACTACTTAAAATCATGATAAAACATTAAAACTTCCAAGCTTTTAGGACATGCTTTGTGAGACATTGCTCACATTGTCAACCACTGAATGACTGACGGTTCAAACTAAATTGAAAGTGTGACTGTGAGTGCTCTGGTGGTCTGTTAATGAACTTAAAAATTCGAAATTCATGAGTCTATGCTCATACTGGTTTATAAAAAAATTTTCTCATTTATTGAGTCTCTTTGAGTGTTGAACTGCTTTTAACAATGTGATGTCGCAGTCACTTACACCTCCAACATGTTCCTGTTTTAATTTTAAGAGTGGAATGTTAAGAGTGCTTTTAATGTGTTAATTTAAGTATAAAATATAGTGAACTTTTGTAACAGTGATGTCAAATATTAACATTTTAAAAAAATTGATTCGAGATTGTAACACACACACCACTAAAATTCAATAAAAAGGGATGACTAGTTTCGGGGCTCATCGCTCCTATCGTCAGTTCCTGGTCAACTGCCGACCTCATTGTTCGTGGTAGATTGATTCGCCTCTGGTGGAGGTTTAATGAACTCTTGTATTAGTACATCACTTGGCAGGATTTTGAAATTAAAAACTTTCTCCTTATTCTTCCAAATATAGATGTTTTCCCAGACTGTAAGTTCAGTTTTCCCTTTAATATTTTTAAGTAATTTGGGGTTTTTATTAATGCTATGTTGTTCTTTCCAAAAGTGCCAAACTACCACCAATTTTTCTTCTTGTTTTTGGTTTATATTCCTAATGTGTTCTTTAGCTCTTGTTTTAATGTTTCTTTTGGTCTTTCCAATATAAACTTTTTTCACAATCATTGCAGTTCACCTGATATATTCCTGATTTATCTTCTTGTTGTAGGTTATCTTCTTTTTGTTTTGAGTTAAGGATATTTTTAATGGAATAATTATTTTTTGGAGCCAAAACAATGTTGTATCTTTTAAAAATCTTTGGTTATAAATCAGGAATATATCAGATGAACTGCAACGATTGTGAAAAAGTTTATATTGGAAAGATCATAAGAAACATAAAAACAAAAGCTAAATAGCACATTAGGAATATAAACCAAAAACATGAAGAAAAATCGGCAGCAGCTTGGCACTTTTGGAAAGAACAACATAGCATTAATAAAAACCCCAAATTACTTAAAAATATTAAAGGGAAAACTGAAATTACAGTCTGGGAAAACATCTATATTTGGAAGAATAAGGAGAAAGTTTTTAATTTTGAAATTCTGCCAAGTGATGTACTAATACAAAAGTTCATTAAATCTCCACCAGAGGCAAATCAATCCACCACAAATGAGGCCGGCAGTCGACCAGGGATTGACAATAGGAGCAATGGCTCCTGAAACTAGTCTTCCCTTTTTATTGAATTTTAGTGGTGTGTATGTTACAATCTCGACTTAATTTTTTTAAAATGCTAATTTAAGTAGTTAATCTACCTAAGATTTTATGATCATTTCACTGTGTACATTCCTACATTTATCATTAATTGTATTGCTGTTATCCATATATTATTTTTTTTTTTTTTTTGCTATATGAGGTTTCTCTGTAAAGTATATGACATTACACAGGGAAAAAAAAGTTTTAACTTGATGCAGTCCATTTCTTAACTCCCATCAAAGTAGGCATCTTGAACTTCCACACACTTAATTCAATAAGTATTCCACTGCTGGAGGCACTTATGGAATGTCTCTATTGGAGTGACTCCAGCATTATAATGTGCATAATCCTTTCATACTTTGGAAAGTCATGCAAAGCCATGTGTGGAGGGTAAGAAGTCTGATAATATCTTTGCCACAAAATTCTCAATGCAGCATCTCTGCTCCACACATTCTGTCATTCCAAACAAATGAAAATATGATACTATCTCTTCGCCCATTACCATGCAGTTACTGATGCTAGCAAAATTCATGGACATGCATAAAGATTTCCTGCTCCTCTGTGCTATTCAATCATAATTACTTTTCAGAGGTAAAATAAGGTAAAATACTTTCCAGACAGACCTCACATACTTATTTACTAACAAAGTTGCCCTTTTGTATGCAGGTCTTTAACTTCCTTAAAAACTGCATTACCCTGTTTCTGAAGTCATCACTGTCACAAGATGCCTTCCAACTGCTGATAGCTCATGCCCTGAATTACTGCATTGCAGCAGCAATGGCAGACGACACTCCATCTTGTCCAGGGCACTTTGATGACATTGTAAATCTCCACTGTTTACCAATACTGCTTCCTCCATTATGTAACCAACCAAAGCCAAGATCTGTGTGCATTTTTATTCAGGATTAATTGATTCTAATTTTTAAAAAGGTAAAGGCATTGAGGCACATGTAAGAAAAAGTGAGGAACAAAGATGACCCAATATTTTTATTTATTTTTTAATACTAGTTTAGTAACCTGTACATTTTTTAAACAGATATCCGCTTCTTTTTCTTTGATATGCTTAGTCAATGAGCAACTTTTTATTTTTAATTCCCAAAAAGATATTTTCTGAAATAACTTTTATTCAAGGCTGTCTTAGAAAAAACAGAGAAGAATTTAAATTGTATATAAATTTTAATGAGTTAAAATTTTATAAAAAGAAAGATATTCAATATACTTGGCAGCAAGATGCTATAAATTAGTTATTCATTAACAGAAAAAGTTATTCATTAACATTACAAATCTCTTGTTATGTAGCAGTATCCCAGATTTGCTTGTAGGTGTACTGGAAACTGCATATGGGGCAGAGATTTGGGGATGGGAACAAATTGCAGTCCTAGATTCAGTGAGGACATGTTTTTCTGAAAGGAATTTTAGGGCTGGAGAGGGGTACAGCAAATTGAAAATTAAAAGGAACTACAGCAAGACGTAGGGTGTAAATTCAGAGTAGTGAACTACTGGCTGTGAATTATGCATGGGAACCAAACTTTAATTCAGGCATTATGCTACCATGAACAGCTAAGGATGAGAGGAACATGACATGATGGGCATCCAAATTAAGAAGGGAACTGGAAACTATAGGTCTAGGCTCCATTTCGATGGCGGATCAGGGGAATAAAAAGAAAACATGGAGAAAGGTTAAGAACCAATTAAAGGATATGGATAGGCAGAGACAATTGTGCAATGCACAGAGATGATTTCACTGAAAGTATTATCAAGGCTAAAATCTGTATGGATAATGGAGCAATACAGGGACTAAACTCATGAAACAGGGACTGGCATGGCTGATACTAGGGGCATGGCAGATGATTAAGATCACCAATGAATATTAGCGGAGAATTTACCCCATCAATGAGAAAGGGAAACCATGGACACATAGTCTGCTGAATATAAAGGTATGGAAGAATGGAGGGAAAGCATCTATCATGTTTCTTTACGGAATCGAACAGAGAGAGATGGTCATGCTGAGCTCTGCTGGAAGGAAGGAGAGGAGAGACTAGGTAAATTTCTGATGAAAGTGAGACAGCTAAGTTCTGAAAAGGCTGATAACTGGGGAGGGGGTTGGGGGAAACAAATTTATTGAATCTAGCTGTGTGTCATTCATAATGGGATTTCTTTATATTTTTACATGGATGCTTATATTTTTAAAATTAATCTCTGGGATTTCTTAATATTTTTACATGGAATGCAGAAAATTATCATTAGCATAGAAATATGGGCATCCACCATCAATATGGAAATAAAAACTAAAAACATTTTTTAGCTTTCCAGTCTTCAACACAATATAGATAATTTGCAACTTAAAATCAATAATGAACTACTGCAAGGGAAAGAACACACTAAATATCTTGGAATTACAGCTAATTAAAAAACTTTCCTTCTTTGAGCAGATCAACAATATAACTAAAAAAGTGAACAAGAAGAAAAGCATATTAAGAAGACTAGCAGGCAACAAATGGGAAGTATCATAGATTTCCTTAATGACAAGTACAAAATCCTAAAGCCTAATTTGCTCTTTGGAAGTGAGATAACATCCCCAAGAATCAATCAACTTAAAACCAAATTAGATGCAATACAATATAGGTCATTAACAAAATTAATAGAAGCCCTAAAAACAACAATACAGTGCATAACTAACAACCTGCCAATTAAAATACAGACAGCTAGATATTAAAATGGCAATATTGGACGGAAATTAAAGAGTAATCAACACAGAAATAAATGGTTTCATATTCCCAACAGCATGCAAAGATTAAAAACATGACAGATTTTCAAAAAAGACATACAGAAAGAGATTTAGACAACACTTTTAAACCCTGACCGTTCCTGGATACCCAATAAATAGATCTAGTTATTTAAATCGGCAAGCAATTTAAATTTCTGCATTGCAGAACAAATCTTTACATTTTGCTCATTTTTATCATATTTTTGTGAAGCAAAACTGAATTAAAGGACATTAAATACAGTATGAGTCCACTACAACAAGTATACTGTACTTATTTGGGGGTAAAAAAAAAAAAAAAAAAAGGGTTCAATTTTGGAGTGATTTTATGTGTCTTTGATAGCGATTTGCTGAGCTAAAAGAGTTCTCTACTTTTTTCTCTTGAGCTTTACGGTTCATCACATATGTTTAGCTTTCTGTTCATAGCTGACGCAGCACACAGCACATAATAAACTTGTAACAGTAGAAATGTTTGACATTACCCAAACCAACCACACATATACATTCTTATCATTTGTCATGTACTAAGAATGTACATTTTATATATGTACATGTGCATGGCTTTAGATGAGGTTGAATCTAAATTTGATGCATGTGCATGACACAAAAAGCAAATGAGCTAAGCTTGTTATTGTTATGCTCAGGTCAGCTATACAATTTTCAGCTGCTGAGATAGAGAAATATGCAATTTGATAGTGGAATAAGTTCTTGGCACCACATGTTTAGATTTGTTTATCGAGAACATTTTTGTTTCAGCTAATACTAATGAGGCAAGGTTCACTTGGCAAGGAATTACAAAGTTACAAACTTATTATTCCCAGTTCAAATCATGGCTTCAACTAGTGTTGTAGCTTTAGCTCAATTAGGAAGGTTCAAGCTTCTGAAATGACTTCAGAGAACATTGCAGAACTTTTGATTAGCAATAGTGATTTGTATTTGAATACTGACAGGTTGTTTTTGATTTTTGAAGCTGATGTTGAGGATGTGGGCAGTGGTGAAGATGAAAGTGACTTTGTTCCTATAGGTATTAGCACAGAGAGAGAGTTATGGAGTTCCAAAGACAAATGCAGCACAAAAAAGACACATTTTTCGAAGTACAACCTGTGGTGTACAGTCTCATACACACCTCACAAGTGACAGCCAACCAACTGATTTTTTTTACCAAGTTTTTTACTGTAGATTTAGTAGCTCTCATAGTTATTGAAACAGATGTATATGAGCATAAAGCACATGAAGATCCGACCTCAAAAGGCAAATGATGACTTAAAAGTAGTATATAGAAGTTGCTCAGATATAACACAAAATGAGATTTATAGGCTACTTGGCATAATTATTCCAAGTAGGTGCTATTCAAAAACCTACATTAGACATGTACTGGTCTATAGATGACATGCTGCAACTCTTATTTTCTGGAAGATGCATTTCAAACAAAAGGTTTTCGTCTATATTGCAGTTTCTTCATTTAACCAGCATGGAAAACATAAGTGATAAATTACACAAAATTAGGCCTATTTTTGATTACCTTATTTCAAAATTCAAAGAAAATTACATTCCTGGTGAAAAACTTGATGCTCTTGAAGGACCACTTGGGTTGAAAGCAATATATCAAAACAAAAAAGGCCAGATTTCATATAAAAAGTTTTGAGCTTTGTGAAAGTAAATCAGGTTATATGTACAAAAACTGTATTTACACTGGCAAAGGGACTGACAACACAGGAGGAAAAGACTTGGGGTTATCCGCCTCCATAGTTCTGCACCTCATGGAACCTGTGCTTGATCAGAGCATTACTGCATATCTAGACAATTGCTACAGTTGCCCTCAGTTATTTTTTGCTTTATGTAAAAGAATGACAAATGTCATTGCAACAGTGCATTCAAATCACAATGGATTGTCAAAGGATATGAATGTACAAGCTCTAAAGAGACGAGAAATGGAGGTGCATGAGCCTTCACCTTTGATGTGCATTACTTGGCATGATACAAGGGTAGTTACAACTTTATCTAATTGCATTCTAAAATTTTGATAAACGATACAGGAAAACTAGATGCCAAAACCAAAATGACAAGTTTCAAGCCTGATATTATACATGAACACAATATGCATATGCGTGGCATTGTTTTGTGAATCATGTATTCCAGACATATCCTTCTTTATGAAAAACTGTAAAATGGTACCACAAACTATTTTTCCACATGTTAGATATCACCATATACAATTGCTTGGTAATTTGGAGAGCTATAAACCCACAATAATAATGATATATCAGGATTTTTGCATATCAATTGCTTGCAGGCTAATTGCAAGCTACCAAATTCAGAGGCCTGAACACACACAGGGTAGAAAGTCTAAAGCCCCTGCCACCCTCAGATTAATGAAAAAACACTTCCCTAAAAGTTGGGGAAAAAAGTTGTGTCCATCATGAAAATGTGAAGTATTCCACAAAAGGGGCACACACAAGGAAACCAATATGATTTGTGGTGACTGCAGAGATCTGCCCTTATGTCACTACCATGTTTCAAGGTGTATCATTCAAAGCGCAACTTTTAAAGGTAAGTTTGAACTATTTTATAGAATTTAAGTTTATTTTTTAAAGAAATGTTAAAACAACTACAGATTAAAAAGCATTTGATTTGCAGCACTTGCCAGATATGAATACACCTCCATATTGCTCGGACCCAATTTATTCTGGATGTCTATACACTCCATATCCAGGAAAAGGTTAAGATTGACAGCATAGCACTTAGTACACTAAACAACTATTATCCACATGATACATGGGTACAGATGGATCACTTAAAAATGAAGAAACAGGCTTCGGAATAAATATACTATGAAGAATTTTACACCTTTAGGACAGTTTACTAACAATTTTCATGATGAAATAATGGCTATTACAGCAGCATTACAGAATGTATTGAATAGATCTAACATAAATAAAAGAACTGTTATCTTAAGACTCTAAAGCAGCATTATAAAATACACCATGAATGATTCTTCTTGCAACCCATTTCTGACGTGCTGTGTCGACAGTGCGGGTGACAGGAAGTTCACAGTAAATATAGTGAGGTTTGCTGCGCAAGTTATTTCTAACATACATAACTTAAACACTTAAAAAGAAAAGTAAATTACTCATGTATGTTAAGCAAGGAGATGCTAGAACTGCCTCCTTTTGTTGTTCAAGCATTTCTAACACCTGCTTAGGAAATTGCTCATTACACTCTACAGTTCCCTCTGAAAAATGGCAGCAATTTCTTGACGAATGTTAGTTTTAACTTCATCTAAGTAGAGGATTTGTTTTGTATACTTTTCTCTTTTAATGATCCCCAAGGATTAAGAACACTTCCATTTAATGAAAGTTATTTACTAATTGAAGAATTGAACTCTGATTAAGAACATGAACATTAAGAAATTCCTCTTGAAATAATCTCCTTACAGCATGCGCTGATTCTGTATGCATGTGTGAATCATACATAAATATTCTTTGGGGAATAGAATACTTGTATTGCTCCATTTCACTTGATACACTTTCACTTAATACACTGTATTGCATTGCCTAACAAACATGTGCTGCTTGCGCAATATTTCAAAATATAATATACTCCCTCCCTCTGCTGACATTGCGCTGCAGGCCAGTCCCATGGTTGAATCAAGCATTGCTCACCCAGTGTAATGAATTACATTGACCCACCAAGTGCACTGTAAATAATATATGAAAACTATATTGGACAATCTAGAACAGAAAAACAGAAATAATTTTACAATGGATCCTGAGCCATTGATTATAGGGGAACGAGATTGCTGGTACATTAGCAAAAAAAGGAGTAACTGTAAAATTAAAACAAACTTTTGAACTAGAACTTCCTTCTAAATTTAAACCCATTAAAATATTAATTGATTAAGAACAACAAAAACTTAGAGGAAAGCCATATAAAATCTAAACACTTTCAAAAATCTTTTATTGAAACCAAGAAAAATTGGAGTTGCCAAATCCTGCTTAATGGTTGGGCATGATTGCCTGTTAAAACCATCAAAATGAAAATAATCAAGGACACCTACTGCCCATTGCACAAGGATGTGAATACTATCCTAAATAAAGAGCATATACTGAAAATGCAGCGAACTTAATACCAACAAACAAATGAAAAATATAATGGAAGCTCTTTATTGGGAACCTAGGAAAAAAAAATATAAATATCAGCCTTCCCAAAGGCCACTGACAACCAGTCAACTAGTTATCACTGCTCCAGCTCTGGGTTTGGTACATTCTTGGCAGGAAAACAACAGTTGCATTAATTCCATAATGATACTCCATATATAAAAAATTTGACTCCATTATTATACCTATAGGTAATTTGACAGAAACTCAGAAAAGTTGCTTGTTGCACAACAGAGGATAAACTGATGGCTCAAGTGGGATTTGTCATGCATACAATATAATGCAAGTGTGAGTTGTTTTAATTCTAAATGTTTCATACAATTGCACATCACTTAAAATAAAGAATTATAGTTCTCTAATTTACTAATTTACCTGTGGTATTGACAGTCCAAGAACATTTTCTGGAGTGTAATGTTTAGGAGTAAACTTTTCCCTTCCTTGCCAAAGTTTTGGATTGCATGTGATTGCCCAAAGAAAATCAAGTACAGCTGTAGGGTCATACTGGGAGTCACATGTTTCAAGCAGATTTGTCACACAGTGATACAGAGTAGCCCAGCTTGCTCTGTGTGTCAACAGTGTCAGCAGATATGGTCGGCAGGCTTGTGTGGGAGTGTTGTCTTTGCTATTGTGTGCCTTGGAGAACAGCAGTTGCATCTGTAAAGAACAAATAATTATCTCTCTTGAAGTTTGAATTAACCATAATAGACAATTAGTTTCTTTGAAAACAACATTAGATTATCATGAAGTGCTAATTAGAACTTGTACAGTGAAGCAATTCATATAATTAACATTATTCTATGATTAAGTTGAACTACACACTCTTATTGGCTTAATTTACTTGTTTATATTTAGCAGTTGACAATTAGCTGAGGATGCTGACGATGGTTCACAAAACATGTTCTAAATATTAACAAGTGGAACCAATCAGAGTGCATAGTTTGACTTAATCATACAATAATTTTAATTAATAGATTATCATGTTCAAAAACACATTCATTGCTTATAACAGTACTCATTTTTAATTCTAAAACAGAAATACATTCTTTTCACATTTAGCATGAGTTTCAAGTACGACACACTATATATAACCAATGAAAACAAATATTTATAAAAATTGGTTTTCATTAGCTGAGAATAGACTACATTATGCTAGATGACATTAAAGATGAAGAGGTAATGGGAATTCAGATGAAACCTGTCCAGAAAACACTTTGTCTGCCATAAATTTCAACTGTGGCTGTTGAAACCCAGGTTGCCTCAGTGGGAGGCAAGCGTCTAACCACCCAGTCACAGCACTATCTACTTTTGACATTCTGTTACCTATAAAGCTGATCCAAAAGTCACCTTGCATTGCAATTGTCATATGACACAATGGAAATGTTTTTAGCCTCTATAAAGTTTATATATCTCACTTTTAATTTTCAAATGTTAGTCAGTGCCGTAAGTCCTAGAACATATTACTACCCAAACAAACGACTGCTATGACATTATTACTCATTGATTTATGACTGCAATACATTAACCAAAGAAGGAAGAATTTTATCAGGTAACCAAAAAATTTTGTTCAGTTTTTTTGATAGTAAAATGTTAATCTGTCATTTCTACAAAATCTGACTTGGCCATTTGAAATTATGACAAATTCAAAACTGCAGATTGCAGAAAAAAATATGTTCAAATTGCTTATTTAGTGCCAGTAAGTAAACAACAACTAGTTGTACCACCTCCATGGTTTAGTGGTAGCACTTGCAACTAGTAATAAAAAGATCCTGGATTCATTTTCTGATCAAGTCAAGCTATCTGAGTAAGGCTTTTTTTTCAGAGATTTTTATTACCCTGCAATAACTTTAAGGCACCAAGGACTCTGAGCTCATTTACACCTTGTGTCTTTAGGTATTATTTACATTATATGCTTAAACTCAGGATTAAAGTGGAAAAAGCAATGTATGAATGAACAGTGCAAAAGTGGTTCAAGAAATTTAAAGATAAGGATGAAACATTAGAAAACAGCAATATGAGTTCAGATTAGATAGTTATGCAATGAGGACACAGATAATCAGGCTACTACTGATTATCGTTGTCAATACAATGCAATTGAACTCGTATGGGTTCATGTAAAAAGGGAGGTTATATTTCAACTGTTTGTTCACAAAGTAACAAAGGAGGAAAGATTAATTTCTAACCCTATACAACTAAGTTTAAAATAAATGATGTGAATAGTCTAATATCTCATCCAAATGTCTAATGAATGAGGACTTAGGTAGGGTGAAACTAGAAGATTGAGCCTCTTTTGTAACACATGCTGTAATACTAAAAGGACAATTTGCAAAGGAAATACATAGAGACAAAAACAAAGAAAGAGAAGAAAGTGACAAGAGACAATTCCAGTGGTGGCAGTGAAGATGATAAAGATGAAAATTTGTCTTTAACTTTTGAGTAAAATTTGCTTACTATTATGTGCTAGTATTACCTCATGACAAATTAAAATGTTCTATTTGCCTAAAATTGCAATTTGCTTTCTTGGATATGTTATTCATCATCTTGTAAGAATACCACATTGTTACTGTTAAAAAGAATGAATCAGTAAATAATAATAATAATAATAATAATAATAATAATAAAATTATTGCTGTCAATAGGCTTGTGTACACAAGTTTCAGCCATTGTCAAAATCTAAGAACACTAGTTTAAATAATTCATATACAATTGTAAAGTATGGCATAAGAATAATGCACCGCCACGGGTGGCCGAGATCACTAAGATGCGAACTCATCAGCAGGGGGTCTGGGGTTTGAATCCTTCCAGGACCGTCCTCCCTGAGGTTTTTTTTCCCAGGTTTTCCTCAGTTCATAACTGGCAAATGCCAGGGAGATACCCTAAACTTAGACCTGGAATGTTTCCTCTCTCAAAAAATATCCTTTCCCAATATATAATTTCATCTCATTGGTGCCTCAGTAGTAAAAACGGGCTTTAAACACTACTAAAAAAAAATAATAAGAATATCAAAAGTTTAACGAATCAGTATATATACAGTAACTTATTCTTAGATCATTTTAGTATTACAACAATGAAGGAAAATTACACATTTTTTCTACAGTTACCTACAATTCATCCAAGAATACCTTTAGATCTCTTTTAAATTTCTCCCCATTGCTTGCCTGCTTTATATTCACATACAGATAAACATGTAATGCTGTATTTAATATGTTTAGAAGTTATTGACAGTCAAGCAACTTAAATATTTTAAGTAATGTTTCTGAAGGTTGACACAAACTTCACTTACGGGGTTTTTAATTAGGACATGTTTTGTGAACAATCATTCCTATTTCAGCTGCTGACTGACTGCTTGGTGCACATCTATCATTTTTGTTACCTGTTCTTCCAGCTTAATGAACACCAAGAGTGCAAGTAATTTTTTAACTAGAAAAATACTTCAATGTTAAGTGCCAGAGCAACTCCTGGGACCTATTGTCAGTAATTTTATTTCCAGGTTTCTACCCTACTTTAAGTTTCCTACAGGCTAGCAGACAACTACAAAATTGAATATTACCAATGGAATAGAACTATGATAAATATCTAAATATCCTGTGGTAAAATTTCTTGTTGCAGACAATGGTAGTTCCCAGGGACTACCCAAATTATTTTTATTCAAACTGTTTATAATTTTCAGGGGACTAATTTTTGCAGTAGGCTAATGTTTTGTTTGTCCTTTATTGAGTTATGGAAAAAAATCACTCAGGGAAAAATTAGTGAAATACATAATATCACTCAACATGTTAAGAAAACAAGTAGCATAATACTATCGCTAACCTGCAAAGATGGGCAGGAACCTATAAGTTCAGGTTCTATAGAAGCCATCCAGTCTATCAATAAGCCAGTGCGCTCAGGGCTAGGGGTAGTTCCACAAGAAGTTGAAGTGCCTGTTGTATCTAGAAGAAGCAGATTTCCTATTGCTTCCACTATCTGGTCTGTACTATGTTCCTGCAGACCTTGGGATAGCAAAAGCTGTCCTGTACACTCTAATTTTGGAAGTGCACTTTGTTCTAATACTGGAAAAAAAAAGTGTATCTATAGAATGCACTGGAAAAAAGGAGGAGGAGGAGGGGGAGAAGAAGAAGAAGAAATAATTATTTGCTTTCTTAAAAATTCTGAGCAGAACCAACCAGATATATTAATTCAAAATATTCATTGAAAAGGTACATAATTAGTAACATAAATTATCAGAATATTAAGGATCCTTAATTTATAAATGCATTTTAGGTGCCCATTGCAACCATTACCAGCTAATGCTTGCTTGCTGCTATGTCATTGCCTTTAAAAGCACTATATAGCAATAATTGTGAAAGTGAGTAGCCAACGAGGGTCATTGGAAAAGTTGGGTAAAAATGCAAACAGGTAAAATTAATTTTTCTTAACATACGTACTTTATTTCTCTACATAGTCTTCATTAATGTCTATATACTTGGTCCAATATACTTCCAATTTTTTCATACCATTGGAAAAATAGGATCTGTCAAATGCTACAAAATACTCATTGAAGATAATCACTTCCACATTTGATGAAAATTTCCTCCTATCAAGCCAAATTTTCCAGTTCAGGTATACAAAAAAAGTCACTTGGGGTTAAATCTGGAGAATAAGGTGGATGAGGAATCAATAATCAATTCAAAGCTCCAATGCACTTTGGCCATTGTACTACTGTTGTGTGGGCTGGAGCACTTTCCTGGCAAAAGGGTACTTTTTTGTGTGCTAATCTTGGTTATTTTTCATTCAATGCATGTTTCAATGAGGCATAATAAAACATAATAGGCCTGAGTTATGATTGAACCTTTTACCAAGTAATCTATCAGGATTGTGCCCTTGAAATCCCAAAAAACATTGACTATTGACTTTCCAGCTGACAGTCCTCTCCTTTGGCATTCTACCTTTATCCATTGTTTTGACTGCTGCTTTGTCTCTGGAGTGTAATGTTTCATCCACAGTCACAAATTGGCACAAGAAGTCCTGCGATTTGCAATTAACAGTTTTAGACACTGTTTTGAAATATTCTTCAGCATGCATTTTTGGTTAACATTCAGCCGTCACGGCACTCAGCTATGCACAGCTTTCTCATTTCTAATTTTACATGCAGGATATTGTGCACTCATTGAGATGCCTAGTCTCAGCTATCGAGTTCAGTTTCACTAGATGTTCTTGTATGAGGACAGCACAGATTTTTCAATGATTTTCTTTGTTGTGACTAGACAGCTGGAGCCTGTTTCATCTTCAGTGCTTCTTCTACCACATTTAAATTCATTTATCCAGAATAAGGGTCTTGATTGATTGTGCAGAGTTCACATTGAACTTCATATAACCCTGCTTTGATTTGTTTTGCAGCCACCCCTTTAAATGGAAATATTTAATAACAGTGTGAAATTCTTTGTATCGTCATGATCACCACCACCACCACCACCACCACCACCACCACCACCACCACCACCACCATCATCATCATCATCATCATCATCACATATTACTTATGTGACACTGATCACTGTCAACAATTAACTGAACATCACATCTGACTGAAAATTAACCTAAAAGCATACACAAATCACTCTTACCAACAATGGTGCAAGTTCCATTAACAAGTTCCCTCCATTTCATGGAAATTTACCAAATTTATCAAACAACCTTTGTATACTACACTTATATTGAATAAGGGATTAAGTTTTTAAAAACTAGTTCATAGTTCATCAAGATGATTTATAAGCTAATATGCTTAAATAATGAAAACTTTACTATCTCTAGTTCACATCATCAGCTAACCATCAACTGCTGGATGTTATGCTGTGAGAATGTGTATTCTGGTGGTGGTGTTTTCATCTCCAGAAGTGTCGAAGCTCATTAAACTGTCTCTGTATTTGTAAATGTAGATTTTCTCCCATATTGTAATTCTGTAGGTCCTTGTACTGATTTAATAATTTTGCTTTATTCACCATGTCATGATTTTCTGTCCAGAAATGAGATATTGATTTCTCCATTTGCTTGTATTTAATGTTCCTGAAATGTTCTTTTAATTGTGTGCCTATGTTTCTCTTTGTTTTTCCAATATAGATCTACTAGATGTACTAGTTATTTTTTAAAACCATTTTTAACTGATGTTCTTTCTATTTGTTTATATTCTTTAAAGCATTCTTCTTTACTAATTTGTAGATTAACTAATCAGTGTGTTAAGCTGTTTATCACTGCATGTATATTCTTTCTCTATATTCCAGGTTTCCTTGATGTTTCATTATTTTAATGGTCAAGAATGATAACATGTTATCTGTTTCTGTTTCATATGTGAACAATATGTTTCTATCTTGAATATTCAAAAGTTTTATGGCATCATCAATGAGTTTTTTTGCTAACTATGGCAAATATATCGTCAACTTATCTGTACCAAATTTTAAATAGGTATGGGAATGCTGAGATGAAGTATGTTTCAAATCTGCTCATGAAGAGGTTAACTAGAAATGGAGATAAGGGACTGGCCATAGTAAGTCCTGATTGTTGTTTATAGAATTTATCCTTGAAAGAAAAGTAGGATTGGTTTATGCAAATTTTGGTGAGTTTTATGTATTCTTTTATGTGTGCATAAAATCCTAAACTCCTAATTTATCTGCATAATAGGCCAAGAACAAGTGGAATTAATAATGCACATAGCTGATGATGTGAACAAAGGGTTTCTGAAAGTAGTTCTACATATTATAAACAAGTAAGTGGAGCAATAAGAGTGGGTAGTTCGACTCAATCACACAATGATCTTAATCAAAAGTAATGTATTTTATATTTTCTCTACAGTTTTAATTTTCTCCAGCTAAAGGGTACTTTTATTTCAAACATAAACCTAAAATAGGGTTTTGTTAAAATTTAAACTTTGTCTATTTAGTGAAAATGAATTTGCCATTAAGTATATGGGTATACATTGTGGAAATCAAATCTCAAATCTATCACTGCCTCACTGAAGCTTTGGGATGATGCCATACACAAGTGGAGTATAATAGTGCAAGTAGTTGATGATCAATGTCTTAATTCAATTATAGATAATATCATGAAAGCCTATAATTCAATATGCATTTACAAAATTAGAAAAAGTTAACTAAACTTTGATCTTTCACAACCATGTAACTCATAGTGTAAAAGACTACACTGCCATTGTGGGTATGCATGCATTCAGATCAGGTGGTATTGTTTGCTATGGTTGGTTCCTATGATGATAAACAGCATTACAAACATTATTAACTTTGTAATTCTGTAAACAAAAAGGTCACACATTGTTTGGCTCACAAAAATTCAAACAATAGAGGTTGAGGACTAAACCTTGTATTTAACATATTTACCTATACAAAATTTAAGTTGTTTTTTAGCTTGTGACAGGTTTAACTTTTGCATTAGCTACCTATATATGATTAAATTCTTGTGGCCTATGGCAATGCTTGATCAAAAAGTAAACATTTAAGAAATTCTGATGGGCATTCTTATATAAAATGTAAGCAAATTACCTTGCAAAAGATTTTTTTCAGTTGAAATCCTTTGAACAACTCTTCGCACTTGGTTCTGCTTACGTAGGTAAGATTTTAGAAGTATTACACAAGAGGATTTTTGATCTGGTGCAATGTTTACTATTCTCTGAGAAATACTTATAACATTCTGTTTCAAGTAATCTGGTTGATTGGACTTTGTCTGTAAGAAAAAGCAAAGTATGTGCATACACAATATTCAAGGTTCATTAAAATAAAATTCAATTTACAGTGACTGTGAGTCCTCACTGCAGGAGGAGGTCTTATTGAATCTGAAGTGAAATTTTATATGTGTGCTTGGAATAAATTGTCAGGAACACAAAACATAAGGAAAAATTCATAAATAGTACATCTAGATAAATCTGAGAAACAAAGAGAATTATAAACTAAATTAGGAATGTAAATGATATGTTATTGTGAATAAGAACTATTGCATGCCAATTTAAGCAGCAGATTATGTTGTTTTCTAATACTGGATGATAAAGTATTTCATTCTTTTGCACTCCAATATTTGTTGTAAAATATTATCCAGATACATTTTATATGATGTATATGATCCAGTTCCTCATTTAAGTGACAAAATGGCTTTTCCAGACAGATTACTGATTTTAATACATGTTTGCTACAGAATCACATTTCACTGTTAATATGAATGCTGCTATTGATTTTCTAAGTATGCTTGATGTTAATTTTTGGTTTTAATATATTTTTACCCACTTCTTTCCTTATGAGCTCTCTATATTGCTGTCTGTTAATACTTCTAATAGTTTACAAACAGAGAAATTATATGAAAGGTAAAAGGCTAATTTTTACAGATATCTATGTATCTTTTACTCAAGTCTACTATATTGCATTATAATGCAAAATTATTAAAAATTGCAATAATATTCTTTTGCTTTAATTATGTTAAGATATTTTAGAATTCTATATGATCTTAAAACATTGAAGAACTTTGTGGAACAATTATAATGATAGAGGCTTCTGAGGCAGAAAATACTCCTATGTTAATTTTCTATAAAAAAAATATGTAAGAGTTGAATCAGTTTTGTGCTACTCCAATTGATGATTTGTATCCTGCATTAATTTCCAAATAGTCCATCATGACTGAATGAACATGCTGGTGCTATTAGAAAACTTCTTGCAGTATTCCCATGATTCATTTTTGTCATTGCCATTTTGTAAGATGTAGCAGCGGTACAGTTCTAAACACAGACAATATATCATAGTAAGAAGATGCTATTTACTGTGAAAGTATTTTTAAATATGCAAAGTGTAGAAAGTGCAGTTTCTTTGGGTATTGCATTGGTAGCAGCCACAAAGAAATAAAATCCTTCAGTCTTCCAAAGGAAAAACAACATCAAAAGTAAGACACATTTTAATGTCAATATAGAAACAGATTGTGTGTGTGTGTCTGTGTGTGTGTCAGTGAAATGTCTTATAATAACACACTTTTCCTATGGCATTAAAACATGACAGCGTGCAGTTATATAAGCTTGTTTGTTATTTTATTTAATTTACTTTTTGGCTAAGAATGTGATTTATCTCACCAATAAGAGGCAAGCAATTGAACAATAGGTTCTGGTTCACACAAATTTTTTCAATTAGTTTCATGATTATCAGATGATATGTATGTACATTTGTGAAAATAAAGCATTAAAGATGATGACTGATTAAGGATGGAAAAGCATACACTGAACCATGTATATGTAAAGAAATGAAGAAGGATCATATTTGTTATGTCATGACACAGAAAACAAACTGCTTGGTGCCTCAGCATGAAAAACAAGCATTAAACACTGTTTAAAAAAAATACAGTATATAAAAATGGGAAGCAAACTTAACAAACATATTAACTAACCATAGGAGAAACCAAAAAAAATGTAATATAGAAAGATAATATGTCTCCATGGTGTGCTCATACTTTTGGTCAGTCAAATACAGAAATGAGCAACTTAATCATTTAAGTCTAAAAAATATTAATATTATTGTTATATTTATCACACACTGTAAGTTTTTAAGAGCTTATAAAAATGTTCTGAGCTTCTGTATCATTACATAGAAAATAAGTAAAGTTTTTATTGATGTTGATTTCCATATTTATCTCATAACACCTTAAACTTTAAAAAGTTATTTGGAACTTGCACAGTGAAGCCAATCATATAATTGATATTATTATATGATTTAGTTGAACTACACACTCTTATTGCTCCACTTACTTGTAAAGTGAACTTTAACTAAATCATACAATAATATCAATTATCCTATACTTTATTTCATCTCGGTAATACTTTAGTACCTGTGTTTATTTATTTGGTTTATGGATATGGTTTATCATATCAGATCACAGAATTCCATTCAATTCAGGTCAAGAAATGGCTGATAAATTTTGTTCACAGACCTCTTCTTTCAAACTTGAGGTTCTTTTAAGTGCAAAAAGTATATAACACAGGATCAACAGTTTTGCTTCCTTTCCAAAGGAAGCCATACTTAGTATTTTTATATCCAAAAAATTCATTGACTCTGGTTGGGAGTGAACTCACAATCATGGGTCTTCGAGGCATATAGAGTAGTACTACCTATGTGATAGCTGTTATGAACAAAGTAGAAAAACAGGCTATTATGAACAATTTCTGGTAATTGAACACTGTTGAAACAGACAGATAAATGAAATAAATTGTACTTAAGAAGCTATAGTGGTAATATATCCTACAATAATGTTTTAAACATGTTCATAATAACTCCATTTATACAATGCTAGGACATGTTTCAGGGGCAATCACTCCCATCATCAGGTGTTGACCGACTACTGATTACTAGTTTTACTCAATAACTGATACACAAAAACAAGCATGCCTCACACTCATACATCAGACTCTGGGCATGTAAGGTAATGCTTTATTGAGTGCTAAATACACTACAAAGTTATGGATGTCTACAGATTGTGACCCTGGTCATTTTTCCCATAGCACATCACAACAAATCAATTAAAACAAAAAGCATAAGAACAGATACAAAATCTTATTATTAATATAACAAATACATTATGTTTTATAATTATGATATGCTAGTATCATGCTTTCATTTCTCTCAATTCTCCTCCCCTTTATTTTATTCATTTATTAATTTTTCCTCCTAACCAGATCCATTTGCTTTTCTTACTCCCCTTGATTTTATTTATTTATTAATTTTTCCTTCTGGCCAGATCCATTTTCTTTTAACTTTAAACAAAACTTCACTTAATTTTCTTAATTACCTAGTGAGTCGATTATAATAATCTAATTTAATATTCAATATTTAATATTCACTTAATTTCCTAATCTGATCATTCTCAAAAATGTTCCTATATGCTACTATTCTTCTTATTCTAAGCCATTTTTCTTTAATAATCTGCTTTTTCCATTCATTAGTTTCTGAACATTCAAACAATGTAGGGATTACCTCTTCAGTTCCCTCACAGACAGGACATATACTCTGTTCACAATTATTTCTGAATCCCTTCAATTTCCAACATCCTAATCTCATTCTAACTGTTAGACTTCTTAATATATCTTTCTCTTTCAAAATTTAGCTTTGTTTTCTTATTGAAAAAGAGTGAGTTTTCCTCCTTCATGCATCCTGCATAATCTGTCTATAGATAGCTTCATACCTTATTCTGATTTGCTTCCAAAATCTCTTCCTTATGTTTCTCATCACATTCTTTTCCCAATTGGACCTTTATCTTATTAACCCAGCTGTTAATACCCTAATGGCAGGTGTGGATCCAGAAATATTCTGGAGGGGGGTGATCGACTACCCCTATGGATATAACAGAATTAAGTCAAACAAAAAGTTTCTAACTAAATATTTAAGTAAATAAATAATATTTAAATTACCAGCTGTGATGCAGATTCTATTTGTAAATAGTGAACTGCAGACCCACAGAAAATTCTATTTTTTTTTAAAAGATACACATTCAGTTTATATTCCAAAAAATGAGACTCTGTAGTATTAGTTCCATGAATACAATATGTAAATAAAAATAAATTAATTGCACCCAGAAAATGTTGTACTGTAATAATAATGTTGTAGCTTGAAGCTGTAATCTCCTGGGATGTTTTCTTGCAAAAAGATTAACTACCTTCTCTGGAATCACCTCAATGTTGCAATGAATGTTAAGTAGCACCAAACCATTCAGTCTATTAGATAGTTTTTCAATTGCCTTAATGTTGAAAACAACCTTTCGGCTGTGCATGTTGTTACTGGTATGATGCACATGATTAGAGGTTCCCTGATGTATGGATAGAAGTTGCTTTTGGTGTGGGGAAGAAGAAGAGCTTCAATAGCTGTTTTATGTTTACCAAAAGTTAAACAATATTTTTAATTTACCTCCAAGCTCTGTAATAGTTCCTGGCAAGTCTCATTCATAAATGCTTGCACTTTTTATTAAATCATCAATACCTGATTTCAGATCATTCTGAAAAGCTGGAATCGAGGACTGAAGTTTAAGGATGTGGTTGTGTTTATTATGTGAGAATCTAGTGGACAATTCGAGGCATCTTAACTTCTACATCAATGTCTTTTGCTAATGAGATAGCATTTTCAAAAACAAAATGAAAAGTTTGATTTTCACGACCTTCTTTTAAGGTATCTTTAACGCTTTCAATCATTCCATAACAATGAACTAGATTAATGCTAGGATTTCATAGTTGTCTGAAAAGACTCACAGTTATTCTGAATATTTCAGCCATGGTAACTAGAGCAATTGTAACTCGAACTTTAGGATAGAGTCCAGTAAAATATATGCATCTTTACTCAAAGATCCTGCTTCTTTTAAGAATAACACCAATACATGGAAAAATCTCCTTAAATTGTAAAATAGCTTCATACCGCTCAATCCAATGAGTTTCACACAGCGATCAATTTAGTTTTGTGTGTGTGTGTGTGTGTGTGTGTGTATGCTGAGAGCACAACTGACTGATTTTGTCTTTCATGAGCAATGACTACTTATTAGACTTCCTAACAAAATTCACAATTTTGCCAATTGTGTCAACAGCTTGTCTAATGGAAGTGATAGAACATGCTTTAGAAACAGACAGATTTAGGCAATGCACGGCACAATGGTAATAGAATGCTAGAGGTTGAAATGCTAAAATGCAGGCTTCTACACAACAAAATTGTCATGAAAAATTTGCATTCCATTGTATCCTTGTCCATGTAGGTTCAAAATGTCAAATCTCAAGTCTCGCAGTGCATTTAGTATTAACTTACACAACCCTTAAATTGTGTGTTACAACAAATCTTAAAATTTTCTCCCTCATACAATACTTTTCTAGGTCAACAAAATGCATGCAAAATGTTAATTGTTCATTCATACTTATATCCACAGTTTTGTCAAGTAGAATAGAAAAACATTTCCCTCTGTTAACATCATCTATAATTTTGTTTTCAATTATGACAGCATAATAGTTTATCAAATCATTTTGTAGTGTTTTATTTGTTAGAGTAGAATTTTCAGATGCCTTTGCAAGATGGCCTCTGAGAATTTCATCCCATGCATCAACTCAAAATTTAAGAAGTTCCTTAAAATTCCCCCTATTTTCACCTTCAAATCCACGCTCTAAATCAATGACATTATCATCCATGTGCTCTCAAAGTAGAAAGTTCTGGCAACTGCATAGAATAATGATCTTTATAATGGAAACCAATTTCATACAATTTTCATTTACTCTTTTTTTTCATTTCATTGTTCAACTGAACTTAAACATTCTGTTTTCCCCCTTCATGTACTATCCTAAAATGCTCACTTTTTTATGATAATATTCTCTGAATGTTCCATGAAGTGCATTCTTAAATTTATTTAGAGGCTTAAAAACTAGAGATTGTAACTGAACCCTACTATGACACCCTCCTTTCCTTAGGACCAAATAGAGCACACACCCAATAGTAAGCATATTCATCCTTTTTATTATAAGTAAGCCAAGGGAAACTATCTAACCAGTAATTCTGGAAACGCCTGCAAAGTCCAGCTTCTACAGTTAGGGAAAGTAGTAACTACTCAGGGCTCTATAATTAGTATTGTAATTGCAAAAATCTTGGTTCACAAAATATCCTATGTCAAGTTCATCGCAAGCATTAGATACAGTTCCTCTTCTGGTTCACACTTATTTCCATTACTGGTACTGGCATTCAAGTCTGTAACACAATCACTATTTGGCACTACTTTTTTGAATGTTGGATTCTTACCTTCAGCTCAGCACACGACCTTTTAGCGAACTGTAATAAATTAGTCTGAATTTTGCATTTCGACATCTTACTATAACAATGGACAACCAAGGATCGAATTTCGAACTGCACACTTGACTCCTTTGAGAAGTTCTTAACTGGGATATATTTTTGAATCAACAATTAACAGATCAGTTTGAGCCTGGAGGTTCAAATTAATGAAGCGGTCCATTTCAAATTGATACTTAAATAATACAAGTTGGCAAATTGTTTCCTCCAGACCTATATTAAATTTTTGATTATTAAAATCATCTGCATGAACTAAATTAATATAATTATAATATAATTAAGTTAATTTATTTTCATTGTATTCTAATATATAAAATGTAGCATTTTACAATATCATAATAATAAAATAACATTGTTGCCTCCCATGAAGTCAGCCCAGGTTCGATTGTTGGTCAGATCAATTTTATGGCAAAATTTTTTTTTATCTCAATAGCTTCAACTTGATTTTAAAATTGAAAATTTACTTTCTTGCAATTGGTTTTATTACAAAAAACTGATGCGATAATGGAAAAAAGAAAACAAAGATATATAATTTTATATATATGTGTGTATAAAAATTAACATAATTGCTACTGGATAATATTGGACCATGCTTGTCAATGTACCAGTACTTGCACAGCGAAGTTTTTTTATTATGAATATGTTTAAAAGGCATTAATATAGTTTTAGAGCATTCTTTGCTATACATTTCAACAAAGAATTTCTGCAAATTGCTATAGAAATCAGCAGAACATAACTGCTAATACTTTACTGCTCCCCACATGTTTCACTCCATTCTAAGCATTCAATATTTCAGCATGAGAATTCAAAATTTCCTCACAGATGATAGCACATTGCAAACACCACTCATTAATGCCAATTGTTAAAAATGCCCAGAAAAACTCACAGTATGCAATATACTACTGCCTAATGTGTTCCTCCCAATATTAAATGACATCATATTCCTCTAGCATGCATGTGCAAGCTCATTCTGGAACATGACAGAAAAAGTGCTAGCTCTACAAGTATAAATATTGTACTTACAAAGCTGTTGACAATGGAATGGTAATATATCCTAAACTTAGGTATTCATTTTTTTACACTAAACTCCATTTACATAAAAGTAAGACGCATTTCGGGAGAATCTCTCCCATCTTCAGTTGCTCACCGAACAGCCGTTACTGCAAATGATGGTTGGACACCCGAATGTTTCTGTGATGGCCTCTATTGGTTGAAGTAGGAAATTGCTGAGTTCATCCATAGGAGGAAACTCAAAATTCATTAGGTTTTTTCTATTTTTTAATATATGAAAAAAAATGGAAATTAAACTGCTAAAACATCTTCACAACCCATTGGAGTTATTCACTTGGGAAAAAAATTTTATATTAAAAAATAGAAAAAAACCTAATGAATTTAAAGTTTCCTCCTATGGATGAACTCAGCAATTTCCTATTTCAACCAACAGAGGCCACCACAGAAACATCCGGGTATCCAGCCATCATTTCCAGTAACGGCGGTTTGGTGAGCAACTGAAGATGGGAGAGATTCTCCTGAAACGCATCTTACTTTTATATAAGTAAATGGAGTTTAGTGTAAAAAAATGAATACCTAAGTTTAGGATATCTACAAGTAAGTTACCAGGTTTAATTCTATGGCAAATAACATGAATTGAATGAAGATTTAAGCAATGATAAGTAAATTTTATAATTTTTTACTAAGTATTCTAGGCCACAGAAAGATAAAATTAATTCAGTGCAACTTGGATGTCCACGTGCTCTTGTGATACTTTAGAGATGCTGCTGTTATACATGACCTGACTTGGTACCATTTCATCCTGAAACATGAAGGTTTTAATAACAGATGGTAAGCTCTGTTGAACCTCAAGCCTAAACGAAGAGACCTCTGAGCATAATTTATCTGTTATTTCATGCCCTGAGTGCTAATGATTACAGATGTTAAAAAGCATCCTTAAAGAAAGAAAGGAAAAAGTAAGCTCTTGCAAGCTCTTTAATGTGCCATAAATCTACAATATGAAATCCACAGCTTAAAGCCCCTCCCACATAAATGTGCTCAAATATTTATGTACTGATAAATCTACCAGCCTCGATCGAGTTTGAACCTGAGAGCCTTGGGTCCAGAGAACAGTGTGTTACTCCCCAAACACTGAGGCAGATGTGGCTTTATAATAGCGTAAATAAACTTCATGCAACCAATTTGATTCATCTTGCAGAGAGAATTAAAAATTCATTTACTACCTATAAAAGTGAGCATGCACCTTCTAAATTTTTATTAAATGCAACATATGACAAGAGGATGCAAATGGATAATCAGTAAGAGAATGTATTTTATTCTTAGTTTTCTTTAAGAACTTACCTGTGTAGTAAGCAGTCTTAGCAGTGGGCATGAATGTTGAGGGGAATTAAGAAGCTTGCAGACAAACTGGTCAGCTATACAGTCTAACATTTCATTGCAAAACCTTATTACCTCAACCATTACTGGCTTGCACTCATTTTTGTGTTGCAGCTCAATCGCTAATGTCTGAAAGAGTTTAACAGAATTTTGTTATTCTCATTAATCAAGGCAATGCAATAATAACTTACTCTATGAAGAATCATTTTTTGACAAGACAAAAGTCATTATAATGTAAAGAATACCAGCATACCATGTAGTAATATATCCCGTAATAAATCCCCAACAATTCTTGAATTATAAACTGTAGTATATTCTTTCTATACCAAACAGTTTTCCCCTATTTTGAGAATATGCTTGATTTTAAAATTGTACTCTGTTCAATTGCTACATTCCAGCAAAGTGTGAAGAAGTCTGTATAAACATTCAAACATCAAGAATAAAATCCAGAATGCAATGGTTATTAATAGCAATCAAAGATTTGATTCCTCTGTGAGATAAAGATAGGTCTTCCAAGTTTCCTTACTTTAGTAACAAGAAACAGGTTCACTACCTTAGTATAATTCAAAAATAGATATTTTTAGGTGAATACATAAAACAATTCCTGCTAAAGCTATGCATGTGAAATAAATTTGAATGAAGTAAATGCCTTGTCATTTTCATCAGCACCGTTTAGTGAACTAGATTTAACATTGTTAGTTATAATGCCCATTGCACCAACATTACTACTATATTGATTTAGCCATCAGAATAGCAGTTTCAATAAATAGGGATATCAGAGGCTGATAAACATTCCATAAACTCTGCTAATGAAACATGTTAACTTAAATATAATCTAGGGATTGTATGTTTAAGAATGTTGTAGATCATATACATGTGATTCAAAACAATCAACATTCAAACTTTAGGTTAGAAACAAGTTAAACAAACCACTTGTAAAAACAAATATGGCTAAATTAGATTAGGTTTGGTCATTTAAGCTAGATGAACCATGAAATTATTACAAAAATGGTGTTATGGAAAAAATTATATTATCATTTGCTATATTGCGCACATATTTGGAACATTATTTTCATTTTCCATCAATTATCATTTCCTTTAAGTGTTTTAACTCAAATTTCCTCACCATCTCTTTAGCACTTTACTTGCCCAGTCTTCATATAGTTCTTTCCTTCCATTGTTAAGTTGACAATATTTCCTTTAACACCTACTTGAAAATGTACTTCCACTAACCATCCATTTTATTTTTTAAGGGAAAATGAATCAAAAAGATTAATGAGCCCTATATGATGCATCAGTCTCTCTCTAGCGGTAGAAATCTTACATCGCATCTTTAGCTAATCATGAAAGAATGGTGTCATTGCTAACAAAACGTATGAAAATAGTATTAAAAACCCATTAAAAGACACATTGTTTATTGTTGGTATTTAAAAGATATAATGCATTAATGCATGATCCACATTTGTGTAATATAGTACTAAAGCCTGTGAAAAAAATGTAAAGAAATGCATAAAAATATGGGTATGATCTCCTTCACTGAAGTATTTAATTTGTCTTTCAAATATATTACATTTAGTTGCAATTCAGCACATTTTTTATACTGATACATAAATGATTTGTTTCCTTCATGGAATTTTTATATGCATACACTTATATTTGAAATTAATGCTTAAAAATGCACAGTATTTAATGATTTATGTAAATAGAAGAATAAAAATAAAATGGAATATAAAGTGCAGTTCCCTCAAGTGATTGCTTAGCAATAAATGATTCATTCACATTTTGCTAATTATCAAGCACATTGTCAAGTTGGCTGAGACTGTCAAGGCCATTGATGATTAAAGTTACGCTACAGTCACTCGTTCCTTACAGATACTCTTGTTGTTACTACCAGATGACAAAGTGATCAATGAATAAACTAAACTACTGTAAGTGGAAAGACCATGAATAATATTGTGTAATTTGCATTGTTTTATTTTGGGTGTTTCATGTGCATGTTTCAAGTGAGGATGTATTTGCTATTGAAATAAAAATGGTATATTCAACAGATGACAATCCTTTTTCTACGGTTCGTCACACCAGTAAAAATATAACTGATAAAGTTACTGTGCATTGTTATCTAGAGGCCCAGATTCATCACTTCAAGAAGATTCTGATATTATTCTAATCATGCAATCATGGATAACATTGATACATGGATACAACCAACAATATTGACAAAATAAGCCAACATATCTGCCGGAAAGAAGTTTATGAGTGATATTATATTACAATGTAATAAATGCAATGCTAGACTTATATGTAAACAAATGGGCTGTGTTCCTATAGGTGGAAAGGCGTAGACTGGTGATTTGCATCTATAGTTTTAATAGCTAGGGTTGAGTTAACCTTAAAAGAGGAGAGTTTATAATTTTTGGTAGCTTTTCCACATAACGGTGTTTACTGTTGGCTAAATAACTAATATCAGTAATTGTAATCTTAAAAGAAGTTAGGAACAGTGAAGTTGTTACATATACAATGAGTCAGTATTAGGTGACACTAAAACTTCACTAATTGATTAATTCTTCAGAACATGTTTCAAGAGCATTCGCTCTCATCTTCAGCTGGGGACTGACTAACTCTAGAAGGTGACATAGTGGCATCTGGTGGTTCCATTAGATAACGGAACAGGAAGTCCATTGGTGGAATGTCAAAATTCATCACTCTATGTTTATTTTTTAAAATATAAATCTTTTCCCATACTGCCAAATCCTTGGGATTGGTGGTAGCTTTTAACAGTTTGGTTTCTCCTGCAATGTTATGATCGTAAGTCCAAAAGTGATCTTCAACCGCCGATTTATCCACTTGTTTATATCTTAAATTTCTGAAGTGTTCTTTGGTCCTTGTCTCCAAATTTCGTATTGTTTTGCCTATATATATCTGATCACACTCCAAACAGTCTATCTGATACACTCCTGACTTCTTGCTGGGTGGAATAACAACCTTTTTGTTGCTGTTCAGAAGCTTTCCAATATTAAATTTATTTTGTGCAGCCAAATGTATATCATAATTTTTAAAGATTTTCATGAATGAATAAATTTATTCATGAATTATTCATGAGTGCTGTAGAAACACACATTACTACAGCATTTCCTTTAACATTCAAAGCATGGTTTCGTTAAGTGGATGACATTCTGGCAATAGTTCCAAAAAAACAAATAGAAGATGCCCTAAAATTACTAAATTTGCAGGACCAAAATATTAAATTCACTATGGAATTGGAGGAAAATGGTCTTTTACCGTTTTTGGACCAAAAAATATACAGGAGAAATGACATAATTTCATTCGGCATATATAGGAAACCCACACATACAGATAACCACATAAAAGAATAACAGTTTCAACCCTAAACCACTCCAACATGCCATTATAAACAGCCTTGTCCATAGATTCGTAAACATCCAACTCAACAAAGAATATTCAGCAGAATACCGTTATATAATCAAAACAGCCCTCAACAATGGATTCAGCAGCTCTTTAGTTGATAAGAAGATCAAACATTTCGAAAGACAGAAAGATATTAAAAACACCACAACTCTCTCCATGATAAAAAAGGACGTGGTTTTTAAAAGATTCACATATCATCCTTGGGCAAACAGGGCTTTCATGAAAATCTTTAAAAATTATGATATACGTTTGGCTGCACAAAATAAATTTAGTATTGGAAAGCTTCTGAACAGCAACAAAAAGGTTGTTATTCCACCCAGCAAGAAGTCAGGAGTGTATCAGATAGACTGTTTGGAGTGTGATCAGATATATATAGGCAAAACAATACGAAATTTGGAGACAAGGACCAAAGAACACTTCAGAAATTTAAGATATAAACAAGTGGATAAATCGGCGGTTGCAGATCACTTTTGGACTTACGATCATAACATTGCAGAAGAAGCCAAACTGTTAAAAGCTACCACCAATCCCAAGGATTTGGCAGTATGGGAAAAGATTTATATTTTAAAAAATAAACATAGAGTGATGAATTTTGACATTCCACCAATGGACTTCCTGTTCCGTTATCTAATGGAACCATCAGATGCCACTACGTCACCTGCTAGAGTTAGTCAGTCCCCAGCTGAAGATGACAGCGAATGCTCTTGAAACATGTTCTGAAGAATTAATCAGTTAGTGAAGTTTTAGTGTCACCTAATACTGACTCAGTTGTATAATATCAGTAAGCTGGGTAATTTAATCCTATTATCAAGATAGCCAACATTCCCTAAGAGCATTATTAAATCAAAACAAAGATGTCACAATAATGACAACATATAATTAGGATGACTGCCTCCACGGTCTAGTGGTAGCATTTGCAATTATTAATCTGATGTACTGGTTCAAATCAGGTCAAGCTGTCTGGGTATGGTTTTTACAGCGCTTTTCCTTATTCTGAGAAGGTGAATGTCAAATAGCTGTGTCAAGGACTCGAGCTCATTTGTGCCATCATTAATGCATTTCATTCATCCCTGTAGATTTACACCTACAGTATTCAGTCCACAATCTACAGACATCGCGGGAAGACCAATGCAGTCAAAAAATAATTACTGCTATCTTAAATAAAGAACATCTACTAAAATGCAGCCAATTAAATAGCAACAAGCAAATGAAAAATAAGTTTGAAGCTCTTTATTCCGAAGCTAGGGAAAAAATGATAAATATCAGCATCCCCAATGGCCACTAGCAACCATATAGGTTCTGTGTAAAAAATGTGATAATGTAAAGATAATACTAAAAATGTGGAACAAAGGTTACACACTGATCATAGATCACACTTTAATAGGTAAGAGGTAAGAGGTAAGAGAGTGCTTGTTGATACAATATTAAATGATTTTTGGACAAAGGAAAATGGGCAATGCATCCCTTACATAGATAAACACGGTCTGAGTCATACCTGATTAACTAATTCCTATAAGTTCTCTTACCATTAATAATTTTGAATAGCTGGAATTTTCACAGTGAAATATAGTATAATATAACAAATTATTATTAGGATCATGCTAACGATGAAGGCAACCGTCTTTGAAACATATCCAAGTAAGTGGAACTAAATTAGTGAAATTTGAGTGATTTCCTCAATAATAATTTTTTATATTCTCTTACCATTGTTCATATTAATTTGCAGTCAATTATAAGCAAATTCGAAATTTTCCTGAAGAACCTAAGAACACTAAGTTTACCAAAGAACAGAAAAATATTTGTGCCTCAAGGGTGTACAGTAGACAATATCTTTTGCAAAGCAATTAAAAATAATGAGGAACTTGCAATATTGCTGGAAGATAAATTTGTTGATGGTTATAGTGTTGAATCTAGTACCCTCTTGCAGTAAGAAGTATTTGAAGTTGTAGGTATTGCCTTTACATATGAAAAATTAATTATCTTATCTATCTATAAAAATCCAAATCCTCTGCCTTCATTAATCATTGGGAAAAAATACACTCACATGCAAATAAGTATAATAACCACAAAATTATTTCCTTAGATGATTAAATACATTAAATAACTTAAGTGAAACTAAAGCATAAATACTGCAATGTGTAATTGGTATTGTAAATCTCTGCTGTAAAAGCACTGTGTATCTGCGCATTTTTTTTTCTTTCTTTCTCCCCCCCCCCTTACTGCATTGGTCTTCTAGCAAAGCAATTGAATACTATTAGGTGTAAACCTGTAGTCATGAATGAAATTATTATAGCACAAATAAACTCAGAATCCTTAGTGCCTTAAAGCTCTCTGGCATTCACCTTCACAAGTTAAGGAAAAACTGTGAAAAAAATCTTATCTTAGACATAGTTCCAAATGCTACCACTAGATCATGGAGGGGTTCTTATGTTATTTTGATTGATTTTATAATTTGGTAATTCTGTAATACTTATCCATATTTGTATTTGTTTCGATATATTAGTTTTACATTATTTTTTATTTGTGCTATATTGTAATTTGGTATTATAATTTGGCAAAGTCTATTGCAAAAATGGTTGTTAAATGCTGGTTAAAGATTTCAATTATTTAAATTACTATGAGTTTCTAAAGTAGAAAGGCAAAATATTTTATGTTAATTCTTCAAGACTGTGAAAATCAATTCTACAATTATAATCTGTATCTGAGAGGTGTGCTGAATTAATTCTAATGTATGTAACTTTATGCTGTTTTTCTTTTTGATACTTTTTTTAGTAAAAACTATGTCAAATAGTGCCAGAATTTTGGGATTTGATCAGGAATCTCTGAAAGAAAATACAAATAGCAATTTTCTTTTCCCTTGTAATAAAAAAATAGATAAGTGTTTTAATGCTCTTTACATTCTCTCAGACAAAGATCTAGATTCTAGATTGTTCATTTCATATATAAAAGTTTCTCTTAAAGGTTCAATATTTGTACCTTTAGCAAAGACTGGAAAGTTTGTTGTATCTCTGTCTGGCTCTGTTCAGACTCTACTTTCAGATCTCCAAAAAGCTGTAGTAGTATCACAGGTATCTGATCTGCTGTTACATGATCTTTATGTCTGCTTCCATCTTGACTGCACAGAGCATATGATGGCAAAGTCTGGCGTGGTAATGTAGTACATGTTCTAGAATACTCTAAAAAAAATAAGAGACAAGAAATCATGTATATTCTTCTTTGCAAAATAATTCATCTTCCTCCTCCCCCTCCTCCTAATCATCATCAGTTTGCTCCAATATAGTAAAGTATTTTAGTCTTTTAAACTGACAAATATATTATACACATAGAGAAGTCAATATTAGGTAACATTATACTACGTTGTTTTGTTTACTTTTCCAAACAAATTATTTCTCTAAAAAGTAGTTCTGAAAAGATCCACTATACTCTAGAATATAATGCAGGCAGGCTCTTGAACCAAAACTAATGCACACACAATGAACTTAACATGCCATCACCCTATGAATACATTTTTTCTACTTAGTAGAATCAGCATAGAACTATGGGTCACAAAAGCAGAAAAATACCATACATCCCATTCAACTATCTACCAGTAGATCATAAATGCCAGGATTTATTTGGTTAGCAGCCAGGTCATTGTGTGCATAGCTAGCAGATAGCTTACTGGAATGTTTGATGGTATAAATGTAGAAAACTATTTGACTTCCAAAAAATGTCCTTTTTATATTTTTCCATATAACCACTGTTTCAACTTTCTTACTTTTCCTAGCCCATTTCTTTCCTTTCATCATAATCGTACACTATTTAATACAGCTATTCTTTTGATTCTGCTATTCTCTGTAGTTTTAATATTATTTTTATTGCAATTTAAGCTCACTGCATACATTAATGACATACCTGGAAGTTGAGGTTGTTCTGATTGCACAAACTGTGCTAGCATATGGCCTCCTGAGGCTCCTCGTTGATGCTGAACTTCTACCAACTGTGCCATGTAGCTCTTATCAATCACAGCTTCACCCACTGCCAAGGGGTCTGTGGTCACAACTTGGTCCAGGGTATGAAGAAGTTTGCTGGAAATAAATATTTGTGAGGATTACATTAAGATAAAAAAACTAAGCAATTTAATTGTAGGATCTTATAAGAACCAAGGCAAAATCTTACTGCCCTATTTCATTATTGCTCATAGAGAGGCAATAATGCTGTTTAAATTACTGAGAAAAGATGACTTCTCACTCAAATACTATGGAGCTTTCACAATACAGAACAAAAAACACTAATCTCATGTATATTTACAGAAGAAAAAATTGGCCATTTGATATTTGAATTTTATTGTTACTTTGTGTTATAACCACCACAGATAGCTGGATAGGTGGATATAGAATCAAACTATTATTTTTGTTAATGATATATATGAGCAAGTCAATCACTTTGCTGCCATTTTTTTCATTTCATTGCTTTTGTATGGCAAGAAAGAGCTATCTTATTCTTCTGAAGTATTATTGCTTTACTTCTTACTTAGATCTCTTACATTATTTAAAGTCTAATAAGATTTATTCTAATTCTTTCTGAACACACTAGCCTATTCCTTTGCCTTAATGTGTAGTATTAATATTAACAAAATAAATGAATTGCAATTTTTATTGTGTAATTTATTTTGAGATATATTCCCTTAAATTTATTTTGAGATATATTCCCTTAAATAAATATATTCCCTAAAATATTTGTCCTATTTTATGAAATTTTGAGATAGCATATATCTATGTCTAGTTGTACCAATAGTTAAGTCTTTTGTAAGTATGCCTCTTATTAACTATAATACACTTCTTTTCAAACTTATGTTAGCGTCATTCCTTATCAAGAAATGTTCTTATTTTGCAGTAAATGTTTTGCTTCTTGCTATAGAATTCTTCAGACTTACATTTAAGTCACATAGGGAAATTGCTGAATTAATACTTTTTCTCTATCCTATGCTAATGTAATAAACTAGTTCACGCAGCTCCATAACATTAGGAAATGTTTCAGAAGAAATGAAAAAGCAAAGAGAAATTTGGAAATTCAGAGTAAAGAACACTAGAAATATTCATTTTAAGCAGGGTGATAAATTAGCAAGGCAGCTCACTTTTGGACCAACAATCATGAAATTAAACCAGAGGTAAAGCTACTTAAAGAGCTTCACAACCCAATGCAGCTATCCACTTGGGAAAAATTTTCATTTTAAAAAATAAGAAAAACATAATAAATTTTGATGTTCTGCCATGGATGAACTCAGCAAGTTCCTACCAAAAATGCAGAGACTGCCAAAAAACACCTTCTGATCCAGCCAACAATTCCAGTAGCAGTACTTGATCAACAGCTGATGATGGGAGTCAGTACTTCTGAAACATGTCCTACTGTCATGTTACTAAAGATGGAGATAGCATTAACAGTTGATTACATCAATATAGGATATATTATCACTCCATTGTCTACAAGGTACAATTTAATTAACTTTTTCTCTGTTGTAAAGATCACAACTACAGAATTTAAGACTATTAGGAGCTTCAAGGTCTGTCTGTAAACAGGGCATACATTCATTTTTCTTTGCTGAAACACTTCCAACTATATTTTGGATTTTGCTATGAACAGTATGCAGGATATTTCTTTCTTGTAAATCCAAGCTAATAATTCCTGAAGATCATCAACCATCAGCTCCAAGTTCTAGAATGACATTACTGAAGATATTTTCCTATAAATATCTTCATATACATGCATATATGTGCATGTGTGTATATGTATATGAAGATATATATAAACAATATTTTCAGAGCTCTGGCATACCACTAGCACTTTGTTTAACTTAAGGCTCCCAACTAGTTCACAATATTCTTCCATTCTTCATGTCAGTCCTGGCAGTGTAATGATAACCATACTTAATTGATATCATTGTATGATTCAGTTCAACTACACACTCTTAAAGCTTCACTTACTTTTCATAAATGTATGGAACCGGTTTCGAGAACATTTAGTTCCCATCTTCAGCCAGGCTAAAGTTCAACTGTCGGATCATTCGTTGAGATGTGAGAATGTATACTCTGCTCTGGTGGCGGTGTGATAAACTTGTAGTTTATGTTTTCATCCCCGACAATGTCGAAGTTCATTATGCTGTCTTTGTATTTGTAGATGTAGATTTTTTCCCAGGTTGCTAATTCCGTAGGTACTTGAACTGATTTTAATAATTTTGCTTTATTTATTATGTCGTGATTTTCTGTCCAAAAATGATATGCTACTGCTGATTTCTCTATTTGCTTGTACTTTGTGTTCCTGAAATGTTCCTTTAACCGTGTACCTATATTTCTCTTTGTTTTTCCAATGTAGATTTTTTCACATTCTGCACAGTTTATTTTGTAAATACCTGATTTTTCCTGTTGTGGAATACTGTCATTAACATTATCTATCAGTAAATTTTTAACATTAAATCTATCAATCCATGTCAACCTGATATTAAAATCTTTAAGAATATTCTGAAATATTTTTGTGGCCCATGGATGATATGTGAATTTTTTAAAAATTAGTTTATCTTTCGATGCTGATAGTGTTGTGGTTTCTTTGATATGTTTTTGTCTCTTGAATCTCTGCACCTTTTTATGTACTAGTTCTTTTTTAAAACCATTTTTAACTGCTGTTTCTTCTATTTGTTTGTATTCTTTAAAATATTCTTCTTTGCTAATTTGTAGGTTAACTAGCCGGTGCATTAAACTGTTAATTACTGCATGTTTGTGTGCTGTGGGGTTAAAACTGTCAGCTTTGATGTGATTATCTGCATGTGTATTCTTTCTGTATATTCCAAATTTAAGTTTTTCTTGGCATTTCATTATTTTAATATCCAACATGCTGCCATTCTTGTTAACCTATAAATTAGGAAAGAAGAATATTTTAAAGAATACAAACAAATAGATGAAACAGCAGTTAAAAATGGCTTTAAAAAAGAACTAGTATATAAAAAGGTGCAGAAATTCAAGCGACAAAAACATATCAAAGAAACCACAACACTTTCAGCATCGAAAGATAAACTAATTTTTAAAAAATTCACATATCATCCATGGGCCACAAAAATATTTCAGAATATTCTTAAAGATTTTAATATCAGGTTGACATGGATTGATAGATTTAATGTTAAAAATTTACTGATAGATAATGTTAATGACAGTATTCCACAACAGGAAAAATCAGGTATTTACAAAATAAACTGTGCAGAATGTGAAAAAATCTACATTGGAAAAACAAAGAGAAATATAGGTACACGGTTAAAGGAACATTTCAGGAACACAAAGTACAAGCAAATAGAGAAATCAGCAGTAGCATATCATTTTTGGACAGAAAATCACGACATAATAAATAAAGCAAAATTATTAAAATCAGTTCAAGGACCTACGGAATTAGCAACCTGGGAAAAAATCTACATCTACAAATATAAAGACAGCATAATGAACTTCGACATTGTCGGGGATGAAAACATAAACTACAAGTTTATCACACCGACACCAGAGCAGAGTATACATTCTCACATCTCAACGAATGATCCGACAGTTGAACTTTAGCCTGGCTGAAGATGGGAACTAAATGTTTTCGAAACCGGTTCCATACATTTATGAAAAGTAAGTGAAGCTTTAAGAGTGTGTAGTTGAACTGAATCATACAATGATATCAATTAATATGATTGGCTTCACTGTGCAAGTTCCAATTTACATTTAAGACAACACTTTATTTAAATGCATCACAAGAACACAAGAGTCCACCCGAATTCCTACCTATCGAACTTCTACGAATGATCCATTAGTCATGAACACCTGATGATGTGGAAAAAATGTCCACGAAACATGTGTTCTAAATAAAATCTCATTTAAGTGAAACCAAAAAGAGTGTTCTAATATTCCAACTCGCAGAGATCACATTTTTTAGTTTACTGACCAAGCACTAAGCTGCTCACTGTCATTTTCTTGCAGAAATGAACTCAAATTATGATTATATGTTGCACTTTGCAATGTTAATAAAATTCCCAGTAATGAATCTGAGTTGGTTTCACACAATTATGAATAGTGTTTTACTAACTGTGTCAATTTTCCAGACATTTATATTTTCAGTTTCTCCATAGATTAGACTGAAAATCAGACATTATTTCATATGCAGCATGTTCAGGTTCAAATAAAACAACTACAAAAAATGAGGTTAGGCTTATATGCTAATGAGATACATAAGCTACAATGGCAAGACTCAACATCTGTGAATACATGAAAGTCAAACTGATCATCCATTAGAATCAATCACTTATCATAACTTTATCATAGGTTGAGAATGATGAAGATAGCATCGAAAGCAATGAATATAACAAGAAGGGGGGATCAAAGATGTGCCTTAGTTCTTATAACCACCAAGTAAAGTGCTGAAAATATTAGAGGGAAGTTCAAATACAAAACATTTTGAATTATTAATAAAATAATGCTTCGCAATTATCTACTTTAAACTAGAATAATCATATAGCCCTTAAAAAGGTAATGGAATGCCCTTTTGGATTGTTCTAGAAGCCTGGTATGATAGCATCAAAAAGTTCACAAAAGTTTGTTTATATAGGAAGAGTTGCAGCAACTGTGTTTCACTGCATTACAGTGCAACTTTGTGTACTATTGTGGCAAGAGGAATGAAAGTGCATTAATGTGAGTGATTCTATTGAATGAGAACATGATGTGTGCTTAGGGTGGTAAAGATGCAACATCAAGTTCATTTGTCACTTAGACAAACTTACATTCCAAAGGTACTGCAGCAACACTCATCTGATTTTGTCTGCAGACTTTTTGTTGTTCAATATGCTCAAGATGGGGCTCTGTGGTGAATATTCTGAACAATTAAAGACATGCAACGGCTGCTCTGAGTTCATGCCAAAGGAGGTATAGCAGAAGTATTTCCAGCAATGGTCAAGCTGCAAGAAGGACAGAATATATATACACATTGGAGGGGCATTCTAAAAGTTCTCGACCTACCAAGAAAACACAAGATTTCAGAGAATTTTTTTTTTCCTTTTTCCTTTTCTTTTTTCTTTCCTTTCTTTTCTTTCCAACATAGTCACCTTGTAAATCAATAAATTAAGTCCAATGACTTTCCAACTTTTTAATACCCTCAGTAAAATAAGATTTGTGCAACTAAGAAAAATAGGATCTGTCTCAGCTTCAACCTTATCCTTTAATTTGAATCTTCATTCACAACGCCATTTCTTCAGATTTGGAAACAACAGTAATCACTAGGAGTCAAATATGGTAGATGTGGAGGCACTTAGAAACGAAAATCATGCAGTTTTACAATGTGTGAAGATACATTAATGAACAAGAACTTTCTTTTAAACAGGGTGTGAACAGTTAGCCTTCAGTTGGTCCAGAATAAAGCATAATAATACCTCAGTGATGGTACTACCCTTCTAGAGATAGTCTACCAGCACCATACCATGAGAATCCCTGAAAACTGTAGCTGTAAATTTTCATGCAAATGGAATCATTTTTGCTTTCTTTAGTGCACTATCACTTGTTGCCACCTACTGTTTGGGCTCTCCATCTCTGTAATGATGAATCCACTTTTCATCTATTGTTATGAAATGTCAAAGAAACTCACTGGCATTGCATTAAAACAAGTATAAATATTCTTGCAAGTGTTCATTCAAATGCATTTTTGGTCTATTTTTAACAAATGCGATACTAATCAAGCAGAAAACTTTGTGTATCAAAGTCTTTGCAATGTCAGCCAACCTATTTACTTTCATAATTTCAATTGGCAATGATTGAGTACCGCATTGTGAATTTTTGTTATCATCTTGTTGGTTGTAGCAGTTTGTGATACACTTATCATCTCGAATGGAGTACAACCATGATTAAATTCAGCAGCCCACTTTTTAACTGTTGAAAATGAAGGGTAAGAATCCCTTAATGTGGAATCTACACTTATTTCTGTTGGGATTAAATCCTTCAAAACAAAGTACTTTATCATAGTTTGCATTTCAGTTTTATCCATATTGTAGAACATGTTAACACTAATTAAAATGTAAATTGGAACTTGCACAGTGAAGCTAATCATATTAATTGATATCATTATACGATTCAGTTGAACTACACACTCTTAAAACTTCACTTACTTCTCATAATTGTATGGAACTGGTTTCGAGAGCATTTAGTTCCCATCTTCCAAGTTCTCGAAACCGGTTCCATACATGTATGAGAAGTAAGTGAAGCTTTAAGAGTGTGTAGTTCAACTGAATCATACAATGATATCAATTAATGTTAACAAATGTTAACACTAGTTTGTTTACACAATGGCCACAAACAAGCTACTACACTTACATGTCTGAAACTTTACATCTAAAGGATGATACTTAACAATTATGATAGTAATTTGGCCATCTTCACAACAACTCTAAGTCAAGTCAAGAACATTTCAAATCCCCACGTATATTTGTGCAGGAATACATGCTCACTGAGACAATGTTTCAAGGTTCATTAAACTTCCTATAAAAACATTTAATTTGGATCTATTTCTTGAGTGATTCAGAAAACTTTTAGATATTGCTCCAGATATGACAAATTTGTATTGTAAAGAGGAAAAAACAGTTGTGCATAAATTTCTAAATTAAACTAAAAGAAGATAGCAGACTGAAAAATAGTTCTTATCACTCTTAAATTTAAAAAAAGCATCAGAGAACAGGTCATAACTCAAAATCTGAAATTTAAAGAGCACTAAGTACAGGCAGCTACATAATTAGCATTCTAATTCTAATCCAACTAATCATATGTAAACTTGTAGTCTTTAATAGCCCATACAGGACTAATCAACATATTACATTTTTTTAATGAAGACGGAAATAAAACATAATAGTGCAAATAGCAGAAAAGAATGATAATGAAAATGAGTTAACTGACTGAAAGCTTATAAAAAGATTTAACAACTCTAATTACAAATACAGAGAAAGAAAAAATTTCAGAGGAGTTATGTAACATATTAAACTCTTTTCTAAACCTTTTAGCAAATATACTACATCTCAAACATAAAAATGCAAAACACGCCGAAATTCTAAACATAAGTATTCATTTTTTACACTGAACTCCATCTACCTACATAAAATAAGATGCATTTTGGGAGAATCTCTTCCATTTCAAGTAATGGTTCAGTGAGCAACTGAAGATGGGAGAGATTCTCTGGGAATGCATCTTATTTTATGTAAGTAAATGGATTTCAATGTAAAAAATGAATTCCTAAGTTTAGGATATATTACCACTCCATTGTCAACAGCTTTGTAAGTACAAATTTAAACCCTAAAATTCTCTTAAATAGTGACTTGAGGAAACATAATAAAACAAATTGAATTATAAATTACCAATTCACATGCAAAACTGCAGTAAGAAATGTACTGGAGTTTACAAATATTAGTAAAACATTTAAGATGAAAATGTATATAAAAATCCATCAGACAACAAATCAATAGTTGGCAAGGTATTTCTGGCCAGAGAAATGTGGATTAAAGCAAAAATCAATTGTGACTAAAACAGTCTCAAGAACAGATTTGCACATCTGAGGGACAACGATTTACATTCACAAAAACCAAAATAAAATACTAAACTTTTGAGATTCCTTTCTATTTATCAAAATATTTAGATTCTACACAAAACTAAAGAGATGATAGCAAACAGCAACAATGAGGATCTTCCACTGGATACAAATGAAAGCAATATGGCATTGGAAATCATTATAAATACAATATTAACAAACCAAGTGAAATGTGTGATACACCAAAATTGATATTATCTTATTTCTTCAGTGAGCTAAGTACACTGCTACTTGTACAATCAAACAGATACTGAAAAATATTTAAATATTCAATCATATAAAGCAATGTTTTTTCAATATATTACTGCTTCATACACCAAAACAACAGAATGTGTACTGCTTCATATGCATGAACACATGGCAAACAATACTAAAAATTGTAGTTTACAGAGAAAACATAAGGAAACTTAATACAGTAATGCAGTAAAGATTATTACCTCATAGACTTTACAGGAATTCCAAAGGACTGGATAAACAAAACCAACTGCTGTGGATCTAGGTCTATCAGGGCTGCATCCACAAGTCTGTCTACATTAGAGCGTATCATTCTTAGCTTCAACCAATCAGGAATTAGCAAAGCCTCTTCTGAAGTATCCACAAGATATGCTTTAGGTAGTTCCTTGTTTAGTGAAAACCAGATTTCCAAAAGGTTTTCAAACAGATTAGCATCTAAAAAAAGTTTTATTTAATCAGATATTAGTAAACATTTCATGAAAAAAGAACATAATGGTGTTTAATAATGTTTCAATCTATTCCTTAAGATATTTATGGCTAACTATTTAAATTGAAATTTATTTGCTAGATATTTTTCTTAGTTAAATAATATACAAGATTACAGATACCATTGAAAAATTTAAATTCACGAAGGTAAATTAACTGTAGAATTAAATGTATGGAAATTTACTACTACAAAAAATAAAGAAAATTTGGTTAATTTTGATCTTCTGAAATAATAATAACTTCATCTCCAAATTAATCAAATCTTTCAGAGAGACATCTGCATACTATGACAGTGAATTCATGTCGATGATAAAGACAACAGGTTATGAAACAATAAGTTGTAAAATATTAGTAAAATTTGAGTGATTTCTTGCTCTGTTAATTATAATTAAATTTTGTTTATAAATAGATCAAAAGGTTAAAAAATACAATAACTTTTAATCAATATCCAAAAGTATATAGTTTAGTGAGCCAGATGACATACAGCAACTACAAACTTAAAGTATATTCAAAATACCTACAGAAAGAAGAGTTCTTTTAATTAGTACCAAATCTATTATCTGATTTATCCTTCTGAACCATATTGATAATAGATTATTGTGCCATAATAAGATATACACAAATTACAAAAATGAATGAATGAGTAGTGTTTAATGCCCATTTTTGCTTCAGAGGCACCACAGGCGATGGACACTGGTGAAACATGAAATGAAATGATATATTGGGAAAGGATTTATTTTTATGGAAGGAAACGTTCCAGGCCTAAGTTTAGGGTACCTCCCCAGCATTTGCCATTTATGAGGACTGAGGAAAACCTGGAAAAAATCAGCCAAAATTAATAAAAATGAAGTACTTTTGAATATACATATTAAAAATCACTGTTAGAATTTACTATAAGAATTTTCTCAACATGCACCCTTCGGACAACATAAAAACCATTATGACAGAGATCTTAGCCATCAAATCTCCAAACAAACAAGTAACCTTACAATATGCTCATGTTGGATTTAATGAGAGCAGAAGGTGACACAATGCATACAAAGGGTAAAATGTATGGGGGGGGGGGGGGAACCAAAGAAAGGATCACAAAGATAATATGACAAAATAGGACAAAAATCAGATTAGTATTAATAATGTTTTCAAAATATTAAGAATACTCTTTCACAGTTTCACTTCCATGGTTTCACTTGTTGCAGATTTACTCACACTTACTGAGTCATTTAACAGCTGAGGATGTAGAAAAGGGTCCATGAAACATGTCCTTAGTAAATCTCCAATAAATGAAACATTAAAGAGCATTCTTAATATTGCGACTCAGAAGAGATTATTAATGCATATTTCACTGTGTTAGATTCCAAATTGAATTAATATTGAAATCAGATCAAATTACTGAATGAACAAGTATGCCTTAACAGAATATCTTGTTAAAATTAAAATAATGAAAGACAGTTGTCGAATATATGAACAGAAATAAGAATTTAAAAAAGAATATTAATGGCATGCAACCAACTTAATAAAGACAACCAAAAAATGGAAAATTAGAAGTCCTAACTTAATAAAAGAAAAAAAAAAAAAGAAGAAGAAGAAAGAAAAATTTTCACAATGGAACCGTGCTGGCGATGAAGGAAATTTGCCTTTGAAACATGTCCAAGTAAGTGAAACAAAACTAGTGAAATTTGAGTAACTTCCTCATAAATAATTTGTTATATGATACTATATTTCCCCATGAAAATCCCAAACTATTCAAATTTATATTAAAACTTGGTCACTTTTACCTCTAAGCTGACAATATGTCTAGCATTAAAATTGTGTGTGTGCATGCATGTAATTTTTTTCCCCCTTGCTTTAAATTGAAGATAATATTAAATTAAATAGCAATCAGAAATGCTTATCTCATCTTTTAACCCAATGAATCTCTTTTCTGTTTCATAAGGTCCTTGTTATGCAAAACTCAAACTTACAGCTGGGATCCAACAATATAACTCCCAAACGTATTTGTTCAGTTATGTATGTTGTTTTAAGACCATCTAACATATATATTTATTTCAGCTATTTCATCTGGCTTTGAGAATTCAGAAAATGATACTTATGATGGGAACCACTTTAGATACTGTTACTGTAGATAAACTGACTAACTATGTTTTTAATTAAATACTTTTAGAATCTCAATGCTATGCCATGAGAGGTGAAAGGGAAATATTAGATCAGGAAAAGCAAATACAGGGTCCCTTTCTGTTTCTTAAGTCTTTGGAGCATGTACATTCTGAAGTTCCATTGAGCTGTCTCATCTTGGAGCCAATGCTGCTTATATGGTGCACCTCTATTTCCAAAATGTTTTTTTTTTCCCCTATACTGTTTGGCATTTTATCTAATGTATATGGATTTGACTTACAGACTCTTATCTTTTAAACTGTCCCACAAATAAAAATCATAGGTATGAGGAATAGGTAGGCTACAACCTTTTACATACTTGTTTAAATGCTACATTGGCTACCTCCAGCAAACAGTAAAGATTTCAACATAATCTTTTAAAACGTATGCATTTTTAAGCAAGCTCAGAAGTTTTAAATTGCAAAATATTCTAATGATTTAGCCATTCCATTTATCACTTAATGCCCAGTTCATCTCACATATTCTTGTTTGAATGTATGTATATGTATTCCAAACATTGATAAAATACTATAACTTATTAGCCTTGAGAGGACTAGTTCCCATTGGATTGATTTCACTAAGCTGCATAAAGCATGACCTAAACAAATTATTGTCATGATATAAATTGTTATGTAGAACCAGTAAATTTCAGGTTGGCACACCAAAGCCCTGCCTCTCTAGTTCTAAAATACAGGTCGGTATATGTATTTGGAAAAACTTTTAAATGCTGAATTAAAAAACATGCTCACCCTCAAGTAGGTCAATAGCTGAAACATGTCCTAACTGAAATACAGTAAGTGAAGTGTGTAAGAAATGTATCAGCATTATATTAATTAATAAAAGAAAATTAATATATTTTATATATGCATATATTGCAAATAATTACTCTTGTTTCATATAGTACCTTGTCCTGGACCATAGTTAAGCAAGATGACCATGGCATGAACAACTAAAATGTGCATTGTAGCCTCTTCACCAGTGCTCCAGGTCACCAGAATTTGATCTTGGCTTTCTGACCAAGTGTAAGCCTCCCTTCTTGGTTCCCGTGCCTATAACATCAATGAATAGTCAGTCGACTTTTAGGTTGCTACTAAGATGAATTCTGGTATTCATCCAAATTTTTACAATAGCATTCTACAAAAGAAGATTTATAGCTGAAAACAGAATATGAATAATATCCCTAAATAAGAATTTCAAGCCTTTAACCACCAGTCAATACTGTTGCAAAGGTGATAAAATATAGATAATAATTTTTCTTCATGTTTAATAGAATAATTTTATAAACCAGTTCAGCTTCTCATGCTCACCTTATGCTGATAGAGAATATGATATACATATTGTTTTTAAGATTTTAATGATTATACCACTCTCTGTAAGTTTTAAAATTATTAACAAATGGATTAATGAAAACGCAAATGTAAATATGATTATTATGAAATTATCTGGCATTTGCCTTTTTGCAGTAAGGAAAACTTCTAGAAAAAAAATTTAAAAAAAAAAACATCTACTGGAAAGACAAACCAGGCTTTGTTTTTTGAGTCAAGAAAATGAAATATATGCTGAGAGAACTTACATAGAAATTATAGGCATTGTTAAAAAAAAGAGAATAATGCATCTGAATTAGTGCCAAGTAACTATAGGATTAGCTGTGATTAGAGTTCAATGTTGTGCCTCAGTACCAAAACTACAGAAGGATTAGGTTAAATTTCCAGGTTCACAATTCCCCCACTTTTCCCCGAAACTGTAAATGTTCAGGATCTTAATGTACTCCAGATTTATTGCAGCATTCCAAAAGAGAAAACCCTGAATTTGTTAAAAAAAATGGCTACTATCTATCAACATTGCAGAAACACACACAAAAGAATATGTAAAACTCGCAGAACTATGCAAGCTTACTTCACGTTTGAAGGAAAGTTTTATAAATAAAAATCAGGTTTAATGATGGGTAGTCCACTATCTCCATTTTTGGCTGATCTGTTCATGAGCTATTTTGAAACACATATAACGAAAGCCTTCCCATACATATTCAAAACATGGTACAGATATGTTGATGATGTGTTTGCCACTGTAGAAGATAGATTCATAGAAGATTCATTGAAACTGTTGAACTTGCAAGAAAAAACCATAAAATTCACTATGGAAACCGAGGTTAATAAAACTTTACCTTTTCTGGACCTAAGGATAATAAAAAGGAATAAAAATATCGAATTTGGTATATACAGAAAGGACACACATACCGACAATTACATAAAAGCAAAAGGTTTCAACCCCAGACCCCACAAGGAAGCAGCATTCAATAGTATGACATATAGGCTAGTTAATACACCACTCAGTAAAGAAGAATACAGGAAAGAATACGCACATATAATACACACAGCAGAAATAAATGGATTTAACAAACAAATGGTAGATAAAAAAATAAAAAGATTTAAAAATAAAAAGGAAATTAAACTAATCACTATACTCAGTTCTTCACTTACAGAAAATACTTATCAAAAATTCACATATCACCCTTATGTTAACCATAAATTCCAAAAAATTTTCAAAAAGTATAACATTACTCTGGCACCAATAAACAGATATAGTGTTGGTAAACTATTAACTCTAAATAAAATTTAACAAAAAAAGAACAAAGAAGAAAATTCAGGTATATATAGAATTAATTGCAAGGATTGTGACAAAATATACATAGGAAAAACAAAGAGAAATCTGGGGATAAGATTAAAGGAACACTGGAGAAATATTAGACACAAACAAGTAGAAAAATCAGCAGTGGCTGCACATTTTTGGAATGAGAATCATGAAATAGAGAAGGACATAACATTACTAAAAACAATTCAACATCCGAAAGAACTTAATATATGGGAAAAAATTTACATAAAAAAATATGAATACAAACTTATGAATTTTGATATACCGGAAGCAGACAACATATTGTTTAAGTTCATTAACAGACCACCAGAGCAAGCATAGTAACATACATACTTTGCTGAAATTGACTCCTCAGTCGTCATTTTGGTTGACAATGTGAGGAATGTACCTCATGAAACATGTACCAAAATTACTTTTATAAGTGTGTTTGTGAAACTTAAAGAGAGTTTTAATGTGACAACATGATTTTTAGTGTTTTACTTTAAATCAAAATAAAATTAACAAAAGTTTCACTGTGTGGATTCCGACATTCCGTAAACATATAATGGATTGTGTTGAGATATTAAAATATTTTTATTATTTGTGCCTTTCGTTGGATTGGAGTCTGGTCCCCTGGATATTCCAGTGGGTAGCTGCTGATGAACTGAGGACTGGGGTCTAGGAAATCAAACTGAAAAATTTTATATTTAATTATTTAGAATTAAAAACTAATAATAGTATTTGATGATTGATAAATTAAGAGCAATATGTAAATTTAATTGTAATGTCCTTTGCTGAAACAAACGTTAATTCATTCATTCCTTTTTTCAAAAAAATATGACAATGGATATTGAATGTTTATATCTTAACAAAAAGTAATAGTATTGGTAGTGCAGAATGAATGGTTGGAAAGAACAATAGCATTCAAAAGAAACTGGCACATATATACTTCCAAAGTTGATGTTGCAATTATCGCCACAGAACTCAACAGTAGACAGTTTATGTTTCTTAATGACAGTATTACTATTAATTATGCCATTTCAACATCCATTAAGAACCTTTCATTCATTCATCTATAGGCATGAAATACTTCATAACTGGCAGGAATTTAATTTATTTCCTGTTTTATGCATCTGTTTTAGCTATGACAGAAATACATTTCTCAGTCCTTATGAAGCTGATCAATTACTATGGATCCTATTACATTCCAGATGATAGCCTCATTTGTTTTGGCAAGTGCAAATTCTGGTCAAAAAAGTTTCAAAATTAGTTAAGAAGAATAATCAGAGGTTTCAAAACTTACATCATGTGATACGAAATGGAACACAATTGTTGCTTTCATGTAGAATTGCTGTTTTTAAAATATATAGATAATGAAGAACATTTTGCATCTATTAGACAAACCTCTTTATGCTTAGCAATTTTCAAGTGGTCTTTAATGTCTGCCACATGTTATAGAGAAAATTCAATCACAATAATCATATTACACCCATTCAGCTTCATGGCAATTTCTTTTAAGGAAAGGAAAGTTCTTTTGTACCTCATCAGTGAACTTACAATTCCTTTAAGACATCAAAGCGATAGGAACAAAGTAGAATTATAACTTAAAATAAAGCAAAACCAGTGGCATACATGCACATCACTTGAATCACTATAATAATGGATGAGCTGCATTGAATGATGCTATGTCATAGATACACAAAAATTGTAAGTGCACATGGTTTCATAGTTAGTAGTGGTCTAACCACAACTGAAGCGATCATGATGCAGATGAAATACAGATATTATAAAGTTTAGCATAGCATCATTATAAATCTATTTGCTTTCCTATTTTTACCTCCCCCCCACACACACCCACCCACAAACACACACAAAAATGGCAAAAATAATAATATGTCTTCCTGGGACAATTAACAAACCAGTCAAAACAGTGAAACAGGATCTTAAAATCAGGATATATGGTCAACCTACCAATTCTGTTGATGGTTTTAGCATATAAAATTAACTTTTTCCTAATTAGATCTCTGGTGATCAAATTCTTGCACTCAGAGAAACTTCTAGAAAAAGAGAATTAAAAAACGAAAAAACAATTTCAGTAACATCCGAACCCAATAATAATTGGTATAATTAGATCATGCTACATAGGTTAGATTTGTATTTGTTTAGACTATGTAACATCTATAGTATCAGAAGGCCTGTAAGAAATAAAAACAGAATTAAAATGAAAACATGTTTTTATTGCAACCTTATTGCTAGGCAAATGTTAATAATGTAAGGTTGTCATGCATATATGACCAATATTCTTTATTTGAGAATTTAGCAATTCATACCTTTAAGGCTTGGTTTCCATGACCAATATTCTTTATTTGAGAATTTAGCAATTCATACCTTTAAGGCTTGGTTTCCAAGGTTTTTTTTTACTAGAACATTTGCTTCTGCAAACATTTTTAAAAAAATTGTTGTAAACCGTTCTCTTTTTTATATATGAAAATAGTTCTTTCACACTATTTGTATGTAGAACATTAGTTGGAAATGAAGAATCAGACTTAAAAATTTGGGTCACGGCACAGATTTGAACCACGGATCTTCAGCCTTCCAAGCCAGTACTCCTACCAACTGAGCTACCGCATCTTCCTCAAAGCAAAGAACCAAGAATCTCTCTCTTTTTTGTTTCTTTTGCTTAACACTGAATAGACTTCCAAAAAATTTGAGTTTGTTCAAGTTAAGAAGCTACACTGTAGCCCCATCACTTAGCCAAATGTTTACCAGATCCTCAATATTATCTTTCTTTTCCCAACCAACTTGCAGTTGCAAAGCAATGCTATTCAGTCTGTAGCTTATATGCCATGACTCATACATAATCAGTTCTTTGACCGAGCAGTTACAATAGTGCGTCATTTTAGTCACAAACTTCAGAAGCTTGTCATAGGGTGGGAAGTGGCAGAATCAATGACACGTTTACATAAGATACTAGCATAATAATTTATTTGTAGTTTAATTTTGGATTGATCATGGATTGATTGCTACATTTATTGGTAAGCGCATGAAAAGTGAGTTGCTGAAATTAAGGTTTTGGTCTTTATATTGCGCCATAAATATAATGCTCAAAGAGCTAATATCTGCCCAGTTAAACCTTTTTATAACAGTAAGGTAGCATATTTTAATGTACAATAAAATAATGTGCATTTAATTATGTATTTTAGATTAAAATTCTCAATTCACTACACTTTCAGTTAAGGGTAAAAAAATTACTTCACTCATCTTAGAATTACATACTGTTATTAAGCTCATAATATCAGTGTGTTCAGATATCACAAAAGGGAAATTTGCATTCCATTTTTATTTTTTGAAAAACCACATGACAGTCTCCATATTTAATGTGGCGACAAGAGGCACCAGGAAAATAAATTCTTTGAACACTACCATAAGAGTATTCATAGGCTTTATTATACACACAAACTGAGTTCTTATGTTTAGCACTTATAACTATGTATTACCTTCTGTAAATATGAATGAAACATGAGCATCAGTGCATGGTGAGTACTTGCTGCTCCAGGGATCTCATAATCTGCTGATGGTAAGATAGCTGCTACAATAGAGCTCCGCTCAACAATTAACTGGGCCATGTCCTGAACAAGCAAATATTTAACTGTATTTTACAACTTATTAACAATTAACACGAACTGTCAAATCAAAATTACTATTTTGATTACTTTTATTTTTTAATTTATCTTTAACGGTATAATATTATAACTATAAACCTCTCTCTTGAAACTACTTTATCACAATCTTTTTCTGTAACATTCAGATGAACCCAAATAAATTATTCTTACTATCCTGCAGAAATTCTTTCCTTGACTCTCTTTGAAACACTGTTTTTCAAGAATTTTTATCTGCCCTTTCCAGCCAATTGCTTACAATGAATGCAGCAGTTGTAGAATTTTTTAATATATTTGTATTCAATACATTTTCTCCCATTTATTTAGAAACCTTGATTTTACTTGCAATATATTAATGTCACTTAAAAAACATTCAAATAACTTTTTTTATATTATTCACCCACACATAGATGATTATTATTTTCAGATATCTCAAAATCAATAGCAATAGTAAAAGCAAGTGGATACATTATATGTAAAAAATAAAATAAAAAGAATATGCATATGTTTAATTTAGTTTAATTTTTTTCATGGTAGGTTTCTTTGCAGAACTGTAGATTTCATCAGAAATAACATACAGTAAAACCTTATTAATTTAAACGGGATTAATTTAAAATCATATATAATTCATAACATTCAGTGTTTCCAGTCTTAAACCAATGTTTTTTATATTATTTATAGTTTGGTTATTTCGAAATATTGTTATTCAGTATTTAAAACATGTTTTAGGTTCCACATCTAAAAGCAAATTGTTTATTCAAAAGTAATGGTATATTTCCTCTCGCTCTGATCTACAAATACTTTTGAAGACCCCTGGGAATTTCCCTATCAGCAAGATGCAGCTCTTTGGCATTTTTGCCCATTCTCTTTCTACATCACACTTCGTCAAAGAAGTACAGGAGTGTTGAGGAATCACTGTGCTTCTTCCATTGCCTCTCCTTTGAGTTTTCCATACAAAACAGGACTACTGATCAGCTAAAATAATGAATGCAAATATGATTATATTTCTGCTTTAATTTTAAAAATTTGCCAATTCTAGTTGCATGCCTCCCTTGAGAAATAGTTGTGGTTATGGTGTCACAACCAGTTACAACATATACATATTCATGAATAATGCAACTCGTATGTTTTCACAATGCCAGAACAAAGACACTGAGTGAAAAACCGACTATAATCAGAGAAATGGACAAAAAAGAAAAATCAAAAACTGAAATTGTGAAGGCTTATGTCATTCCCTTTCTAGTTTGTCAACCTATCTGAAACAACATGAGGGTATTGAAATCCAGATAATTCAAGAGCAGAGCTGAACAAAAGAAGATAAAATCAGGGGTGCAAAATATAGCAATGTGGAAGACAAGGAGTGGTTTCATCATGCATGTGCTAATAATGTTCTGATCGATTGAGAGCTAGTAAAGGAACAGTGCAGGCACTGAAACTAGGAATATAGATTTTAATTTCAAATGGTTGGCTAGTGTTTCAAGCTATGCCATAACATTATATGACAGGTGTTTGTGGAGAGGCTGCTACAGTGAATGCAGATTCTAATATCCAGTTATTATATTACCTAGAAAATGTGTCAATAATTGCTGAATACAAAGTCTAAAACATTTTCAGCATCAATGAGACAGCATGGTTTTATAATGAGCAACCAAAGCAAACATTAGTAATCAGTGATGAGAAGTGCTATGGATGTAAAGCATACAAAAATTGACTATGTTGCAATACCAATGTTAACATAACATTACTGCCACTTGTAGGCAAATTTGCAAAGCATGTTGCTTCAGAGGAGTAAAACATTTTTCATGCAGGAACAAGTCTTCCAAAAATATTTGGATGATTGGAAAACTGTTCCAGTACTGTTACTGACCCTGGAGAAGAAAATGGCATGCCTAACAAGAATATTCCATCATTCTTGATTACATAGGATCACTTAACCAAAACAATATTTTGCTAAAACATGTGCAGCTCCTCTACTTACCACCAAATACAACAAGCCTTATAGAACCTCTGAATCAAGAAATCATAGCAAACTTCAAGTGTACATATCGAAAAAGATGTATGATATTTCCTACAAGAAATTTCCAGAAGTATTGCATCATTTGAAATCAGGAAATGGAACATAATGGATGTAATAAGGAGGATAGTGATGGCTTGGGATTGAGTGACAGCCTTTGTCATTACAAAACAATTTTGCTAAATTGGCTTTGGCTTTGTTAAAGAGGACCCAGCTGAGCAAAACAAGTGAAGGAAAGGAAGGCTGACTGGACAGGACTCAAGAAGTCATGGAAGTTGAAGGGAGTTTCAAAGACTTCATCAAAATTGAAGAAGCTGCCTTAATTTTAATTTTGGACAATCCTAATGAGAATTCACAGAATGGGCACATGGCTTCAAAATGTGAATGGCTGTTCAAAAGGAAGATGAAAGAGAAGAGAAATCCGTTTCTTCCCCATCATGCAAGGATGAACTATCAGTGTTGGAAGCCATAGTCAGACTAGTGACGCAGATCTTGAAATTGTTAAAGCTATGGACACATGCAGAAATTTGTAGCAAGGGCATACAGGAAGATTTAAAGCATACATTAATTTAAACATATTTTAAACTTCAACAGAGTATGGTAATTAAGTAAAATTGTACTTATGAAGCTGTAGACAATGGAGTAGCAATATATCTTACATTAATGTATTCAACTTGCAATAATACCAAAAAACATTCTCTATTTGCATTGAAACTCCTGAATTTATAACACAAATCTATACAGTTTACCATAGAAGAAGAGAGAAATGGATGCCTCTCATTCCTAGATTTAAAAATAATAAGAAATGTAAATAGTCTGTGCTTTGGAATTCACAGGAAACAAACACATACATAAAATTATATAAAAAATGATAGTTATAATCCCATCCCACATAAATATGCATAGTTTCATAGTTTAACACACAGATTAATCAACATCCGACAGATGGAAGCAGAGTACAAAATGAAATATCAACACAAGATGGCTATAACCAACGGTTTCAACAAAGACTGAATAACAAAAATCATTTAATAAAGCTAAAAGACAAAAATCAATAAGGGAAGTTTCCACATTTAAGAACACCGAAGAAAGATATAAATTTAAAAGTTTCACATACCATCCAACTTACCACAACAAATTTAGGAAGATATTCAAAGAACATAGAATAACTTTAGCCCCAAAGAACAATTATAATACAAAAAACTTATTACATTGCACAATAAAAGACACTATCCCCATAGAGCAAAAATCAGAAATAAATGAGATTTTTTTTTTTTTGAATGGTGTTTAAAGCCCATTTTTACTACTGTGGCACCACAGGCGGAGAATACTGGTGTTACAGTATTTTAATGAAATGATAAATTGGAAAAGGATTTTTTAAGGAAGGAAATGTTCCAGGCCTAAGTTTAGGGTACCTCCCCGGCATTTGCCAGTTATGAGGACGAGGAAAACCTGGAAAAAACCTCAGTCAGGGAGGACGGTCCTGGCAGGATTTGAACCCCAGACCTCCTGCTCATGAATCCGCACCTTAATGATCTCGGCCATTACCACCCGTGGCGGTATACATGAGATCAAATGTGCAGATTGTGATCAGAGATACATTGAGAAAACAAAGAAAAATTCAGAAATTTTAAAAAAAAAAGAACACTTTGGGAACATTCGGTTGATACAGGTAGTCAAACCAGCAATAGCAGCTCATTTTTGGAACAAAAATCATGAGATAAAACCAGAAGTCAAATTACTGAAACAACCTCACAACCCAATAGAACTATAAACTTGGGAGAGAATTTTCATGTTAAAAACAAGAATAACTTAATGAACTTTGATTTTCCTCTGCTGGATGAACTCAGCAAGTTACTGGAACCACCAGACACCCCCACAGGAACACATGCGTATCCATCCACCATTTCAAACGACACTCAGTCAACAGCAGCCAATGATGGGAGGGACCTCTCCCGAAACTAGTCCAATTTTTTAAAAAGTAAGTGGAGTTAGTGTTAACAAGTTGAATACATTAATGTAGAATATGGTAATGTTAATGTTTTGGTAAAAAAGATGTTACTTGCAGCATGTGTTCACATCTACATTGAAAGGAAGGAGGTGTGGTAGACCTGATTGCAGTGATGATCGAGGGTTCAATCCTGGCTGGGGTCAATGGATTTTTGGGCATAAAAATGGTAGTATGACTTCCTTTGGAAGGGAAAAAAAAGAACCTCAAGTCTAAAAGAAGAGGCCTCTGAGCAAAATTTACTGGACATTTCACACCCTGAATTGGATGGGAAGCTGATGACCTTAGATGTTAAAGAGTATCTGTAAATAAAATAAAGCAGATTCATGGGCACACCAAAAATTTCAAACGATTTTTAAAGATGTCAACTTTATTTTGGCTTCAGTGAACAAATGCAGTTTGAAAAACCTTCTAAAAACTGACACAAAGGACAAAATTTCGCCAGGAAAACAATCAGTTGCAAAGACTGCAATATGAAATATATGGGTTAAACAAAAAGGAACATTACACTATGGTTTAAGGAACACATGAGAAATGCAAAATATAAACATATGGAAAAATCAGCAGTAGCATACCATTTCTGGCCCCCTCCCCCCCAAAAAGAAGAATGAACTGAAAACTCTTAAAACCTCCTCAAAAACCCATAGAATTATCAGTATGGGAAAATAGATTTATAAACGAAAACAAGGAATATTTAGCAGCTAATTTTGATCTTCCAAACAACAGTAACCTCATCATGAAGTTCATAAAATCCATAGAACATCTTAATACCACGCTGGGAAGCTGGCTTTGGAATTCTGCTGATGATAAAGGCAACAGCCTTCCAATCATGTAAGTGTAAGTGGAACAAAACTAATGAAATTTGAGTGATTTGCTCATAAATAATTTTATTGCAATTTATTGCAATGCCAAGAAAAAGTACATTATAAATACAAACTATTATTACTAAGGGGCTTCCACCCACCTGGCCCAGGCCATTTTAGGTGTAACCCCTTATATTTATAAAAGTTTGGATACAATAATTAATTTTGTATTATCCCATTTATCTAAATTCTAATAAAACTAAAACAAAAATACAAAATTTTCATGTTATTTACTTCAGTCCCCGGTTCATCAGCAGCAACCTATTGGAATTCCAGGGGACCAAGTTCTGACCGATTGCCACCTCTTACTAATACTAATTTTATTAAAGCATTACAACATATGCTTACTACCAGATTCTAGAACACTCTCTCCTAATCTATTGTTCCTTTCTTCTCTTCACAGTTCATTTCCATTTATTTCTTACTTTCTCTAAAAATTTCACCATATTCTTACAGTTTTTTTCTATTGTTTTGTTAACATTACTTTTCTCCCTAATGTTTAATCTTATACTTTCTTTTCTCCATGTCTCAGTTTTTTTACATTCATAATTTGTATGTTTTACATCATCTTTATCCCCACATAATGGGCACACACCTTGTGGGTAATCATTTCTTTGACCTTTTAACCCCATATTCCTGCTCTTAGCCAGGCTATCCCCTTTCTTTCTTCATTATTAGATAAATAATTTGTTTTATTATACAAGACTATATTTTTATTTTAGAGTACAACCATTCAATGAGAACTATTGGTGCAACAATATTAAATATACATAAACTACAGGCCATTTTCATTGGCATTTAGGATTAGTGCTTTTAGGCTATCATATCAGTATATACACCATTTTCATTTCAATGTGGAATTATGTAGTTAGCACAAAAAGAAAATACAAAATATGAATTGATGAGTTAACATAAGCAATTCACTTCATTGCTTCAGTTTCTTTATTTTTCACCTTTTTTTTTATTTGGTTCCCGACTTAATACCTGAAGGTGAATGCTATTTACTTAGTATATTATATTCTTACTTTAGTCCATAAAATCTGATAGTATTTAAAATCCTAAGGATTTTTAATCAATAGCAGCCAAAATTTGTATCACTCTTTTTTCATTTACTCTATCTGAGGAGAAGGCAAATAATACAATGTAATTATTAAATACCAAGCATTTTTAAATAAAATTTTCTTCTCTCTTATACATATACAAGGGTTAGGGCATAAATTATGGTAATTTTTAATTTCTAAAACATAAATAATGTGCTCAAAATTTTATTGCATGTCCTGAAGAGTGTGTTATCAGTAGTGCATTATGATATTATTAGATGGCAGTATGGTTATCAAATGGACAGCATGAGAATACCAGCAGTAAGTCAACCATGCAGGATGGAAATTAATTGGTGTGAACAGAATTCTTATGTGAAAATAGATGTTCACCAAGGGCAACTGCCAGAGAATGCCACAGAGACCTGATGGAAGCTGTAGAAAATAATACCCTATCTTACCAACCTAGGTGGGTTGCAGCATTTCATTAAGGATGCAATTCAACCAGCAACCTTAAATGTTCTTGAAAACACATGCAGTAATGCATGGAATCAAATGACAATGGACACCGCTTGAGTTGCAGGCAGAACCATTTGGCCACTGAGAAGTAAATCACTCACAGGATTCTATATGAAGACATTTAATTGTGGAAAGTTGTAGTGGGGTGAGTGCCATATGCACCAACAGAAGTTAAAAAACAGACACAGTATGCAATATGCTACAACCATCTAACATGCTACCATATGATAACTATTTATTAAGAATTCATAGGGAATAATGTGTGTTGTTTTGGGTTTTAATGCCAATGTAGCCCTTGCATGTGGCATATTGTTGTTTATTGACTTTTTTACATTCCCTTATCTAACCATATTGCACATGATCTGCATTGTGCATATTTTGAACAGTACCACACACTCCCCTTTCATTTTTATATTTCAAGTATGTGGGATCAACATATGATTCCACATACTTGAGAAAAAAAATAGTTGCTATGACTTATACTGGAACCCTTATATATGCATGTGTGTCTATGTGCTTGCATACCTAAAGAGTATATATGTATGTGCATGAAAAGCAAAATTATATGGTATTAGCCAACTTACCAAAACAAGGTCAGCTAAGTCTGGAAGGATGTCATGTGTGGTATGATAAGCCAAGAAATGAATATAACTGCTGACCAATGCAGGGTCATTTTCCACCTGGCATGCAGCACGCAATGCTGTTACAACTTGAGGACGCACTGATGGAAAATGAGGCAGCTGTGGCAGTTGTCGTAGCAACCAAGGACTGCAAAAGCATAAAACAATTCTCTTAGAGATCATATGTTCAAATATTATACTTTTAAGAATTTAAGATTTTTGGACTTTAACAGCATAAAATCATCCACGTTTTATAATTACTAATAATACTGCATTTGATTGCTCATGGATAATGGAGGACATTAATTTTGAATGGATAAAGAAGTAAATAAAGAAATTTTCAACACTGATAGAAGAATGTTCAAAACATTTTTGATTTATTTTATATTTCACTAATTTTGTTACAAATTAGTGAAATTTGGGTGATTCCTGTCAAAATCAATGCATTAATACATTAATTAAAATCCCACATATACAGTTATAATGAATGCTCAAATTTTACATGAGATCCAGCCATAGTCTCCAAATAATGAATATTTTTCCTATGGTAAAATTTTGTTTTACATTGTTAGCAAGTAAAACAATAAACACTATCATTGTTAAAGCAAGAGAAATACTTGCTTGAGATGTGTTGTAAATTTTATAATGGAAAATTCCTGTCAGATGTCTCCCATGTTTGACAAGAATAGTGGTTTAGATTTTAACTTTAATTTGCAACAACTTAATGGAGAATTGAAGGTATTTTTGACCTAATGCTGTTCAGCAACTATATTTTTAAACCAAATTAAATAAGGTTTCCTTGCATGAAACTATTTCCCCTGCTTTTTAATAATCTCTTCTTCTTAGCCTTTTACTCCCCCATGGAGGCCTTGGCATACAGCGACAATTGCTGCATCCTCTATCTCCATTATAGGATATCATTGATAGAGAGCAGTATTGCTGGGAGGCATGTGTTTAGCGCACTGTATCTCACTGATCACTATATTATATTGCAGCTTACTAGATCAAAGATTGCCACCTCTCCATCAGGCAGCTTCCTAATTGTTTTCTAGAGGCTGGATGGACTCCGTTTCAGACCTCCCTAACTTAGAAAAATTACCAAATAGGGAATCGAACCTGAGCCTCCCAGTCAGCAGTCAGCAATGCTAACCACTAGACCAAGGAGGTGGTCCTTTATGTGCAATACTTAAGAAAACTGCTTATACTTTACCATAAAGATATTTTAAAATTATGTTTTATGAAAATAAGCCTGTTGTCATAAATTGGAATAAAACAGCAGCTGGGATAAATTTTCCCATAATACAGTGAAACTTTGATTTCACACTTTCTGATGTACATTTTCCCACATAAATTTCCATAAATTTAAAATTCCAACATTATAAATATTTTACTTACAAGGCTGTTGACAATGGAGTGGCAATATAACTTAAACTTAGTGATTCATTTTTTACCTAAACTGCACTCACTTACACAAAAGTAAGACGCGTTTCGGGAGAATCTCTCCCATCTTCAGTTGCTCACTGAACCGCCATTACTCAAAATGATGGCTGGACAGCCGGATGTTCCTGTGGTGGCTTCTGTTGGTTAAAGTAGGAAGTTGCTGAGCTCATCCATAGGAGGAAACTGGAAATTCATTAAGTTTTCTCTATTTTTTAATATGAAAAAATTTTCCCAAGTGGATAACTCCAATGGTTGTCAAGATGTTTCAGCAGTTTAATTCCCAGTTTTATTTCATGGTTTTTGGTCCAAAAGTGAGCTGCTACTGCTGATTTATCCACCTGTTTAAACCGAATATTGATAAAATGTTCTTTCAATCGAATTTTCAAATTTCTTTTTGTTTTGCCTTTGTAGCTTTACTCACAATCTGCACATTTTATTTCGTAAATTTCTGATTTCTGTTCTGTTGGTATGGAGTCTTTTACTGTGCAACCTAATAAATTCTTGATGTTGTATCTGTTCTTTAGGGCTAACATTATTCCATGTTCTTTGAAAATTTTCTTGAACTTCTTGTGGTAAATTGGATGGTAGGTGAAACTTTTGAATTTCTATTCTTCTTTTGTGTTTTTCAGTGTGGAAACTTACCTTATCCCTTTTTGTCTTTGAGATTTATTGATAATTTTTATCACCGTGTCTTTGTTGAAACCATTGATTATAGCTGTCTTTATCATTTGTTTGTATTTCAATTTTGTACTCTGCTTCTGTGAGTGGAATATTCATCAATCTGTGTGCCAAACTGTGAAAAACTGCATATTTATGTGGAATGGGGCTATAACTCTCATTTTTATGTAGTTTTCTGTGTGTGTTTCTTTTCTGTAAATTCCAAAATTCAAACAATCTCCATTTCTTATAATTTTTAAATTTAGAAATGGTAGCCACCCATTTCTTTCTTCTTCTATAGTAAATTGTATAGATTCATGTTGCAAATTAAGAAGTTTCAGGACATCTATTCAGTGATTCTTCAGTATTATTGTCAAAAATATCATCCACATACCATGACTTGAAAATTAAAGGGAAGGTTTTGTGATGCGTATTTCAAATGAGCTCATGAATAACTCTGCTAGAAAAGGTGACAAAGGGTTTCCCATAGCTATGCCTGAAACTTGTTGGAAATATTTTTTGTTGAAGCTGAAGTAATTTTGTTTAATGCAAATATTAGTAAGTTTTAATAAGTCTTCTATTTCTTCTGTTTTTAAATTTATTGATGTTAACCATTTCTTCAGTATAAGCATAAGTTTCTCTGTAGGTATGCTCGGGAATAAGGCTTTTACATCAAATGAAACCATTATATCTCCAGCTATAATTCTGCTATTTTCAAGTTTTTTGACTAGGTCAACTGAATTTTAATGCTCAAAATTTGGAATCTCTTAAAAGAATTTAAGACTTTGATCAATTTTTTTGCTACCTGGTAGGTGGGTGAGTTGATATTGTTTATTATTGGTCTCATGCTGTTATCATTTTTATGTATTTTAGGTAATGCATAAAGCCTGGGTAGTACTGGATTACTCTGTGTGATATTCTGTTTTTCAGTAGTGGATAGTGTTTTGACTTCATTTAATGTTTTGTTTAACATTTTATTGCATTTATTGAGTGGATTCTTTTCAATTGGTTTGTAGTCTTTTCCTTTTAACATAATTTCAACTCTATTTATGTATTCATTTTCATCTAAAATGGCTATTTTATTACCTTTAACTGCTTTTATGTATATTACTGGTTTTTCTTTTAGTTGTTTTAATGCCATTCTTAAGTTTATTGATTTCTTTCAGTTTTTTATGTTCTCTAAAACTTTTTTGTATTTACTTTTGACGAACGATTTTTCCCTTTCGTTTAGTTGTTGGTGTCTACGTCTATGTCAGCTATGTAATCTTCTATATTATCTGAGAAATCTATACAAGTTTTTAGGCCTTTGTTTAGGAGATTGATTTCATTTTCGGAAAATGCGGCACTGGAAAGATTAACTACTTTATCTGTTGTGTGCATGCGTGAGGGTAGAACACGTTCCAACATGTTGGAACCTAAACTTGTTCATTACTATAACACAAAAATGTTTGTAATTTTATGCTCTCTGATTTTACATTTTCCTCAGCTTTACACAGAAATTTTTGTGCTCTGCAGTATATTACTACTTGATTTAACATGGGATGTGGTAACATTGCACATAAGTTGCATTTGACCAACAGCCCTCTTGGCATATGACAGCGCACTTCTGCTTTCACATTAATGTTATTCTGTGGCTTTCATTTCGTTTGTTGTGAAAACAAAAGTTTCACTCAGCTGTATTGTATGCTGTAGGGATTGCAACAAATTTACAGATTCAGTTTATTCATTTTATTCTGTGATCAGTGTTTTGTAATATGTTAATAAATGGAAGAAACAAAACATCTTTGTAGGGCTTTTACTAAAAAAGTAAGATGGCCTGTGCAGAATTAAGGCAACAAGGAATGGGGCTAAGTTTGTTATTGTATAGAATTTGGTTATTAAAAGTAATATAACAGCTATTATTGCATTTTTTACAATTTTGCCTACATGCTATCCCATTAACCGTTAATTTTCCTCAATTTTACACTTTTTGTTATCTCCCCACAGAAGAGTAACATAGAGTCTGACTGTAATTTATATGACAGTACTCTTGATAATTGTCATATTATCGGTATTTACCCCTCCCCATCTGAAGGACATTTATTCAAGCAAAATTGTATCAAATTACCAAAGATGTTCTGTTTAGCTATTGCTTTTATGCATATTAATATCTTCCTTTGATTGCATTTCTTATCTTTAATTTCACTTATCTTTATCTTTAATTTCATCATTACAGTATTCTTTGGGTTTTACCTAAGGTAGTTAGTATATTAAATGTGTACGGATAATGATACAACAACATGGTCTGGTTCATTAACAAAAAAAACGATATAAATAGTAGATAATGCATCATTCATCTTTATGTGTCTCTGTAATCCTATTAGCATTATGAAAAGAATGATAATTATATTGTTACAAATACAAATGAGCATTGCAAATGTGTTTTATAAATTGTTCATGCCATGACATGATCTAAGCTCATCTCTCAATAAACTTTGAAAATTAGTACAGATACTTTGCTAATATTTGCTCATAATTATGAAAATTATTAATCTCTTCTGAGCTGGATGTTTAAATCACTCTTTATGGTTTCACTTAAATGAGATTTACTCAGGACATATGTTTTGTGGAACTATTGCCCACATCATCAGCTGTTAAATGACTCAACAGTTCATTGAGATTATTAATGGGTGTTTCACTGTGTTTGATTTCAAATTGAATTAATATTAAAAGAATGCATTATGTTTACAATATATATTTTTTTTTCCTTACTGTTCTCCTCCAAGATCCAATTGGACATCCACTTCCATTGTCTCTTCATCCAGTGCAACTGATGAAAGAACCAACTTTAAGCCCTGCAACAATATAAAATTACTCCATTTAATGAACAAACTTATAAAGAAAGTATTATTTAAATGAACATATGTTTTGCAAATCTATGGAGCAAACTATCTTTTTATTAGATAAAAAATAAAACTATTATGCATCAGTTAGTATAAATCATTGTTTAATATTTTAGTAAATAAATAGGCACAGAGGTATTAGATATTAAAAAAGAGCGTAGTACAGCATCCAACTGAAAACCAGGAATCACTGCAAACATGGATGCCATTAAAATAAGATCTTCTTCAATTTAGTCTTGGTTGACTTCTATACTTTTTTCTCCATTATTTGATATGGAATAAATCTCTCTGAGGAAAAAAAAGATGTTATTAGCATGAGAGACAGCTGTGCACCACCTTGATAATTTCTATAGAATGGCAAGCTACCCATGCCATTTCTGGCATATTTACCACTCTACGTTTTTCCCCATAATTCTAATTTATTTTAAGTGTTCTGTTCTTTAAGTTTCTCAAAATCTCATTTGGAATGCTGAGACCTTGAAAATCTGAAGGACCTACAGTTACCTTGATGGCCTGAGCTCGGTTCACAGCTGATGAAGAGCTTAGTCTTCTGAAAAAGTATTCCAGCACCTCACAGGGAGCTTGTGGATCTTGATTTACATCTGTCAAAACTGTCTGAAGATGCTGCAATAATTGCTGATGTTTGTGTTGCTTCTCTGGCTGCAGTAAAGTCCCAGAACTCAACAGGAACTCACAGAGACACTGAACTGGAAGGTGGCTGCAAGAAGATAATTTTAATGTCTATACATCTTATGTAACAAGACTTAGGAAAGAAGTGTCCTTATACTCTTGCTTTCAATTGTACCTAATCCAACAGAAGTTTATTTTGCCATTATTGGAAAAATTCTATTGATTCACAGAGTGCTGTAAAGTTCTATACTACTTGTTATGAATTAAAATATCTATTTGTCTATCCTTTAATAATTTTAGATGAAACTACCATACTCCAGTTATAGCATTATTATTGTTTAAAGCAGGGGAAATTTTTTTTCTGTAATGGAAAACAATGCTTTTGGTGACTTATGGAGAATGAGAGAAAATAATGTAAAACATTTTTGGAAAGTAATCTTAAAGTTTTTAAGAGAAAAATATAAAAACTCCTTGGGGTGCAAAAGGAAAGAGGCCTCTTGTCCTAATTAAAAACAATAAAAAGAGAAAGAAGAAAGAAATATTGATGTCAAATAAGATGAAAGGGATTTGTTTGGGAAAGAGTGGGTGTTATTGAGATTAAAAGGACAAAGGAAGCATTTTATATGAGGCCAATATCCTTTGTATGGTGGAAGAGAAGATATAGAACAGTATTTCTCAACCTAGGGTCCCAAACCACTGGTCAGGAAACATTTTTTGGTTAGTAAATTCCCTGGATAGGGCAAGAAGCTCACAAAAATTTAAACTAGTGTACAACTGCAATACAAATGCCTTATAAATCTACTTCTGTTTTGATGATTTTTTTAAGCTTATTTCCTTATAATTCTAAACAAATGCCTTATAAATCTACTTCTGTTTTGATGATTTTTTAAAACTTAATTTCCTTACAATTCTAACATAATTTTTAATAATTGCCCTGGATCAATATTGAGCACAGTAACTTAACATAAATGAATTGTTCCTTCCACTTACATTTCATGTGCAATCTGAATCTTATCATGCACACTTTATTTACATAGTTTAGCAATTAAAGATGAACTGAAACTATAGTGTACTATAGTACACTACAGTGTCTTATGAAGCATAAGAGTGTGTTAGACAGATTAGATATAATTTATATATAGTGTACTATGTTACAAGTCCTCTCAAATGCTTCCATGAAACCAAATAAACTTTGGAGGCACTTAGAAAAATTAACATTCACTTGTTAAAATTAAAGTGAAGAAAGAAAAATTAACATTCACATGTTAAAAATAAAAGTGAAGAATTGTTTGCTTGTACTATAATGCGACTTAACAGGAAAAACTTGTGTGTCTAAAGTAGAGTCACTGTTTGTAACGACTTTGGAATCACCATATTTGGGTAGTTTACATATTCTAAAGCAGGAAAACTTCATTCTATAGATGAGGAACTAATTTTTCTTGTGGCTAAAGATATAGTTAAAATTATGCTCAGTGAAAAGGAAGTAAACCAGTATGATTTAATTCAAATGTCTAATGATACAGTGCAGCACCATATTAACACATTCAGTATCAGCTTCTCAACAGAGCATTTAAATGCCTGGACTAGCTATTTTAATGCCACTCCCACCCTGTACACACCCTGTACTTCTAAAATTTAGCATTGCTCCTGAACTACATGTAAAAAATATGAAATTTTGTACATAATTTTCCTCCTAGTCTGTCTATGGCTGTCACTGAAGTGGAGAAATGAAAGAATGTGGAAAGAGCATGTTCAAGATATTGTTTTCAAAAAAATTGAGAGTTTCAAAAACTGGGTCTGCAGCCCAGTACATTTTTATGTCTGGCTTCTGAACAATTAGCTGTGATGAACATCAGTCCTATAAATATCTTAAGTTCAGGAACATCTACTGGTTCCAGGTCTCTATTATAGAATTTTTGTGAAAGGCAATGGCACTGCACTTATCACTTGCACACAGATTTGTCTGTTTGCACACATATTTAAAAAAATCATCATTCAAGAGAACATTTACATAAAATGATTTCATTTTATAATTGAATATAAGCCTGAATTAAATATAAATCTTGAGATATTTGAAAAATAGGATGTTGTGTATCTGTTGCCTGATTTGTTCTTCTGGCCTGTCAGATTTGGGAATCAGAATTTTACACTGCTGTCAGAATCCAATTTAGAAATTAATTCATCACCTAAATCTACATTGTAGAATGTCTAAAATTTCTTTATCTGTAGGAAACTTTTTTGTTCTTTATAAAAAATAAAGGAAATGGGCAGTAAATACCAATAAGGTATGAGTACAGGGCTAAGTGGCATTGTTCATATGGTATAATTTTAACTGCCAACTTTGTGAACAACGTTAGGTAGCCAACGTCATTAAGATGCAAACTCATGACCTGGGGGTCTGGGGTTCAATTCCTGCAGGACCATCCTTCCTGACTGAGGTTTTTTCCAGTCCTGACAGATTTTATTTATTTTTTATTTTTTTTAAAAAAAAGAAAAAGTACTCACAAATGGCAAATGTCAGGGAGGTACCCTAAACTTAGGCCTGGAACCTTCCTTCCTTTAAAAAAAAAACTCCTTTTCCAATTTATCATTCCATCTCATGTATCATCATTGTCCAGTAGTAAAAAAAAGCATTAAACACTATTCATAAAAAAAAAAAAAAATAGAAAGATTTGATTATATTTCTGAAGCAGTGATCAAAAAGAATATCTACAATCTCTTTTTAAAAGTTATGCTATTTTTTGCATTTTTAACAATGAAACCTTAATAGTATTAAACCAAGTATCATAATTTAAAAAATTTATTGTTAAAAATCTTTCTAAATAACATACTGATTTAAGAGCTTGCAATCTTCTATAAGGACTGTTTTAGAATGCTATTTTCTGCCCTAATTTACTTCATAATGCACAACTATCTGCTTCCTTTATAATGAATATTTTAACTTGCTTCTTTATAGTTTAGCAACATAGCCAAATGATCCAACTATTCTTTCAACTGGCATGTCATACCAACTTGGCCTTGAGTACAAGGAAAATGAAATGTTACATGTACTTATTGTCAACTTCACTTTTAAAAAACTAAAAATACATGAAATTGTTTTAATTATTACTTGTCGTCACTTTAGTGGCAGGATATCAGCTGGGTAGTTATATAAAACTGACAAGCAGCCACTCAGTGTCAGTAATAAGGATCTAGACAAGAATCAGTGTTGTCAGTAACACTGGCCTATCCCAAATTGATACAGTCACTTGTTGCTGCTCATGATGCAACTACTGCCTGGCTATTATTTCATATAGGAACAATATGAAAATATATACTTTATAAAATTGTTTAAAAAGAATTGCTGTTTCATTTAAATATATTCTGCAAAAACTCACCTCAAGTCACCTTCAGAATTCTCCACAAGGTCAGCAAGCCATGGCATTGACTGAGAAGTGCCTTGGCGCTGGATAATGTCCAACAGAAAGTCTGGATGTCTACTACGACACAACAAGTGACCCATACGATGAGTTGAGTTTAGAGCTCGTAGTTGCTCCAGTACTGCTTGTGGAGGTTTACGTGGAGGTCCTGTTGGGTCCATTGTTATCAGCTGCATATTGAGCAAATAATTTCTCTAATAAATTATCAAGAACTTTAAATTACAAATAGATGTCTAAAATGAAAAAATGCCTTTCTTCCTTAATGCCAGGTACAACAATCATACTAAATATAAAGTCCTGGAAATCAATTTCACAATTTAAAAAAAAATCTCATTAAAAGACAAAACAAATTAAATGAAATCTGAAGAACTGGGCAAAGGGAGAATACTGTGAAGTTTAATAATGGTGCTGGAGTGAATTCAGAATGTTTTAAATGCTGTTTAATTAAACACAATTCAACAATAAATCTGAACACTAATGCTTTCCTTATCAGGGGCAGTTTATCAGGAGAGATAGGGGAGGCAGAGCCTCTTGCCCCTTCATACCCTCTCCTTATTTCAAAAATATTAAAAATTTGCTTTACTAATCTGAAGTTTCATTCGCCATTTAATTATATAACGTTATATATTATCAATTCTCTTACAAATGCTGTTGCTCCTCTGAAGACATGTGCATAACTACATGACACCAAAGATTTCTTTTATCAAGACTTACACTCCACCCCGACATTCTCTTATAACCACAGTGCCATCATATGTTTGTGCTATAAACTTCTGGTTTACATTGAACTCTTCTAATTTGTGACTGTAGCTGACTCAAACCAACAGGAATTTGCCTTATACTGAAGGCAACATTGTTTGTGTTACATCATGGTTGCCAAATTATGAATGAAAGATCAAGGCTACATTTAGTTGTAGAAAAAATAGAGCCATGGAGAGCCCTATACGTAAATTAAGTCCATTCAAATATGTTGCACTTCTATACCTGATATTTTATTTTCTTTATGTTTGAATAATTTGCTATGAAAAAGTTAGTAGTATTTTGGTACTGACAACAATAGAAAATGATATTTTTAATCCATGCAAACAAAAAAATACAGATTGATAAATGGAAAGCTAATGGTACAGGTATCTGAACTACCTAGTTCTGCCTGTCCCTAGTTTACAGAGGGCTGTATAACATGTTAAGTTGGCATATCTGCAGTGTTGGTGCCAACACAGGTTACTCTGAGTGATTATCTCACAACAATTCAAGTCTGCTTGCAGCACATTCACAGCAATGAAATGCCAAAGATAACCATATTGCAGTGATTGTATTACACAAGTGCTACAAAACTTCAGTCGAGATTTTTGGCATGCTGCAGCAGCTGAAAATAACAAAGAAGTTTATGTATCAAACAATTAAACAATTGAGATGTGCTCTATTGACAGGGCATATCCATGTGAGAGTATGTAGCCAGCAGTCATTAAAGCTGTTGCCGATAGAATCCAAAGGATTCTGCTTCACAAGTAGAAAATCATGGTATTGGAAATAAACAATCCACAATGATAAAAAAATTGAGTCGAAATTGTAACATACACACCACTAAAATTCAATAAAATGGAAGACTAGTTTCGGGAGCCATCGCTCCTATCATCAGTTCCTGGTCGACTGCCGGTCTCGTTTGTGGTAGGTTGATTCATCTCTGGTGGAGGTTTAATGAACTTTTGTATTAGTACATCACTTGGCAGAATTTCGAAATTAAAAACTTTCTCTTTATTCTTCCAAATATAGATGTTTTCCCAGACTGTAAGTTCAGTTTTTCCTTTAATATTTTTAAGTAATTTGGGGTTTTTATTAATGTTATGTTGTTCTTTCCAAAAGTGCCAAGCTACCGCCGATTTTTCTTCTTGTTTTTGGTTTATATTCCTAATGTGTTCTTTAGCTCTTGTTTTTATGTTTCTTTTGGTGTTTCCAACATAAATTTTTTCACAATCATTACAGTTCATCTGATATATTCCTGATTTATCTTCTTCTTGTAGGTTATCTTCTTTTTGTCTTGAGTTAAGAATATTTTTAATGGAATAATTATTTTTTGGAGCCAAAACAATGTTGTATCTTTTAAAAATCTTTTGAAATTTATGAAAGGCTGATGGGTGGTACGTGAATTTTTTGTATGTTCTGTTTTTCTCTTTGATGGGAGTAAGTGTAGTGGTGTCTCTAATTTTCTTTTTATTCTTTGCTCTGGCTATTTTCTTGTGCACAACTTCTTGCTTGAAGCCATTTTCTATAGGTATATCCATTATATTATTCATTTCCAGTTCATATTCCTCTTTGTCCATTGGAACATTAACCATTCTGTATGCAAGACTATTTAAAACTGCATGTTTGTGGGGAACTGGATTAAAACTGTTATATTTAATGTAATTATCCATGTGTATAGGTTTTCTGTATATACCAAAGTTTAGGTGATTTTCTTTTTTAATTATCTTAATATCCAAAAAGGGTAACTGTTTATTGCATTCTCTCTCCATAGTCAATTTAACTGTTTTTTCCTGTAAGTTAAGCAACTTTAGTGCATCATCCAAGTGTCTTTCTGGTACTATTGCAAAAATATCATCCACATAGCGATACCAAGTCTTAAATATCCAAGGGAAACTATTTACTATTCTAATTTCTAAAGCACTCATGAAAATGTCTGCCAATATTGGTGATAGTGGGCTACCCATTGTCAGACCAAAATTTTGTTTGTAATATTTGTTATTGAATGTAAAGTAATTTTGTTCTAGACACAAGTTAATTAATGTAATGTATTCTTGAATATCCTTTGTGGTTATTCCCATCTTTTTTAACCATTTTTTTTATCAGAGAGTATAAATTCAGTGTAGGAATACTTGGAAAAAGTGCTGTAACATCAAATGAAACTAAGGTATCTGTTTTTTCTATTTTTATGTCTTTAATTTTTTGAATAAGATCTAATGAGTTTTTTATACTAAGAGATTCAAATCTTGGAAAAGTAGAAAATTTGTAAGTCAACCATTTTGCTAGTTTATAAGTTGGAGCATCTATGTTATTTATGATACGTCTCATTGTTTTCCCGGCTTGTATACTTTTGGGAGACCATAGATTGTAGGTATTGTAGGATTATCTACTTTAATTTTATAATGTTCCTTTTTATCTATCAATTTGCAATCAGTAATTGTTTTATTAAATGTGCTTTTGCATTGATTTAATGGATTTTGTGTTACTATATATTCGTTGTTTTTTAATAATTGTTCCATTCTGTCTATATAATCATTCTTATCTAGAATTACCACAGTATTTCCTTTGTCTGCTCTTGTGCAGATATATAATATGTGACACCACTGTTACAAAAGTTCACTATATTTTATACAATCCACAACGAACCATGTCACACATAATAAAATGGCTTAGATGTAGGTCACTGTGAACAATGACAGCTTTACAGTGCATAAGACCACAGAGTATGATGATGCAGCATGCAAATGGCAGTCACTGACAAATTCTCTTCAGATAATAAGATTTTCATGGTGGAAGAAATGCCAAAATGACAGAGTTATGTCCATAGCTCTTGAAAAGCCACTGCCAAAACCCCTAAGGTGGAAAAGTATAATTGTCCCTTTCTTTGAGGGACAGAGTTATGGCAGGACTAGGTGCATTAGAAAACATTTTCAAATTTTGCATCACCTTTTCTGGAACCTAATGTATACCTATTTAACACATATATGGTACAACAATAAGTACGTATAAGAACCTTATACTTTTATAGTGGAATTAAAACAAAAACTGACTTCTAACAGCTAACTCAGACTAGAGTGGTGGGACTATTGTGTTAAGTGGGTACTCCCATAACAAATTGCTTTGTTTTCCTCTATCTCTGAGTTACTCTTTAGGGAAATGATCATTTAATCCATAAATTTATCCAGGATTCCTTCTTTTTACCATTGTTCCTGGACAATTTTTTTGCTGTGTAAGACCACTGCTGCTCAGTTGTATAATATTTCTTGGGTTCCCTTCCTGATGAGGCACCCTACTTCTGAGGTGAAAACTGCAGGAAGTGCAAGCATGAAGAACAATGACTCTTTTGCCTAACAGTGCTTTCATTGCACCCTTGGTTGAGCTGGTTCTACTTCTTTTCTTCCTTGTTTTCCTCCTCCCACCGCCTCTTCTTCTCGCAACAATACATAATATTATAGTAATAAGCGATAACAGTAACAATACAATAACAATAAACTAATATAATAGTAATAAGTGATGACAGTAATAACATGATAACAATAAATGATATAACAGTACTAAATGATAACACTTGTAAAAACACTAATGAGTATTACAAAAAAGAACACAAAAATTAGGCAGAAAGCATGTGCTGCAAGAAACTAGATGTGACAACATATAAACAGATTGTAGGTGAGATGAAAAGAGAGTGGTTACAACTTATTGGCTAGAATGAAAGAAAATAGAAGAGGAAGGGAAAGTACCCATGAAAATTCTCCATGCCACGAACTGTTCCAAGTCAGTTGTTTTAATTCCATTTTTCAGTGTTGTCCATTTTCTGTTTTATGTCTACTTTTATTAATTTTATATATCATCATCATTCTTATCTTTGTAAGAATTTTCTCCTAAATCATCCACTATAAGTTGATTAAAACTCTTAAACTAAATTAAAACTGAAAGAACTAAAATATTTCTTCTTGGAATGTTAATTTTTCTAGACAGCTGTTCTTAAAAGCCTTCCACAGTCATTTTCCAGCATTTTGTTTTACTGTAGAATTCTCAAGAAAGGCATTCTGCTGTAGGCATTCACCTGAAGATCTAAACTATGAGGCATATATCCTAGATTGTTTTTATTTGCTGCATGGTAATTAAAGTTGATGCAAACAGTAGGTAAAACGACCTATTTTAACATGTACATTAGATTTTCAATAAATAAGAATAAAATGTACTATAAATTCTCCCTTTCTTTATGCCATTAAATGTGTTACTGAATACATTTGCAATATAGCATGTGAACCTGAAACTCACTAGCATTAAAAGTTAGTGAATATTAACCTTCCATGGTGAGGAAAGCTTTTGAAGGCAGATGACAATAGTACTCATTTTTAATCACAGTTTTAAAATCCTAGGATATCTTATCCCATTATCTAACATAGCAGCATAAATAATGCTTAGGGTCTTGTGAGCCCAACACATATTTGAAATAAAATTTATTTTTTAATTTACCTGTGTAAGAAGTAAACTTGTTTGCTCAGTAATGGTTTGCTTTGTAGATGCTGCTGCTAGATACGACTCAAATTCAAGTATCTGCTGCTTTTCCAATGCTGCTATCTGTAGCTCTTTTGTTTTTGTTTCTTCTATTTGCTCACCCATAGCCATTGTGGGAGGTGGGTATGTGAAATGGCTGCAATAACAAACAGATCAAAACTAGTATAATACAGAAATGACTATGTTTATTGAACATACTCTAATAACTCCTCCTTTAAAATGTTAGGCAGAAAGAGCATTAAGTCAAAATAACAATAGATTCTCAAAGTATGCCACCTGTGGTGCCTCAATAGTAAAAACTGGAGTTAACACTATTAAAAAAAAAATCTCAACAGTAAGTTAACGCCTGTAAATAAATATCTTCAACTAATATAAACATGGTAAAACCCCTTGTATCTAGCACTCAAATGACTGACAACAACAAAATAATGGCACTTTTTAATAAGAAAAAAGAGAGAGAGAAAAAAACTGAGTTTTTGATATGTGGTCATGTTGGTGACATTTTTATTGTCTTCCAAAAGCATCACAAATATAGCGTATGAATATGGCTTGACTTCACAGTAGCAAGCATGTTAACATAAACATGGCACGACTTCGCACTTCACAGTTGCATACTATTGAAACTATGGCTAGTAGCTGATTTTAATTAACTTGCTTCTACAATAGATTCCAAGAAGCACATGCAAAATGTTCTTAAACAAAAGTTGGAATTAATGGATAAAATGGAAAAGCGTGTCAGTAGGCCAAATTTAATGGAAGAATCATTCATCACATGCTATTGCATCATTGTCTTGAAAGTTGCAATGGGTTGCAATACAGGCTACCCTGATCTCGACATCATATGGCCACCAATTAACATTGTTAAGATATGGCAATTTTAATGTTTTATTTTTTATTATAAACTAATAAATGAATGTTCATCTAAGTACTGAAAATAAAGTTTGTATTTCAAAATTAAATTTTTAAAAACCCACATGAAAAAGCCTAATTTCTGCATGGAAAAAATGTGTGTACAGCATGTCTTTAATGTTTTTCTGACTATCCTACACTGACTTTGTCTCTTACTTGCTAGATACAAGAGATTTTATTGCATATGGTACTTGACATGCATATAGTAAAGAAATAGAAAAAATTGGCAGGATTTTTTGGTAAACAAGAATATTAATGAGTTATTTTTATATATGCTATCTTAAAGCAAAAGAGCAACAAATAAATGCTAATTAATCATTTTTAGTAAAATAAATTTTAAGATCTTCTGAATTAATTCAAGTCAATCTATTGTGAAAATAGTGAAAATACTTTTATGCAAGCATACCAAGTAATATAGGCAGTTTCTACTGTGTACCACAAAACAACAGGTATTGCAAACACACACATAAAATACATATACATATATTATTTTAAATTAAATGCTTTAAAAATTCTCTAATTTTAGACATAGTCCAATTTAACGATAATAACTGATTCTTTATATATTTACAATTTCATAGGATACTATGGGAAGGAACATAAAAAATGCCACTGTAATTAAATAATTATCAAAAAGTAATTTTCCACTTTATCTAGATTTTTTGCATAATCGATAGCCACAAATAAAGATATATAAAATCATTACAATACATCTTTACACATAAATAAATAATAATTATAAACAAAGGATCATTACATATAAACCAAATTTAATCATAAACAAAGAATCATTACATATAAACCAAATTTTAATCATAAACAAAGGATCATTACATATAAACCAAATATTAATTATCATGCTGAAGTTAGGAGACATAGTAGCAGTAGTGGAAACATGGTTAAATAAGAGTGCAATGATAAATTGGAATGAGTTTGAGATTTTTTAAAAGAAATGAAATAAAAAAGAAAGAAAAAGGAAGGGTTTCAGGAGGAGTTGGGAGTGTTTATTAGAAATGAAAGAAAATTTAGGGTAAAGGAAATAAAGTGTGTAGGATCTGACAAGATTGGTACAAAATGGGTAGAGAGAGCAAAAAATCTTAGCATTTGGGGTGGTGTACAACCCACCAAGGACTTCAGATTTTTACAACCCATGTTTTTATAAAAATCTAAAAAAAAAGGTATCAAAACTTTGAACAAGAAATATAATAATGATAATGGGAGACTTCAATGTTAAGAGTAGGGGAATAACAAATCTATGGAACTGAAGCAGATAACTTTATAGAAAAGAAAAATCTAAATAGACAGAGACATAGTACAGATAAAATAAGTAACAGAGAAGGTAAAAAATTGACTGAATTTGTGAAGTCAATAATCTAATAAAAGTGCAATGATAGAAGAGAGTCAGATAAGTGGGAAGAATACATGTTTATCAACCGAAGTGGGCAAAGTGTCATTGATTATATCCTTTATTCAAAGAATTTAGATAATAATCTTGTAGATTTTAAGGTTATGCAAATAGTTGTGGATAGCTGTCATTTTCCATTATTAGCAAAATTCCAAACAGTAAAGATAGGGGAACAGGAAGAAGACAAAGAGCAAGGAAAAGCTATGGATGGCATGTAGATGAAGAAGAGAATTATGGGGAGAATTTAAACTTGAACAAGGAAGAGAGGGGGAATGGGAAATTATATAATTAATTGAGTAGGGAAAAGCTGATGAAGCAGTGTCATGTCTAGAATTGAAAGTGAAGTCAGCTGGAAAGACAATGAAAATTAGGTACTAGAGGAAATCTATAGAAAAGGGTTGGTATAACAAGGAGTGCCTTGTAGCAAAGAGAAGGATGGAAGGAGAGTTTAGGAGGTGGAAGCAAATGGAAGATTCACTGGAAAAAGGAGACTATTTAATAGCAAGGTTGGGGTATAAAGTCTTAATCCAGAAGAAAAGGAAGGAGTGGAGCAAAAAAATTGGGTCCTAGGTTTAAAAGGCAGCAAAAGAAGAGAGACAGTAAAAAGATATTGAAAAAGAGAGTGTGTGGAGTAAGTTCAATAGAGAATAAAATTGGCCCAAAAAATGTAGGGGTTACTTTGAGGAATTAATAGGAGGAAGCATTTTAGTGAGGCAAGCAAAATTAATGGGGGAAATACACAATTATGCAGATGAATTAGATTATGAAATATTAGAGGATGAGGTAATGGAACAGATTACAAAATTAAAAAGTAAGAAAGCAAATGGAATTGATGGAATACCAGTTAATTTTGGAAAGTGTGGTATGAGGATAACAAAAAGAGAGTACTGTTGATAAAATTGTTTAATGCACTGTTTGAGGGAAGATCCCACAGAATTGGAAACTGGGAGTGATCATATCAATTTTTAAAAGGAAGGGGGTGGTTTCTTCTTTGTTATTTTATTTATGGATGCTCTTTAACATCTCAGGTCATCAGCATCCCATTTAATTCAGGGTGTGATTCTGCCTATAAATTTTGCTTACAGGTCTCTTCTTTCAGGCTTAAGATTCTTTTTCATGCTGTAAATCTATGACATCTAGGAGGTACCACTATATCAAAGGAGGAGGTAATAACACAAGCAATTATAGAGGCATTAGTCTCTTATCAGTGAAGGTAAAGTGTTTATTGGGGGTTAGCAAAATGATTACAGTCATAAGTGGAGGAAGAAAAGAAGCTATTGGATTTCCAAGCAGGTTTAGAAATGGAAAATGTACCATAGACAACATTTTTATAATTAAAACATTGATAGATAAATATCTAAGTGTAAAATGAGGAAAGGTATATTTGTTTTTCTCAGGTCTTGAAAAGGCCTTAGATACTATCAAAAGAGATGCACTTTGGATTAAGTTGACAGAAAAAGGAGTAAGTGGGAAGTTTATTATGACTAATACAGAGGCTGTATTCAGGTAATCATTTTTGCATTTCGAAAGCAACAAAGTAACAGACTGGTTACCAAATAGAACTGGCTTAAGACAGGGTTGTAAATTAAGTCCAGTGCTGTTCAATCTGTTTACAGATGAGATAGTTGAAGAAATAGGGAGGGAGAATAGGCACTGTCCATCAATTAATAATAAAGACATTTCATGTTTGCTTTTTGCAGATGATTTAGTAGCAGCTGCAATTACAAGTGGAGGTTCACAAAAAGCAATAGAAGCAACAGAGAAATGTTGTAAAAATAGGGCTTAAAATTAAATAAAAGTAAATAAAAAGTTTTATACATAAAAAGGGAACAAACTCAGCAAAGATGAGAAATGGTGGCTTAGGGGAGTGAAAATGAAATGGCAAGGAAATTTGATTATTTGGAGTTTAGGCTGAACAGTAATGGAAAATGGATAAACAAAGGAAAAATGCACTAGGGAATATAAAATTAGCTACCAATAATATAAGAATATGCTTGAAGAAAATACCAAATGAGTGTAAGCTGGTTAGAGAGAGTGTACTAGGCTACAGTTGAATAAAAAATTATGCATGGGATAGAAATATGGGGGACAGATAAAGGGTTGGAATGTATACATCACATTCATAGAGCAGTTTGTAAAATATTGGGATTACCTAGAGCAGCACCCAATGGAGTAGCCCTGATGGAACTTGAATAGTGGGCCAAAAAGGTCTAGTATTGAATTAAAATTAATTGATTTCTCTTTACATCAACATATAATTTTAAATATTGCAATAAAATCTATGTCTTCATCATAAAATGCATTATGAAATACTGGTAGAGGACACAACCACTGGAGAAAGGAAATATTCTCAAAGACTGTTTCGGGGCGCAAGAAAAAGGTAAATGAGTAGGAAGTTGGGTAGGTAGATTAAAGGAAGTTGTAAGAGAAATTGGTTTGGGAGAGCTAGTTAGTTTACAGTCACCAAATGGGCAAGGGGCATAGAATAAAGTGAGAACAAGGATTGATGATATAGCAAAATGGGAAATATTTGGTAGCCTAAGATATAAGAGTACTCTGATATATTATAGAAGTTTTAAGAAAGAATGGGGCAGGGAAAAATATATCGAGGTTTGTGACAAAATGAGTAGGGAGGGTATGGCATGGGTAAGAGCAGGAACAACGATGTTAGGGGGATAAAAATTGACCAAGAGTTATGTCCACTGTGCAATAAGGAAGACAACAACTTGTATTCAATATTAGAAACTGAAGGATGGAGAGAGGAAATATGGAATAATAAGTGGGATAATTTGCAGGCAGAAATTCTGGCATTAAAGATTTTTGGGATTAGCAGAAAAGAATTTTTGAAGTGGTTTGGAAATAATGAAGAGAAAGTAAGAGAAAAGTGGTGGAAAAAAGTGATCAATGCAAATGAAGAAGGTAATAAAGTAACAAGAAGATAAAAGATAATCACCTTTAGGGAACTATTTGTATAGTTCACTTGATATATGTATTGTTAGAGTGATGGAGGAACCAAGCACAAAACAACCAGAGTGTTAGTTTATAGGATCCTGAATTAACAGGCAGCACAAGAATCAAGGAAATATTGTAAAACTGTAATTGTAATGTAGAAATAATAATAAATATTCATTCATATTAATTACTAAAAAATAGGAATATTTCAATAGTAAACACAATATTTGTTTTTTAACTTTCTACTTTTTATTTTTACACAATATTTGTTTTTAAACTTTCTACTTTTTATTTTTATTTTCAAGAATTATTTGCTGTACAGTTTCATTGACTTCACCCTGAAATTCAGTTTATCTAAAATATAAGGTAGTGTTCAATAAAATCTAAAGCAGTAGTTGCCTAACAACACAATATTATTCTCAATGAAACTACAAGTACTACACTCTCTCAAAACATTTCTTTATAAATGAGAATCATATCACCACAAAACTGCTGCCCCAGCAAACTTGAAAAGTGAAGTGTCAAATATCCTCTCTGATTGGTGTCCCTATGGACTCTAGGCTTGTTTGCAGCATCATTAATTAATTAATTTCATTCATCTCAAGGGGGTTGCCTTGGGATGTATAACAATTACAACAAAATTAAGCCTCCTACAGAGACTTTAATCAAACAAGCCAAGAAAAAATGTAGATTGTTTATACTAGAAAATTGTTATATCCACAGAACTTGGCTCAAACTTAAAAGTAAGGCAATGCTTCTGGCCGAACAAGGCAAAAACATTCAGAAATAATTATGATGAATAGAGTTACCATTCATCCAGACATTCAAAACAAAATTGTTCTGAGTTCAGACTTGAGGAAAATAGTCTGGGTATTTTCCTACCTTTATCATATGCTCTTTATTTTATAACATTTCTTTAAAATAAGTTTTTCATTTTTCATTGAAATTGGTTACATTGAAATCACTGAGACAACAGTTGATAGACATTTGCTGGGAATAATACATTCATTTGGATATACCATGCAGAAAAATCCAGCTGATGATATTTCTCTTCTCAATGAGATTTCAGTGTCTGTTCAATCCTTGTGTGTGATCATCACTACTTTTATTAGTTTAAGTGATGTGCTTTGTTGAATTATATTGTAATTGTAAACTAGCTCTTTGCTAAATCCATTTTTAATCACTGTTCACTCTAGTTATTTGCATTCTTTAAAGTTTTTTTTTTTTTTTTTTTTTTTTTTTAATGTGCAGGTTAATGAGCCTGTGTGTTAAATCGTTGATCACTGCATGTTTATGTGTTTTGGGGTTAAATCCATCAGCTTTGATGGGATTGTCTGCTTGTGTGTTCTCTCTGTAGGTTCCAAATTCTAGGTTTCCTAGATGATTTATTATTTTAATGTCCAGGAATGGTAACATGTTATCTGTTTCTGTTTTGTATGTGAATAATAAGCTTTTATCTTGTATATTCAGAAATTTTATGGCATTGTTAATGCATTTTTGTTAACTCTTGCAAATATATCATCAACATATCTGTACCGGATTTTAAACATGTATGGGAATTAATTGATATCATTGTATGATTCAGTTGAACTTTAGCCTGGCTGAAGATGGGAACTAAATGTTCTCGAAACCGGTTCCGTACATTTATGAAAAGTAAGTAAAGCTTTAAGAGTGTGTAGTTCAACTGAATCATACAATGATATCAATTAATATGATTGGCTTCACTGTGCAAGTTCCAATTTACATTTAAGTATGTATGGGAATGCTGAGTTGATATGCATTTCAAATCTGCTTATGAGGAGGTTAGATAGAAATGGAGATAAGGGGCTGCTTATAGTTAAGTCCAGATTCTTGTTTATAGAATGAAAAATAGGTTCATGCAAATTTCAATGAGTTTTATGTATTCCTTTATGTATACATCATTAATTGCACTTGTTCTCTATCAATCATTTAAATAAGTTAGAAGTTTATCTTAGGTGTGCTTAGAAACGATTCTATCTTGAAAAATATTAATGTGTCAGAATGTTATACATTTATATACTTAGTTTTTTTTATTAGCTGAAATGAATTGTTTATGCTTCATCTTTGAACTTTTGGTACTGTCCTGAATCTATTGGTTATCCATTTTGCTAAATAGTATGAAGGAATGTGTAGATGAGAGTTCCATACCATTACCAGTCATGAATTTTAAGTATATCATATATTTTCTCTATTGTTGAGCTGTTGTTCTGTTTTATTTTATATTATGTTTCTTTTGGGATGACTTCAGCATCATTGACTGAATTTATACATCCCTTTAATGGGTCTGAATGAACATGAACAAATTTTTTCTTACTTAGCAACTCTTGCATCCTTATATTATAAATCATCTTTATGTAATATTACTATTTTGTTCCTTTTGACAGTTTTAGTATAAAATACACCTTTATTATTTAATGATTTTATTGTATTTCTGTGTGTCTTGTTTACTGGTTTTTTCATTTATTTTACATTTTTATTTAAACAGAATCAGAAATGTTACCAATTAACAAAAAAGAATACTTTAAAGAATGCAAATAACTAGAACGAACAGTGATTAAAAATGGATTTAGCAAAGAGTTAGTTTACAAAAAAGTACAGAAGTTCAAGAAGCAGAAATCATTGAAGAAACCACAACATTTTCAGCAGGAAACAATATGATAATTTTAAAAAAATTCATATCATTCATAGGCTACACAAAAATTTCAAAACATTCTAAAAGATTTTAACATTAGATTGGCATTTATAAACAGATGAAATGTTAATAAATCTCCTAAATAGCAACATTGATAAAGTTCCACCAGAGAAAAAAGCAGGTATTTACCAAATAAGTTGTACAGAATGCAAAATAATCTATATTGGAAAAACAAAAAGAAACATAGGCACATGGTTAAAGAACATTTCAGGAACATAAAATGCAAACCAATGGAGAAATCAGCATAGCATCTCATTTCAGGACAGAAAACCAAGACATAGTAAATAAAGTAAAATTATTAAAATCAGTAGAAGGACCTACACAGTTAGCAACATGGGAGGTAATCTACATTTACAAATAAAGAGACAGATTAATGAACTTTGACACTTCCAGGAATGATAAACTTTAAGTTTATCACACCTCCACTAGAGCAGAATAAACATTCCCAAAGTATAATGAATTAGCCTGCAGTTGACAGTTAGTTGAGGTGGACAAAGGTCCATGAAATTAAATTTAAACAAGAAGTGCGGCCAAGTGTAGTTTGATTCAATCATACAATATCTTACTTATATGATTAGCTTCACTGTACTAATTCCAATTTAGCATTTCTGTACAAGTTCAAATTAGCATTTCTAGAAAAATTTAGCTCATTTTGATTCTCCCAAACAACAGCAGCCTCACCACTAAGTTTGTAAAATTCACAGAGTTACATCTAAATTCCATGCTGCTGATGAAGGCAACAGCCTTTGAAACATGTCCAAGTAAGTGGAAAAATTTTAGTGAAATTTCAGTGATTTCCTGGTAATTAATATGCTATATGAACTTAATTGTATTTTAGTTTATGCAGGAACATGGTTCATATGATATTTGGTAACTCTTCATCAACTATGCCTTTTCTCTCCATTTCTATGTCATTATCAATTGTAGCAGAACAGTGTCACATCTTGCAAGGATTACAGAGAAAAGGATGGTAAAAAGTTCGGAGAAACTTCATGAAATCATTTCAAGAGGATTGATGTATATGAATAGAAGAAGGACTAGAGGATTGAACTTATATACAAACAGATTTAAGAGTGAATTAAATAACTTTTAATAAATAATTTAATTTAATTATCACTACATTATTGTGTCACAATGCCATTATTCTGAATTTGAAAAAAATGTATTATAGCATTATAGAGCCATTTTATTGGTATATTTAATAAATTTCCATTTATTTTGACAACCTTTATCTCAGCCTACCCTTTACAAAACCAGCACACTTTGCTACTTGACATACCAAGCCTTGAAATGCATATTTTAGACTGTGGGTATCTCTGATGGGGGAGGGACCATCATGGGTGGCCCAGATCATTAAAGTGCAGACTCGTGAGTAGGAAGTCTGGGCTTCGAATCCCACCAGAATCATCCTCCCTGATTGAGGTTATTTCCAGGTTTCCCTCAGTCCTCCTAAATGGCAAATGCTGGGGAGGTACCCTAAATTTAGGCCTGGAACATTTCCTTCCTTTAAAAATAAATCCTTCTTCCAATATATCATTTCATCTCATGTATCACCAGTGTTCACCACCTATGGTGCCTCTATAGTAAAAGTGGACGTTAAACTTCAGCCATTTCATTCTGATGGGGGAGGCGGTTTTGTGATCCGTCTGAATATTTGATATTTTAAAATAAATATAACAACATATTTCTTTCATTTGTCAATACCCTCTTCCCAATTTTAACACACCAGAGATACCTATGTTTTAGACCTCTTCTCCTACCCATAAATTTTCTGCATTCATTGTTTTCCTTTGCTTACCCCTCTAGAGAAGATGGATCAAGATTTCCATTATTATATCATTTGAAATGGGTAGTGATTTGTAAATACTTATGTGCAAACTTGTTACTATTTTATAAATGTAAATAAGGTATACACTGAGTCACAAAAGATTTGTAATGAGTTAGGATATTCTTTGTCAATATAAAAGCATAGCTGGGCAGCAAAGGTTGTCTCTTTCATTCCATATCTTCTCAAAGTTCACAAAAGGGCTTGCACGAGGGTAGATCCATAAGTTTGCGGCCTAGGTATGATTAAGACAAAAACTATAATTCATTTTTCAACATAGTTACTCTTTATTGCAATACACTTCTCACATCTTAACACTTCAACCCAAATATAGTCAGGAGTCTTGTCTATTAAATAGGCATAAACAGCATCCATCACTTCTTTGAATTTCCTTCCTCGAAATTCCTTCTTGAGTTTTGAGAAGAGGAAATAGTCACTGGAAGGTCTGGGTTGTAGGTGGATGGTCGATCTCCTTGAAGCCACATTTCTTCACAGTTTCCTTTGCAGCAGCAGCTGTGTGCACAGGCACATTGTTGTGAAGAAGGCGCACACCACCACTCAGCTTTCCTCGCCTTTTCTCTTTGATGGAAGCACGTTGTCTGTGCAATAGGCCAGCATAGTACTCCCCATTTTCTGTGGTGTTCCTCTCCTTGAAGCCAATGAAGAGTATTCCTTCACAGTCCCAAAAGATTGCGGCCATGATGTTCTTGGTTGACTGAGTGAGGCGGTGCTTTGCCAGGTTTATGCCACTCCATTGATTCTCTTTTGTACAAGGGATCATAGTAAAGGAGCATAGTTTCATCTCCTGTGACAATGGTTTGCAGAACTTCTCTCTAGTTTCCATGGCACAGCTCCAAAAATGCTGGACAACAGATGACTTGTTGCTGCTTTTGAACTGAGGAAAGAAGTCTAGGTACCCATCTTGCACTAACCTATCATGTTTAAATGATGAATAATTTGAAGGACTGTTGTTTTAGAAAGGCCCAATCTTGCTGCTATTTCTGTAACTTTGAGCCACAGGTCTTATGTAAAATCTCCTTCCACAAGAGCAATCCAGGAGTGAACACCTCCAAGGGCTTACCTGCATGCTCTTCATCATCTTCAATGCTTTCTCGACCCATTTGAAAAAGCTTGGCCCATTCTTTTATGGTAGAATATGAGGGGGATACTTCCCCGTATACACTGTTCAATGGCTGATTATTTTCATTTGAAGTAAGTCCTTCTTTTGTGAAGAACTTAATAACAGCTGGATACTCCATTTTGAACATGTCACAATCTTCTACACATAGCCTTCTTTATGTAACTACATCTGAATAACTGAACAAAGCAGACCTGGAGTTGCAGCTGCAATTATTTACTTAACAGATAAGGCATGACACCAATAAGGATTTTGTGAGGGCAATAATCCTTGTCTGTGAGGTCGGAAACTTATGGACCTACCCTCGTAGGAGACTTTGTCATGCCAATCCTGTACAGATGTTTAATGAGGCAGTCATCGCCTGTTAGCAATCTAAAATTTTCCACTAGGATTTTCTTGGACTACTACAAAAGTTAAATTAGATATAAATCATAAGGTACATTCATCAAGTAAATTTACAAGATTTCACTTAAACTTCAAAGAATGTGAATGTGGGAAGATTATTTTACTGCCAGACATATTTCTAGTACTGTTGATTTATTCTTTAGGCAGTCATCATCACATAAGCATGAAAATGTACTGAAGCTAGCATTACAGCAGATATTCACATTTTACCGTAAGATGAACAAAATAACATATTGAAAGGTACAAGTCAACTTCCAATAACTGACCATATGATGAGCAAGATATCATAGGCCCAGAATAATGATAAAATGAGTCAAAAATTATATAAATACTCTATATGGATAGTAAGAAAGAAACTCATGAATGAAAATAATTCAAAGATAACTGAGGAATTGAAAATAGCACCCTAATGAAAATTATCCCCCCAGCCCGACATCTTGTGAAGTGTTATTTAAAATTTTAATTCACTATGCTTCCACTGATTTATGTTAACATAGAATAGTTCCCAAAATGTATTCAATATCTCAAGCTATGCCATAAAGTGAAAATTTAGCAATATTGCTCATTAATGAATTAATTATTCTTATGCTTACTCACTTTGTGATGCACATTTCCATTAAAGCACGAAGGGTAGGATATTTATCCCAAGCCACACTTCCAAATGAAGCAGGATTGTGAGCTGAGAGTATCAGGAGCATCACCCATGCTTTCCAGTATAAGTTCGCAATAGCAAGTCGTGGAGGAGTGTATCTGCAAACAATTCATCTTATTTGACCAACTAAAATTTCAGAGAGATGGTCAATTCACATTATCAGACATTACAATTCAGCTTATGGTTTAATTTGCTAAATTTCAAATTCATAACAATGTATATAAAATTCAAATGCATTTATTAGTAGCAGAGAATTCTTAAAATATTTTGTCCAAATTGGAATTAAAAAACAAAAAAAAAAAAAAAAAAAAACTTCAATGTGTGTAAAATTTTTATGTTAAAAATCAATGTCATTCTTTTTTTAAGATAGGAATATAAATCAAGAAAAAATTTTTTGTAAAAGTAATTTATTTTGGAAAGCTATTTTATTCACTTCCTGCTTACTATAATGCAAAACATTACATAGAATGCATTTTTAATTAGGTAGTAAGTCAATTTAATACTCTTATGCTCCACTTATCATTGAATTATGCAGAACATATTTTGCACGCTTTTGCAAAATATAGGTTAGGAGAATACACATTACCTCAGTATAACAAGTTATTCAGCAGTTGACAGTTAGCTGATCATGTGGACAAAGGGTTTGTAAAACTGGTTCTACATATTATAAACAAATAAGTGCAGCAAAAGAGTGTGTAGTTCAACTCAATCATACAATGGTCTCAATTATATCATTAGCTTCACTGCACAAGTTCCAATTAACATTAATAGTTAATATTCTTTCTTATTTAGCAATTCTTGTATTGTAATCTTCTTTCTCTAATGTTACTATTCCGTTCCCTTTGTTGGCTTATGTATAAACTACACCTTTATCATTTAACGATTTTATTATGTTCTTATGTGTCTTGTATACTGATATTTTCTTTTTATTTATCTCTTTTAAAACCTTTTCTGATCTGATTCTATTTCTTTTTCATTGTTGTTTAATCCTTCAATCTACCAAAGTGGAGCAATAAGAGTGTGTAGTTCAAATCAATCATACAATGATCTTAATTATATGATTAGCTTCACTGTACATGTTCTAATTAACATTTCTAGTTAGTATATCACATTTTGATAGAGAAATTCTGCATGAGAAAAGTATCTGTATAATGGGTGCTACAAATGCTGAACCTACTTGAAAACAAAGCAGAATGCAAAAATATAAGTTCAGCATGTTTCCAGAGTAATTAAACACATTACATGTTTTTATTCATGACATGTGATGAAACATAGGTGCAATAGTACTTATCACAAACTTACTTATTCATGACATGTGATGAAACATAGGTGCAATAGTACTTATCACAAACAAAAATGCAATCAAACTAATGGAAACATCATTTTCCACTGGCAAAGAAAGCCAGGTCCATGAAGCAAGCTAGAAAGATTTGGTTTTAGTTTTCTGAGAAGCTACATGGTTCCTGCTGATTAAATATTTTCCTACAACCAATACCGGAGGATACTATGCTCATCTTCTGGACCAACCAAAGAAAAATTTTATAGAAAAGAATATATGTTTATCAAAACAGAAAGTTAAGACAGTATTCATGTCAATAGTAAATATTAATGAACTGAAATGATTTGCTGCACCATTTGCCTTTTCACATATTTGGTTCCATCAGGCTTCCATCTTTTTTCATAAGTTGAAAAAATTATCCGTATCATGAGCTCTACCCAATCATCTGCCTCTTACATACCCTTGCAATGGCCAGTTGCCATTAATTTGTTGGCAGATGGCTCAATGGGATGTACAGTACTATGAGCTTTGCAACAGATGAAGAAAGAGCCCATGAGGAATATTTTTGCAGGCTAGAAGGAATCTGACTTTCCTAATTCAAAGGTTTTGGAACACTGTTAAGGACAAAGCACATTAATATTAAGAGAGACTGTATGACAAAATAATTATTTCAAAAATATAATTCTTTTTCAAACTCATTTTGAGAATTTTGAGAATTACCCTTATAATAGATAATGTTTTTATTCTTTTGATTGCTATATAAATATAAGTGTTGTAACCATTTCCTATGTAATTTCTGTGATGTCTAATGCATTGTACTTAATGCATTTACCCTGATGGTAGGTTGATGTTGTCAGGATGACGATATGTACTAAGATTGAAGATCAGATCAATGAGATCCAAGTCATCAGCTTCTAACATTGGAAGGCTTTCTGAGGAAAGAGCTGCAGCTCGTTTCAGCAATTGATCTGCAAGCTCTAGTGTATCTGGAGCAGCGAGAGGGTGTTCCTGAGCAAATAAAAGGAATCAGTAGACAATTTAAATAGCACATTAGAACACCAACAGACAATTCCAGAATATATATGCATTAAGATGTGCAGATGATTTATGTTGTTAACACAGAAATTTTGAATCTTAATCATTTTTTAATAATTACATTTACCTTCATAAATACCTTGTTTAAACATCAAAACTCCATAACTCTAAATAACTATCACTGAATGGGTATTGCATTGTAGTTTTTAGAGAGTAATTGATAATTCTTACTTTTATATCCATTAAGATACAATTTAGTATATTATATACATATACCAATATAGCTGCCGCTTTGGACAGTATGCAAGCTTTCACACATTTTTAAATTATCTTAAGTTGATCTGAGTAATGGCATTACCTTTGACACTAAAGTTATAGTCACAGAGGACATTTAAATACAAAACTGTATTTGTGGCAATTTCAGTAAAAAACTTCAACTAATTCTTCAAACTATCACTAAACTACCAAAAAACAAAAACAAATTAAAAAGCATAAGCACTTTAAAATTATTTCTAATATCCATCGTGAAGCAGTGAACATTATATAAATGTGCATGTGTGGTGAGGAATGTGCCTGTTATCATAATTCACACTATAACTACTTATTTGCAGCCAGATTTTTTCTGATAAAAATTTATGTTCCAACCAGTAAAATTAATAACACATCTGCAGACTATGTGCTTGTCATTTTAAAGAGCGCTCATTTTACTCCATGCCAGTATTATACATGCACTTTAATGTTGCTGCTATGAGAGAAAGCTTTTTTTTGGCAAGGGCTATTTTTAAAATGTGTACATCAAGAGAACAATTATCAAAAATAATCTTGTAGGGCATTAGATGGAATAATGCAACACTTTATCAAAGGCATAGGAACAAAAAACATATTAAAACCATGTTAAATAATAATAGTGATAAAATAAAATTGCCTAAAAACAAATTTGTCTGCACGGAAGCATCAATATGCTCATTACAAATTAATTTTCATTTTTTTTTCTATCATCTATAAAATTCTAGTTACTTCTTTAACTAGTCATTTCATTTACATTTTGGTGAGCATCCACAGCTGTTTTTGCATGTGGCATATTATTTGTGAAACATAATGGGCACATTCTTACAAACAAAATATGTTTTGACAATTCCATCACATTTCAGACATTTATCTAAATCAGCATATAATGGATATGTCAGGTATGACATATGCAGCAGTGCTACATAATATGGTGATGTTTTGCAATAAATCTAATTAAAAGGTCAGTACAATGTAAACTGTTCTTAATGTCAGCATCTGTTCCTAGATTTTTGCTGGTTATAGAAAGAGTTAATCTCTTTCTTACCATGAATGTACTGCCACTGGTGGCTGAGGCTGTTAAGGTGCAGACTCGTGAACAGGAGGTCTGGGGTTCGAATCCCATCAGGATCGTCCTCCCTGACTGAGGTTTTTTCCAGATTTTCCTCAGTCCTCATAAATGGCAAATGCTGGGGAGGTACCCTAAAACTTAGGCCTGGAACGATTCCTTCTTTAAAAATAAATCCTTTCCCAAAATAACATTTCATCTCATTTATCATTACTGTCCATTGCCTGTGGTGCCTCTGTAGCAAAAACAGGCGTTAAATACTATTCATGTATATTACCAAGAATGGGCAATCAAACAGAATATGTGAGGCAGTCTCTTCATTTGTTTGCACATTCTATAAATGAGTCCCAGTTTATGTAGATGTTTTCTGAAGTGACCATGTTCAGTAATTAATGCAACTATTTTCCTTATTCCTCTTCTGTCCAGTTTAAGGAAAGAGTGGTTGGGTCTAGGACCGATTTCCTGGCTTATTTTTGTCCAGAGTAGATTTGCCACCTAAGTTGGTGTTTTTCCCCAATCCATGTTTTTACCACGGTTTTAATAGTGCATGCACTGATTTCAATCATGGGTTTAGGGCCAACATGGGGTGTTTCAGTACCTATTTTTGCCAGCTGATCAGCTTTTTCATTTCCATAGATGCCCTGATGCCCAGGCACCCACTGCAGTTCGAGCTAGATGCCAGGGCAGTCAGGACATTTAGGCATTCCCAAACTAGTTTAGATTTTGCCTGGTTGGAAGAAAGTTCTTTTAGGGCAATTCGGTTATCTGTGAGGATGAGAATTTGATTACCACGATAACCTTTCTCAAGTCCTCCTAAAGGACAGTTCAGGATAGCAAATCCATCTGGAAGACTGCGCAGTATTACCCCTTATACTAATGAGTCATTGGAAGTAGGCCATATAAGCTTGCACCCGATTGTGTCCATATATGGGATTTTTTTTTTAATTGATTTATTTATGGACGCTCTTTAACATCTAAGGTCATCAGCACCCCATTCAACTCAGGGCATGAAACAGTCAACAAATTATGCTCAGAGGCCTCTCTTTCAGGCTTGAGGTTCTTTTTCGTGCCATAAATGTACGACACAGGACCCACGGCTTTACTTCCCTTCCGAAGGAAGCCATGCTTAGGATTTTTATGCTCGAAAAAATCCATCGGTCCTGGCCAGGTTCGAACTCGTGATCTTGGGTTTAGGAGACAAGTACCATAACCACTACACCACCAGGACTGACAGATCTGTTGGTGAACCACACAAAATGTCATATTCTTTTTTATGCATTATTCCTTTCCATCCAGTCTTCTCAACATTTGAGAGCTAGAGTTACTTAAATAGTGGGAGAGAACAGTATTTGAGTGTTCATAAGTAAGATTTCATATTCAGTACTGAAATATCCAGGAAATTTAAAATGGAAGTATGTCCAGTTGTTGCACAGTTACTTCTCCAACTCCCTGTTTGCACCAAGTAATATCCAGTAAGCCTAGCCTATGCTTATAAATAAATGTCCATGGGAGAAAAATCTAGCAGTCTCCAATGCAATGGTTGAAGTACTTCTGAAGGGCACTGTAACACATCTTCCTTCGGAAGGGAAGTTAAGCCATGGGTCCTGTGTCGTAGATTTACGGCACGAAAAAGAACTTCAAGCCTGAAAGAAGAGGCCTCTGAGCAAAATTTATCAGCTGTTTCATGCCCTAAATTGAATGGGATGCTGATGATCTGATATATTAAAAGAGTACCCATAAATAAAATAAAATAAATAAACAAATCAACAATCTACCTGTAACACATAAACATTTGTAATGTTAAATGTAAATTATAATTAATCTGTCGTCTAACACACTCTTATACTTCACTTACTTTTAAATATGGTGGAACCAGTTTCGAAGAGACATCCTCTCCATCTTCAACCAACTTGACGACTGGTATGAGAAACTAACATCTATGAGAACCTGTGGTTCCGTCCTGGTGGTGTTTTTTTCTTTATAAACTGGAAATTGGTATTACATTCTCCTATAATGTCAAAATTCATAAGATGATTCCTATGTTTATGAATGCAAATCTCCCATGTGTCCAATTCTGTACATCCGTGTGCTTCTTTAAGTAACTTTATTTCTCTTTTTATGTCGTGATTATCTTTCTAAAAATGGTGTGCCACCATCAATCTGTTTGTGCTTCATGTTCCTAAGATGCTCCTTTAACCATGTTCCTATGTTCCTTTTAGTTTTTCCAACGTATATCTTATCACATTCTTTACATGTTATTTCATAAATGCCTGTCTTTTTCTCCTGTGTAATGTTATTAAAATTGTTGTTCACTAAAGCATTTTTCAGAATGTACCTGTTAATAGGTGCCAATTTAATGTTAATATCTTTAAAATTTTTTTGGAATTTATTCATAGCTACTGGATAGTAGGTGAATTTTTAAAAACCAGTCTCTCTTTTTCAGTTAATAGTGTGGTGGTATTCTTGATTAATTTCTTCTTTAGGAATCTATTAAGTTTTTTGTTTACTAAATTTTTGTTAAAAACCATTTATAAGGGCAATCTCCTGTATCTTCTCAAATTCTTTTTTGTACTCCCCTTACTGATTGGTAAATTCACCAGTGTATATATTAAGCTGTTGAAAATTGAGTGCTTCTGAGCTATGGGGTTAAACCCATTTGATTTTATATAGTTATCTGTGTGCATATTTTTTCTATAGATTCCAAATTCTAAATTTCCATGATTATTAATTTTTATCTCTAAAAATGGCAACATTCCCTTTGTTTCTGTTTCCAGTGTGAAGGATATATTCCTATCTTGTATATTTAGAAGCTTCAAAACATTTTCAACAATTTTTTTTCTTTCCATTATACAAAAAATGTCATCAACGTATCTGTACCAGCATTTGAAATAATGTGGGAAGGTGGAAATTATGTGAGAGTCAAATGTACTCATAAATAAAACTGCCAGAAAGGTGGACAAAGGATTTCCCTGTGATTCTGTTTATAGAATTCTCCTGCAAATGTAAAATATGATTGGTTTATACAAATGTTAGTAAGGTGCACGTATTCTTTCCAGTGAGTTTCATTAATTCCTATCTCCTTTAACCAATCATTCAAAAATAATAAAAACTTGTCAGTTGGAATACTCGGGAACAAAGATACTATGTCAAAAGACACTAAAATATCAGAGGGTAGAACTTTAAAATCTTTTATTTTTTTCTATAAGCTGGAACAAGTTTTTATGCTTCTACTTTGAAATCTTGGTAGAGCTGTAAATCTGTCTGTAAGCCATTTTGCTAGAAAATATATAAAGGTATTTATATTATTAATGATGGGTCTCATGCCCTTCCCCAGTTTATGGATTTTTAGGTATCCCATATATTCTGGCTATATTAGGATTGTTTTGTTTTAAACTACATATTTCTATGTATGGTATTATAGTGCAAGTCTGTATATCTTCATTCACAGTTTTTGTGCATTCTTTCAATGGGTCAAATTTGACATGGGCATATTCTTTTTTGTTTAACAACTCTAACATTGTCAGTGTAATCATCTTTGCCCAATATTACTATTTTATTCCCTTTATCAGCCTTTTTGTAAATAGCTCCTTTTCCTTTGAGTGATGTAATAATGTTCCTCTAATTTCGAATTCTATTTGGTTTCATTTTGTTAATCCTTTTAAGAGCATCCTCTGATTTTATTCTGATCTTTTCTTTCTCTTTATTATTTAAACCTTCCATGCCAATTTCCAGATCAACTATGTAATCTTCAAAATTATTGGAGAAGTTTACACCAGTTTTAAAACCTTTATTGACTTGATAACTCTTCTTTATTAAACTTACTTGTGATAAATTAACCACATTATTCTGTTTCTGTATTGCTTTTTTATCAATTTTCTGAAAATTTTTATGCTTTTTTATAAATTTTCTGAAAATTTTTAATTTTGCAAATTTCTTTTTCTGAATATTTACTTTTTTCTTTACTATGATTTGTATATGCTCTAGTGCATTCCTTATTAAGTTTTCCCAAATGACATAACCTAACTTGTTGTAATGATTTTCACACCAGACAATGATGTTGTAAGATACCTGGCACCTAACCATTGCACCATATTGCCAGTGGTTAAATTGTGGTTTTAGACTCCAGGTTGTCCCAATAGTGCATTTGATGATTATAAGAGACCACCTAGCTCTATAGAGAGTAATGTTGGTGTGATCATTTCAGGTCAGTTTCTTCCAGTAAGAGGCCTAGATATTTGGGGAATTAACAAAAGGAGATCTAATCCAAGATCAGTAATATTTTGAGCTTACCATTATCGAGTTTAAATGGACAATTTTATCAAATGCTGAAACGTTAAAAGGATCAAGCATATTTATTGAGAATGATTATTGGAAAGAAGAAGGAGAGTTGAGAGATGTGCTTTTAAGGAAAAGGAAAAAAAGGCAGGGTTGAAAAGAAAGTCATATGTTTGAGGACTGCATCTATGGATGGATGGCAGGAAGCAGGAAATGAGTCAACAGAATTCAGGACAAAAATGAAACCAAAAGGATTTAAAGTCAACAGCACAGACATTGGTAAGGAGAGAACATACCTCAGATGCCAGAAGAGTCAGCTGGTAGAAGATACACACAGAATGGCTTTGGGATCAGCTGCTGGGCTTGACGTTTGAGATGCTTCCCTAAACATTGTATCAACACCTGAAGGCAGCATAATGGAAGTTTGTGACTGTGTGAGTGGCGAAGTGGCTATTGATAGGATCACCAGGAGCTGGGCCAAATTATAAGAGCTTAGATTTGAAAGAAAGATTATTTATATCACTTTTTCCTTTACACATTGTAAAGAGATTAAATGGTATAGGACTTAGCTGACACACTTGTCTATTATTATTCATCAGTTAAAATTTGATGGCATATCCCGTAGCCATTTCCCACTTCATGAGCAAGGTCTTCAATCGTTTAACGTCGATTCTCATGAACAGGGTGTTGAACTTTGGCAACAATATCAGGTTGTACAGCAGATGGGCCTACCGGTGTGAGCATCATCTTCAATACTTCAATAGCTGTATGGCTGGCTCTGAATCTGAGTATGCCACTCAAATACACATGTACGGCTCATGCTTTGTCCCTCAAATACTTTTTGAATCATTGCGAGGGTCTCCATAGCATTTCCCGAGATTTGCACAGAATTTGATGCACACTCTCTGTTCTAATCTTGGATCCATCGTAAAATTACCACACATTACACACAGAGTATCATGAAAAGTACTATAGAATCTCAACACAGCTACCCAGCTGCATGAAACTTTAAATACTCACTCACCGGTGTGCTAGTGTTGCCACCTAGTGGTACAAAATTCTACTGCAACTACTGTCGAGATGGCAGCACCAGTCCCAAATATTGTGGATACTACCTCGTACATTGTTTCTATTTCTATTAAATGTATTTTCATCATTTTAAATAGCTATAATTCAAATATGTATTTGATGGAACAAAGATAAAACCATTTCTCAATCAACATGAAAATTTTATCTAGAAGAACAGATGATAATATCAGGACATTAAAATTAATTTCATATTGTACACTAATGCAGATTTCTAATGAATTGATTTATATAAGCTTAATTCAATGATGTATGAACATGTAATATGTTATTCCTTAATTTTCTATGCTGTTTTATAACATTATTCAAAATGTATGAAACATGCATGCACTGTATGGTTAAATCTTCATAATAGTGATACCTCCATGCTGATTCCACAAAATTAAATGTTACCTTTGACATGCCAATTATAAAAAGATGCAACAGCATGTTCTGCAGTACAGGAATTTCTGTCACGAGACGAAACATGAGCGGACGATCACTGTCTGGTGGCCACATATCACGGTTACAGTAATGCTCCACATGTTCCATGAACAGCACCTAATTCACAATGGTAAAATTCAGTTATTCAGCCATTAGAAGAAGAAGAAGAAGAAGAAGAAGAAGAAGAAGAAGAAGAAGAAGAAGAAGAAGAAGAAGAAATACCTCCTAATTGTTAAAAAATTGGTAGAGGAGCAAGGCTGGGGTAAAAGAAAACAGATATATATTATGGGAATCATCCTAAAATTAGATAAATAGCAATGGTGCATGATTAGATTTATATCATTTATTAATACACATGCAGTTCTTCTTTTTCCTCTTCCTACTCTCCAACTTTTTTTGTTGTTGTTGTTGTTGTTGTTCTTTTAAAGAAAAATTACCCACTGAACTACTTCACTTTGGCTAAAATCCAAGATTCATCTGGTTTAGTTAATAAGATCATTAGTAATGGTTACAGTTCAGATACCGCCACACGTGGCTGACATTGTTAAGGCATGGACTCATGAGCAGGGAGTCTGAGGTTCAATTCCAACCAAGACTGTCTTCCCTGACTGCAATTTTTACCAGGTTTTCTCATTAATGGCAAATGCTGGGAAGGTACCCTAAACTTAGGAACTGGACTGTTTCCTTCCTTTAAAAAAAAAGAAAAAGAAAGAAAGAAAGAAAACCCTTTCCCAATATGCCATTTCATCTTATCATTATGTCCACCGCCTGTGGTTAGTAAAAATGACCGTTAAACACTACAAAAAAAAATCCCAGCCCAGATAGATACTTTCAGGGACAGCTACAATTTAGATGTGCCTAAAAATAAATCAAATTTTTAACATAATTACAAAAAGATGCCTCTACAATAACAGTAAGAACAAAATAAACATTAATCACTTTAAATCAGATATTTGGTAAAAACCTATTCGTTAGAATGTGTTTATGCTATCTTAAATGTTAAATTATGTGTGTGTTTCCTTTTTTAAAGATGTTTGTATTTCATTGTTTTTCCATTAACTGCCAGCATATAACTGGGTTTTCAAATATAACAATGAATAAATTCATACAATAGATAGGGAGTAGTCAGTTCACTTTATAATAAGTGTTAGAATGTTATGAGTTATAATTATAAAAACTTTTAATAATTACCAAAGTCTAACAAGTAAATCAAAGGGCTGCTTGGCAACTGCCCCATGAATTCAGTTTGTTTGATCATCAGTTCAAAGAAAGCTGTAAAACTGGAGGGTGCAGGTTCAATACCTGCTGTATGAAGCTGCCCAGGATTTGAGATAATGGGATAGGACAATTATTGCATAACGATAACAAAAATCTGACATTCTTCACTATCACCATAGCCACCAATCCTGCAGAATAGAATCTTATGTAAAACAATGGAGGGGGGGGGGGAATACCTGCCAGACAGCAGTGGAATGATGACTATTTTTGTTGGCATAACCTTTAATAATATGGAGTGTTATTTTCATGTACTTATTTTCTTACCACCTATTAGTTTTTTATTATGAAATTTGCACTCAAATGTAATGGCAAATTTTAGTGTGCTATTGTGCAATAACCTGCAAACCTACATAAATGGATTTAGATTATTAAGTATTTTTAATAGATCAAACAGTTCTTGTATGTAAAGCATGCAAAGTGTCTGAATCACAAAAGAAAATATTTCATATATCATAATGGTATTACTCAGACATAAAAGTCCACCATTAAAGGTATCTAAGAAAGAACATCATGTGAACTGTCACAGTTTTTATTTGTTTACATAAAGCTTTTTTTTTCTTTTGAATTCTTCTCTAGAAGTATAAAATCCCACATTTTTTATTTTTTGGAGAAGTTACAATCATAACACTAGACAAGTCAACTTTTATAAAAATAATTTAGGTTTTGTGCTTTACAAAAAAATAAAACTAAGATGAAACAGATAATTCATGAAAGGATTAATGCTACGGCTTATGTCACTATTGAACCATAGATTCCTCTACAAAGAATCAAAGGCGTCTTACAGAGTTCTTTAAAGTAAACATCCTTGATGAAACGTAATAAGGTAACATGCTATTTTTCATATGTGAAAATGATACAAAATCATTAAAAGTGCTCCTTCCAGAGAGGTGCTTCTCAAAACGTGTGTAGCATGTAGTTTTCATAAGCTGAAGGAATAGATTTAATGTGAAATTTATATTTTATATAAAAAATATATTACTAAAGTTTCTTGAAGAATTTAGACTTACAAAATATTGTTCAGATCCACAAGCCATCTTAAAGAGATATGACACTGATTTCCATTTCAGTTTTATTATTTTATAATTTTCATAGTACAGGATTAGCCACAAGATGTCCTAGATTTTAGAAAATCAATACACATTGGTTAATAGCCTAATAACCTGCACACTGAGATGAAGAAACCATGGAAATTTTTAGTTATATTTCCATGGTGCTTTGTGCCTTACTTTGTTACAAGGTGGTATTTACTGAAAATGGCAGTCACTGCATGGTAGAAAGCATTTTTGTACTTGAATTCCAAGTGAACATGTTAGAATATTCATTCAATGTAGCTTATGAGCACAGTATAAGAAGTATTCATAAACATAAGTCAATCTATGCGTGGTATATACAATTTCACACTGGTAGTCAAAGTGAAGTAGTGCATGTAGTAGTATTACCAACATAGCCCCCCAAAATCCATCAACAACAACTTGAGGTGCTACAAAAATCTGTTTGGAGATCCTTAGAATGCCAAATAGCTGCAGCTTTTTCCTGTTCTGAAACTTGCAGATCGTGAACTAAAGCATTTTCAGGAATTGCTGATGATGAATATTTTGCTATCACTAATATAAAACTTCAGAATGGTTTAAAATAGGTTTTATATAAAGAAATTTTGCTATCACATTGGTTTTCTGTGATGAATGCATACTCCACCTGAATGGCAGAGTGAACTATCATAATATTACAGGGTAGGGAAGAGAAAACTCACATGCGCACATATAATATTTGTTAGATTCTCAATCAACATGTTTTGTAGATTTTGCTTAACATGGTTGATGAGCCATTCTTCATGGAAAACTCTGTAACTGGATATCATATTTGAACATGTTGATATTGTGGTTGATGCTCCAGCTAAAAAACCCAGATATCATATTCCCAAGATGGAGAATTCCCTCACTTTGATTCTCAGATTTGCAGCTATCTGAATATGGAGTTGGTACAATGATGGATAAAGTAAGGGTCTGACATGAATCAACAGCTTTTGCCACAACCTCTGTGGTCATTAGATATGACTCTTTGTAACTTTTTATGTGACGATATATTAACATTACTATTTTTGTACCACCCTTGCCTTCTGATTTACATGATCTGAAGATGTATACCAACTTCATGCATATAATTGATGATACCATGCTACTGGGAATATTGCAGTATCTATCATGATGCCACTTTAAACATCTGTAGAAACTATTAAAGACTTTCATAGTTTACTTACCATTGGTACTAATTGAATTCTGGCAGACTCAATAATATGTGTGTAATGACAAAAACCCCCAAGATCTTTTTGACTAACACTTTATAACTGCAGTGGTCAATGTTGTGGAAAGAAACTTCATTCATCCAAGCTGATAAAAATGTCTCAACTCTCCAGACCTAATATCATTTACTGCAGCCCACTTGAATATTTTGCCAGAATAACAAACTTCAAGAAAGATGGCAGCTTCTGATAACATAAATTGAATGGTAGAAGATGCAGAAAGAAGATGTTTCTGGGAAAAAAAGATTTATGCTGAATGAGAAAAGCAGAAGTTTTTCCTCACAAAAGCTGATGTTGATAAATTTTTCAAGGTAACAGTTTTGTTTGGATATGCATTCATTTGTGTTACTGTATTTAAAATTTATCCTAATAATCTCTGTAAGGTCATCAAAATGCAAATGGAAGGGAAGGAGGCAGTTAAATGAAAATCAAGGTCTTTGGCTTAGGTGATAAATCTATCCCTTATACCTTATATTAATGGATACAGCAGAGGAGATATATAGCTGTGCATTGAAAAAATGCTTGTGCTTCAGAAAAATAAATAACAAAGCGAGGTATATTTTCCACCATCTTCCACTATTCCATTCTATCTCTACAGCAATTCATCTAATCAAAATGTTTAATGTACCTAAAGTGGTAATACATGCCAAAAAACCCACAAAAATCCTTTCCCAATTTATCCTTTTATCTCATGTATCATCAGTATCCACTGCCTGTGATGCCTTGATAGTTAAAATGGGCAATAAACACTATTAAAAAAATTCATACAAAAGAATATGATTTTGGAATTCTTTTCGATTATGCTTTCTAGTCCATTTTCACTAGTTTAATTCTCTGTACATTTGCTATTGCTAACTGTTGTGCATAGAAAGTTTATGTGCTTTTGCATGGGAGTGCCCAACACATCATGCACACATTAATTCTTGCATGTATGCAGAAACTTACCTTGTGCAAACTGTGAATAAATTCTGATGCACTAGGATGGTACATCTTTGGTACTGTATCATGAAGCCACCATACAGCATCACGTTCAATTGTAGCTACCAGCATCTGAAAATTCTGTAACAGTTTCATGGTATATAAATTGGAGTAATTAGGGATCTAAGCTTCAAAATGAGCCCTGCTCTACACAAATAACCAAATTTATATAACATATTTATTATTACAATTTTATTTTGATGCTTGGAATGGAGTGTTTGATACAAGCAGTACAAACTGTAAAGTGTGTCATAAATTATTCCAGTCATACACGTTTATCATAAGGGCTGATGTAATGGTAAATTCTGATACAGAAATAATTTTATATGGTATGATATTTCTTATCTTTACATTGTTAAATATCACTGATTAGCCAGATGAAACAATTTCGTAACAAGCTGTTATAATCATAAAAATGTAAACCTCACTGTTTACAGCATTTATTTTCTTGTAAGAAAGCAATGCATGTTCATGCACTTGTTATCAACATTTTTTAATTCAAAATACTGCACTAATTCTCCACTTTCTTATGAAGCATTATCACTCTAACCACTGCAATTTTGTTCAGGTAATTAGCCCAAGCATGCTGTATAACTTTATGGCCAAATCCTTGGAATTAGCTTGCAGCTTGAAGACTGAATTTGTAGAGCACATTATAAAGAAGCACAGTCCTACTCAAAGAAAGTTTACAAACTAAGTTAGCTGGCTTTAAGGATCTGGCTGTTGCAAGGAAATGTGTATTCTTATATTTCATTATTGCTTACATTATTTAAGAAAATGAAAATAATTGTAGAAAGTGGCATAAATGGTAAATTCAATCCAGCACAGAAGCGTATTAAGATGGCAGCTACAAATGATATATACAGTGCATTATGTTAATATAGCTTAATAAAATGAGGGCAAGCATATTGTGATAGATCTTATAACCTGCCAAATAGTTTTATTCATCATTCTATTTGGAATTTCAGATTTTAAAGCAAGTCAGGTTGGTTTTAGTGCTTTAATTACAGTGAGCCTTCAAAGGGGAAGCTGGTGAAGAAAAATATGCCCCTATTGGTAATATAGATCATTGGTCAGAAAATAAAATGAAAGAAATCTTAAAAAAAATGCAGCTTTGAGAACACCTTTAATGCAAATAAATTAGAATTATTTTTCCAAATGATGACAGGTAACACCCTGGGTAATTAAGCAGAGAAATTCTGAGTAGAAAAGCAAGCAAAGCTGCATTTTACCATTCTGCTCAATATAGGATGAATTCAAACTCCACCAACAAACTTTCACAAGCTGTTCAGGGATCTTTTCTGAGTGTTTTGATATAAAGAATCCATGATCTCCAGTGGCTCATTACCAGGTAATTTCATTGTTTTCGTTTTATAATAACTCAACTACCTTTGTATCTAATTACTCGAAATATGATTGTTTCCAAATGAAATACAACATTTAACTGTTATAGAGCATGTTTACATTACAATCCGTTACCAATTAATCATCTTCTCATCTCCTCCTGACAATGACAATTATTTATTTTTAAGGATAGATGACCAACATTGCAAAAAGAAAAAAACCCAAATTACACTGTTTAAAGTAAATGATCAAAATGTTGATAATCATGACAAACTTCACAGCAACGCCTCCTAAAATGTCGCACATGCTCTAGCATCCCAGGAGATTAGTGCACATTGTCAGCTGCTGCTACAACCAGGTCCATATTAGTTTTGAAAGGAGTCACATACACCTCATATGACCCCAGAAGAAAAAGTCCATGGGTGACAGATCTGGTGATCAAGCTGGCTATGGAACAGGGCCATCACGACCAATCAATCTGTGCCAGAACTGTTTATCAAAGTATTCCCTAACATTCACTGCAAAATGAGCTGGCGCCCCATCATGTTTAAACTACATATGCCTGTGAATTATCAGCGGCATATCTTCCAGGAAATGAGGGAGGACATGTTGAAGGAACATTTTGTAGACTACTCCATTCACTCTGTTGGGTAATACATAAGGCCCAATCACAGAATTGTTAATGATACCATCCCATTCATTCACATAGAATGCCTGTTGGAAGGTTGAATTCACCACTGAATGTGGATTTTCATACTCCCAGATATGGCTATTCCAACTGTTGAACATGCCTTCCCTTCATTTAAGAACTTTCAAAAATAAGACATTTTTAAAAAATTCTGTTGGAACTCACACAGTGAAGCTTGTTAAATGTAAATTATATCTAATCTGTCGTCTAGCACACTCTTATGCTTCACTTACTTTTAAATACAATGGGACCAGTTTCAAAGAGACATCCTCTCCATCTTCAACCAACTTGACGACTGGTACAAGAAACTAACATCTATGAGAACCTGTGGCTCCGTTCTGGTGGTGTTTTTTTCTTTATAAACTGGAAATTGGTATTACATTCTAATGTAATGTCCAAATTCATAAGATGATCACTATTTTATGAATGTAAATCTTCTCCCATGTGTCCAATTCTGTACATCCGTGTGCTTCTTTAAGTAATTTTATTTCTCTTTTTATGTTATGATTATCTTTCCAAAAATGGTGTGCCACTGCTGACCTATAATCTGTTTGTACTTAACATTCCTGAGATGTTCCTTTTAGTTTTTCTAATGTATATCTTATCACATTCTTTACATGTTATTTTGTAGATGCCTGATTTTTTCTCCTGTGGAATGTTATTAAAACTGTTGTCCACTAAAGCATTTTTCATAGTGTATTTGTTAACAGGTGCCAATTTAATGTTAATATCTTTAAAAAATTTTTTGGAATTTATTCATAGCTACTGGATGGTAGGTGAATTTTTTAAAAACTGGTCTCTCTTTTTCAGTTAATAGTGTGGTGGTATTCTTGATCAATTTCTTCTTTAGGAATCTATTAAGTTTTTTGTTTGCTAAGTTTTTGTTAAAACCATTTATAATGGTAATCTCCTGTATCTTCTCAAATTGTTTTTTGTACTGAATAAATTTACTTAAAGAAGCACACGGACGTACAGAATTGGATACTGGGAGAAGAGTACATTCATAAACATAGTGATCATCTTATGAATTTCAACATTACAGGAGAATATAATACAAATTTTCAGTTTATAAAGAAAAAAACACCACCAGGATGGAGCCACAGGTCCTCATAGATGTTAGTTTCTTGTACCAGTCGTCAAGTTGGTTAAAGATGGAGAGGATGTCTCTTCGAAACCGGTCCCACCATATTTAAAAGTAAGTGAAGCATAAGAGTGTGTTAGACGACAGATTAGATATAATTTACATGCCTTCTCTTATAAATATTGCCCTATCAGTGTACAATATCAAAGCAGAAAAATGTAAGTTATCTGCACATCGCTTTAAGAACCAATTAGCAAACTGCACTCAAAGTGGAAAGTTGCTGGTTGCAATGCCTGGACCCTCTGTGGATGATACAGGTGCAATTGCTGCTCATAAGAGTTGCTACGTTCACATTCACCTGTCATGCAATATGACAACTACTGCTTGCAGAGTTGTCACACACTAAATTTAAAACATCCCCTTCAAATTTGGGCATTCTGACATTCTTCTCATGGCCAGTATCTCGCATACTAACAGTGAAGGACCCAGTTCCTCACAGTATAGAATATTTTATTTGAATATTTCTTAAAATGTTAAATGCTGCATTTCTTATATATATATCACTTGATATTATGCACATATTTTAGAACATTTATATCATTAGGTACATAAGGGTGTCATATCATAAATGTTTCCTAAATGATAGCTTTTATTTATTATTACTTTTTTTAAGTGTTCTCTCAGGATAGAATGGATACACTGATTTATCAATTAATAATCCTATCCATTAATAATTATTGTCATTTATTTTATTTTTAATTTTGCGTAATTATGCAGAGAAGATAAATTAATTTAAATTCAGTATCATATTATTTGAGGGACTACAGGAGACTATGAAATTGGCATTGAAAGCTGTAAAGATATGTGTAGAGAAACTGCTAGGAATACAAATTAAATACTTGGAAAGATTTCATGCAGCAATAGTTCAGACAAAAGGGCTATATGGAGTAGAGATTCTGGAGATATTGAATGGATGGGTAACTGCCAATGTTATTCACTGTAAACTTATTTTGGGTCTACCAAGAGCTTCAGCTAAAGCAGAATTAGGACAAACAGAGATGAAAGCAAAAATAATAGAAAGGGCATTTAAGCACTGGTTTAGGATCAACAGGCCACAGGAAGATATTTTGAGACTATTTTTAATTATATAACAAAAGATCACACAAACAGATATTTAGGTCAGTACATTTATGAAGATTGTGGAAAGAATTGGCATGAAAAAATTTTGGAAAGATAGAAAATTAAAAGGGAAATGTTTTTGAAAAGAGGTTTGGCTAAGAACTGAAGATACAGAACTGCAAGAAATATGTTGATTGTTGTATTAAGGATGACAGAAAAGGATTTGCATGGGTTAGAAGTGGAAATATAAAGTTGAAAGGAATATGTGGAAGGCTCAATATGGATGGATGGATGGATGGATGGATGGGTGGGTGGGTGAATGGATGGATGGATGGGTGGATGAATGGATGGATTGAAGGATTGAAGGATGGAAGGATGGAAGAGGGTACTTTCAATACTTGAACGTTGCTCAGAGCTGAGCCTGTGAGTTTACTTTCTTTCATTATTATATGAGCATTTCTTAATAGTTTGTCACAAATTTTGCTGTTTCTTCCAGTCTTAAATGCATTAGCAAAAACAAATGCCATACACTTTTTAAACAGCTATCAACTATTTCTGAATGATTTCCACTGAATAAGTATAAACTTGTGAAATTCATCTGCAACCAATTTTAACACTTTCAAAAATTTCTGCATAATACATCACTACAAAAAACCATGTTGATGACAATGGGTGTTGGTGATGATGTAATATTGAGGTTTTGTTTTTTTGTTTCTGAAGAGATGAGGTTTTAGTTGGGAGGATTCAACAAGCACTTTTATCAATTTGATGCCAATCTGTTCACAATAGGATAAATGATCAGATAGTTTCACACACCCTATGTAATGCGTATACTACGCAAGTCACATTTATCATTGTTACATAGCTCACCTTAGTAACAGTAATATGATTTGCTGCTGACATTCTTTTGAAAGCAAAAATTAACATTTATAAACTGTTTCATCATTTTTACACATACCAACAGCTACATTTCACACTTTTCTACCTGTTCAGTCTGTAGTTTCATCAAGGGCATTCATATTTCCCCCCCTTTTTTTTCTGATATTTTCTGAGTTTTTTTCATAGCACTTCCGAAAATAGTGTGCTTAAAGCAGATTCATTCAGAGAAGTAAAGTGCTTGTACTTTATGAAGAAAAAAAAAGGATCTCTGAATTATTCACCTTAGATAGAGGAATATCAGCTAAAAGAAAGGCCCTACATAAATCTAAATACAATTTACAACATTTTGAAGGTCCTACATGTTAGCTGGAGGGTCCTGTTCCAACTGAATGCATACAGTGTAACACTGCAACATGTGTTTCTGCAGGAAAACTTGGGAATTTTGATAGTCTTTTGTGCCTTTTCCACAAGGCTGATAATATACAATTTTTCCATCAGTGCCAAAAATATTTTAAATTCTTAGCATTTTGCTGAAGCAAGCTGCTTAAACTAGATTTTATTTTAGGTATTCTGGTCAGCAATTAATATAACCCAACAAAAACAGGACTGGCTCACTTGACACACAATTGAGAACAGGAATGGAATGGGGGAGAAAAAAATTTCCTTGGATAAAAAGGAGATAGACAATTTCTGTTGAATGCTGCATATATTAGTTGATACAACATGTGCAGGTTCTTCCTTGTTCATATAAAAAACAAAGCATAATAAACTGAAAAATCAGGCACAATACATTACAGTGTAAAAATTATGTGTTATTCATATAATTATTCCTATTTAGTCACATATTTTTATTCTGAAAATGTGCATTTGCACTGGTGACACCATGACCTAGATTTAAAGAGCGTATTTTCCGACATGTAATCACAAGCATAAAAACGTTTGTTTACCTATAAATTCAGCCCCTATTCATTACTGAAAGAAAAGGGATGTGTAGAACTTGCAAGGTCACATGCACATACCTGTGTGTGCACACAAAAAAATAATTAAAAATATTTAAATCTACAAAGAATGCAGAATTTTGTCTGATAACAATTCATGGTTCAGATAATTTTTTAATTTTTAATTGTGTAATTTTTACTATGGAACTCCTTCCTACTTTATCTCTGCCACGCATTTTTTATTACACAGTAAACGAAAAAATCTGTAATGATAATAAAGCAAGATCTATAGGTGAACTCAGAATTTCTACAGCTGCGTAACAGCAGGGCAAAAATCTATCACAGAGGTATAAAAAACTCTATTGCTTTCAAAGAACTAATCAGTCAATTAAAATTATTAAAAATAATGGAATACCATAAAGTATACAGCTACCAAAAAATTTATTTTGCAAATGTAATACTGAACAACTTACATGCAGGACTGTCACTTCCCGTTTGTCTCCACGGGACAGAAGTGCTGCAGCCTCTCTTACAGCTGGAGATATTGCCAGTAAGATGCAGAGTGTAATGAGATCTGTTATTGATATAAACATGCGCTCCTGTAAGTAAAAGGATTTGCATGTAAATTCCCAGTATAGCTTTAAAATGAAAATCAGTAAAAAATAAAGGATGAAATGAAAACAGATACTAGTGATGTACTAGGCTAGGTATTATAATGAACAGAATGGAGCATCATAAATAGAAATTGTGATTAGAGTAATAATTTTCATGTATCAAAACCATTCAAATATATCAATGTACTGATAAAATTGATAAAATGTACTATTAATTTAGGGGGAAAAAAACCGTACATGCATATACACATATCTTGTCACAAAAATAAAGAATAGAGGCATACTATTGGAAAGATTTTGTGAATTCTTTTAAAATCAATAGGTAGATCAGAATACAAATTGATTCCTAAATGTACCTTACATAAAAGTAAATCCTCTCTTTAAAGAAAAACCTCACAAAATAATAGCCCAAAATTTTGCAGTGGTGCAACAAGGGCACTAAAGTGGAAAGAAAAAAAAACTCAGTATTCCAAATTCACTTTTCATATAATGCTATGCTCATCAATTGAAGTTAATTGTGGGATGAGCTGCTTCAAAGAACTTATTTGTAAATGTGTTTTTCCTTCATTTTTCAGCTTTTCCTATGTGCTTTTTACACTGCCACAACACTTATCAGCATTTACATTAATGATAGCTCATAGATTTCCAAGATGTCCTATGACCAGATCAATTTTAAATCAAGATTAATTCATGTAATTTTTGAGAGAACAGAATAACTTAAAATAATTTTGCTGGAATTGTTGGAAATGTCATGTGATAAAAACTTGTCTTGGGGATGTTGATTTATGACATTATTTGGATGAAGAATTTTACTGGTTAACATTTTGCAGAAAAATATTGTTGCAACTAGAGCTTTTATGTAACCAGTTACAAACAAGGTGTATTGATGAAATTAAAGTAAAGAATGCTGTGTCTGAATCCATAGCATTGTTAGAATGCTCTGAGAATCCACTCTTACTGAAATTGGTTGGTAAGCAAAGAAAAATGTAAAGCAGACATACTGACACAAAAGAAGTGTATGATCAACTTACACATATGCTTACTATTGCTCCATTCATTAAGCCATCTGCTATGAAATGCTACCAAAGGCAGTGACTTTGCTGAGAATTTTCCAAAAAAAAAGGGAATTTGAAGCTGATATTCAATATTATTCCACTGTGGATAAGAGTAGGCTGAATAGGCTGAAGATAATGCTTTGCAGAACTTTAGAAAGACTGTTCTTAATAACACTACTGGTACATGTATTACCAAGCCATTTATAAGATATGCTTTACCATGTAACAGAAGTACTGAAGAGAGTGTCAATGATGACTGCAGAACCAGAAATGTGTTATCATCACTGGGAAAGGCTAAAAACCTTAAGATACACTATCCTTAGGAATATCTGATTGCATTTGCTATGCCTTTGACTGAGAACAAGATGGTGTCAGGCACAGAATGGTTCACTACCAGAACAGCAGCTAAGTTCAGCAGTAGACTTCAGCTTTTGGTATCAGGTGAGTTGCATGCTTACCTTCTATATTTCTGTGACATTTAAGCTGTAGCACACTCAATAATTTTCCCACCAGCTATCACTGATATTGTAAATATTGTTCTTGCTTAAATAATTAAAGTTTCAGTTTTATATTCTCTAATTATACATCTTTCTAGATTACACTTTAAATTAGGTCATTCCCAAAGTCTATTAACTAACGTTGATTTATATAAAAAAAAATATATAACTTAATAGGAATCAACACAGCAAAACATATGTAATTTCTTTGTATAAACCTATTTTAAATCAGTTAAAACTTTTTTCCCAAGGGAAAGTTTAAAATATTAAAATATTCAACATTCTTGAGCATTTCACTCTTTAAATTACTAAAATTCAGCACATGTTTCATGAACTTCGTTCACATGTCAACACTGTCAATGTAAATTTGTTTACTATTTTATGTTTTCATTCATGCACAGGGTGAGGCATTTATAGTGTTGCTGCCATTTTACTCTAAAACGAAGAAGAGAAAAATAAAAAAAAAAAAAAATGCTTCAAATAAAATTTGAAGTGCTCTTAGAGAAACTTAACTGGTCTTTGAAATGCCATTCTCAAGTCATTTCGAGGTCAAATTGTTTTTTTCAAATGGAATGTTGTATTTTTTCCTCAGGAATGGAAAGAGCATTCTATCAGTTACTATGTTACTATGATGCAATAGTGTAGACATTATAGACAAGATGGCCACAGAGCATGCCATAAAGGTGGCCTGTTAATAATCTCTACAATATCACATAGTCATACCATACCAACCATTGGTGACTTCACATCAATAGATGCAATTATAATATTCAGATCTTATCACTGGAAAAACTATAAAAAACAGAATATATTCCATGGGTTGCAAAAAAATTCACTGAGAACACATGAGTCCTCCAAGGGATACTTATGATTCCAATGAAAATCAACCAAAACTTCAGTGATTTGAAATAAAACAATTTTAAGATAAACATAACTCTGGAAATATTTACTTTGCAAGAAAATGATTTGTGGAAAATGCACCAAGAAACTAAACTTACCGGTGTCAAACATTTATCATGATCAGAATGTCGCTAGTTCATATGTACATTTCACAAATAGCAGTTTCATGACTTGAGTCCAATTGTTCCATTTCAGCATTGCAGATAAAACAAGCCTCTGAATGTCCTAGTGTTAAATACAATTAAATAAAAACAATTTTCCTTAAAACTGGCATATAAGACACTCTTAAGTTGTAAGAAGTATGGTGATAGATATTTGCCTAACTTTTTTCCATCCTATGAGAGATCACAGTTTGAAACCTGGATGCATGTGCATATGCTGCTATGACACATAGCTCAGTTTTTTTGCTAGATATCTGAAATTTTTATGTTCCATCTCTAAATCTGCACTTAAATATTACAAATTCAACTTTTTTATCACTTCAAAGGGTATGTGAATTTTAAATAAAGCAATATAGACATAGCATCCTCAAACAAAACACACATTTATTCTATCTACTTCTTCACATTCATATACATGTGTGCAACTTTCTACTCACAGCAGTTTCGTGGTAAAAAAATGTCATGCCTGCTTTTGATTATTTAGCTATATTTTACTAGTATATCTTGCAAATTAGGTGAATGCTATGCTATGCCTTAGAATGCATTTTCATTATATATACAGGTTTAGGCATTTATAGTGTTGCAGTCATTTTACTCCAAAATGAAGGAGAAAATAAAAAAATGCTTCAAACAAAATTTGAAGTGCTCTAAGGAAGACATGAGATAGCGATCTTAACTCATCCTTGAAATGCCATTCTCAAGGTCATTTAAAGGTCAAAGTGGTTTTTTCAAATGGAATGGTGTATTTTTTCCCCTGGGAATGGAAAGAGCAATCAATTTTCAGTATAAAAATCCTAGTACATCTATCAACTAGGGTTGATATATGATGAGCTATTGGACAAATAAGACAGCAAATATTATTCACTTACTTTCACTTCTCTCTCTTTTATTTTGTTGTTATTAAGGAAACTCATTTGTTTATATGCAGATGTTCATTTGTTGACATAAGTGCTCATCATTGTCAATTCAAACCTAAAAGCATATTATTCTCAATCAGTTCAACTTTGTTTTAAATTATGGGTGTTCAATACACAATCAATGGGAGGATCGATATGATTTACATTTATGGCAATGCTCATAAGAATGCTAGAGCAGCTTGCCACTTATACGGAGATCAATATCCTGAAAGGAGTCAGTCAATTGTTAGAAATTTTCAATGACTTGTGAACTTATTTTCAGAAACGGGAGGTGTAGCATCAAGAAAACACCATCAAATGATAAGTACTACTGGGGAAAATTCAGAAGTCTCTGTATAGTTGCAGTTGCCACTAATATTCACAAAGTTCCCGTCAATTAGAATATGATTCGGGAATCTCTCAAAGAAGTGTTCTTGAAATACTTCAGCATTGCAAATACCATCCATATCACATCAGTCTACACCAAGCCCTTCATGGGAATGATTTTCAGAAGTGTATTGAGTTTTGCCAAAGAGTTCTACTACAAATTCAAAACTCTTAACTTTTCCAACATTTTATTTTCTGATGAGACAACTTTCAGCAATAATGCTCAAGTGAACTGACATAACATGCATTATTGGAAAATCCAAGATGGTTATGAGAAGTACAGCATCAGCAACAATGGAGCATGAATGTTTGGTGCGGCATTTTGGAATTCTGTATAATTGGACCATACTTCACTGAAGGTAAACTTAATGGGCAGAAATACAGAAATTTTTTGGACCAAGAACTTCCAGTGCTGCTTGAAGATGCATCCCTTATGAACCAAGCTGCAATATGGTATCAACATGATGGTTGTCCATCTAATTACTCAGCTATAGCTCAAGAAATATTAAACAGAGAATATCTCCTGGTCAATGGATAGAATGCAGAGGACCTATCCACTGGCCTGCCCATTCCCCTGATCTCACTTCTCCAGACTTTTTCTTATGGGGATACATTAAAGGTAAAATTTAAGAAGAAGTACCAACTACAATTGGTAAATTACGTCAACAAGGAATGTATGTGCAAGAATCAGTGAAGAAATGTTGAGACATGTTCATCAATCTTTTGAAGTATGTTTTTGGAAATGCCTTAAAGTTAATAATCATACTTTCCAGCATTTACTGAATTGAAATTGTTTGTAATGTAAACATGACATTATTTCAATTATGGTTATAACTGTACTGTATGTAAATTGATGCCAATAAAGCGAAAGTAAGTGAATGATATCTGCTGTCTTATTTATCCAATATCCAATATCTCATCATCTATTACCCATAGCTGATGTGCTAGAACTTTTATACTGAAACTTGAATGCTCTTTCCATTCCTGGGGAAAAAAAAAAAATTACATCATTCCAGAAAAAAAAAATACCTTGAAAGACTTTGAGAATAGCATTTCAAGGATGAGTTAAGGTCACTGTCTTATGTCCCCTTAAGAGCAGTTCAAATTTTGTCTGAAGCATTTTTTAATTTTCCGCAACACTATAAATACTCACGCTATATATATATGTATAATCTGTTACATTCGGTTATATATTTACAATGCCACAAAAAAAAAATATATATATATATATATATATGAAAAATAAAAAATAAAGAAACACTATTAACAATGTAACAAATTAACACTAATAATAAAAGTAGATAAAGATAAAACACAGAGAAAGAGTCACACTTGAAATTGCTATATTTCGAACTACTGCGAGTTCTTCAATGGCAAGAAGTGAAAGTGATAAAAGTAAATATTGAGTATCGAAGGTAACGTTATGCATGGAAACAGATGAAACTAGAAATGAGAGTGTGGGAAGAAAAAAACTAATATGTAAGATTTAAACCAGGTGGTATACGCGCTTTATGTAAAAATATAGCTGCCATTTCTCTATCTCTGAGTAATTCTCTATCTCTGAGTAAACTTTCACAGCAATGTGTAGGTAAAGCATCAATAAGAGTTAGACTAAAAGCATAACTCTTATTGATGCTTTACCTACACAATGCTGTGAAAGTTTACTCAGAGATAGAGAAATGGCAGCTATATTTTTACATAAAGCGCGTATACCACCTGGTTTAAATCTTACATATTAGTTTTTTTCTTCCCACACTCTCATTTCTAGTTTCATCTGTTTCCATGCATAACGTTACCTTCGATACTCAATATTTACTTTTATCACTTTCACTTGTCTAGCTTCTTGCCATTGAAGAACTTGTAGTAGTTCGAAATATAGCAATTTCAAGTGTGACTCTTTCTCTGTTTTATCTTTATCTACTTTTATTATTAGTGTTAATTTATATATATATAAATGGGTTGTACCAATCTCACGGTCCTTGGAAGAATTATTATATTATTAATTGCAATACCATAATAGGTAAATTCCTGTTCCAAGCCATATTCTTGCATGGCATGGAAAAGCTAGTAAACTAGTCATCACCATTAACCTAAAATCATCCAAATTCAGAAAAATGGAGCTTGCCTTATTAGGGTCATTTCCTAGTTATTGCTTCTGGAACAGTATATATACTTACCTTGAACTCAAAATCCCGGAATTGAGGATTATCCTTTTTGTCTTGCATTAATCCTAGACAAAGTTCTGACATATTGATGTCATGACGTAGGATTCTAACAATTTCTCTGAGTAGTGCACGAATTGGTCTAAGGTAATCTTCACGATTCATCAGCAATTCCTATAACATGTTTTAAAAAAAACTTCTTAGTTTTTTTTATTATTATTTGAATTAAACCTTTACAGCATGAAACAGAAAGAAAATATTATGAACAAAATTCTTTGGCTCCCCTGATTCTTTTTTTTTTTAATAAGGTATATTTTGCTCATTTAAACTAGATTTAAACTAGTTTTGCACTTTGATATTCCTTTGACAGCTAGGAATTCTTATTTTATGCTTTTTCTTTTTAAATTTAAAATTATCAGTAATAAATTCAGCACAAGTCTGCAAAATCCACAACATAAATCCAGATATCCTGGAGTATCAAAAGTAAAAATTTTTGTTAAAACTGAAATCAACTTTTGGTTAGTTTCTTGCTTTGTATTTCTTTTCTAAGAGCTATACGTAATATAAAAATGATTTCTTCATTCATACCTAACCAGCCATAGATTCCTCATTCATTACAGCATCCCTGATCACTTTCATGAGTGATTTCCCATTTGGCCCATCCAGTTTAATCAAGAGCTATTAAATGGCCCAATTCTGCTAATGATAATTTCAAATGCAGTTTTGTACAGATTTAAATATGTCCAAATCGTTCTGGTTTGCTCTTATCTACTGCATTACAAAGTATACATGGTACTGTTATTATGTGAAAGAGAATCGCTGTACTGGATTGGAATCTTGTTAATAATAATAATCATCATCATCATCATCATCATCATCATCATCAATTCCAAATCATACTTATAAAACCCATCCATTTTTTTAGATTTCACAAAGAGAAAAGTTCACGTTAAGCAGCATATGGATGGCAAAGGATATACAGGAACAGCTAAAGAAAAGAATTTGCTGAAACAGACTCTACTGACTCCAACTTCCATGAGTCTGGCAACAAGTGATGATTTTAATTCATATCTTTGCAGGGCATTGATAGAAGCTAATATTCCATGGAACATGCTGCAAAATCACATATTCTATAAAATTTTGGAAAAGTACTGCTGAAAGCCTATTCCATCTGAATCCACACTCAGGAAGACAAATTTGGATACTAAGTATCAGAAATGTTGCAATTAGGGAGGACATACAAGATACATACATCTGGGTAGGAGTCAACGAGATAATGAATGCTCTCATCAGATATATTGCAAATATAATAGTGGTGAAACTTGATGATATGGCTTACTCTTCACATTTTGTAACAACCAGAGAGATGATGATTATTGTTTAAGGCGCACACAACATCTAAGGTCATTAGTGCCCAAACACACTAAAAACTGCGCCAGAACTAAAAAATAAATAGTTAACACAAATCAGTGCATAGGTTAAAAAACTGTAGCACGTTCTGCAACAAAATAAAAACCCACAACAAATAACAAGTGGGTGTAATGGTCAACAAACAAAGGACTGGTATTAAGACAGTCGAGAGAGTGAAAAAACAACTACAACATGCTAAAAATGGGTCAATAAAACCCGAAAACTAACAACATTTCAACAAATAAAAACTGGTATTAAAACTCATCAACAAAAGCTGAAAACAAACCAGTATTATAAAAGTCTAAAATGGTAACAATAAAACCCAAAAACAATAACAAGGGCAATATACCACAAACTCAATTAAAGACTGGTACTAAAAACGATACAGCAAAAGCTGAAATAACAACAGTCTTAAAAGAGTCTAAAAATGCTGTCATGGGTAAAAAGATAAAACCTCACACCTTGCTCCAATAACCACATACGCGAATAAAACGGAGCACTTGCTCAACAGCAACCACATCATCTGCAAGCATCGCCGCAATGCAGGAGGGCAAACCCAAGGAAAGTCTAAAAGCTGCCAAATGATGGCAATCAAGTAAAATGTGACACACTGTAAAGGGGTGGTCACAGTGAGGGCAAGCTGGAGCGGGTTGACCATTAAAAAGGTGACAGTGACTAAAACTAAATGCCCAATTCTAAGACAAGCTAAAATTACTTTTTCGCGACGACCAGCACGAGAAGAAGTCGACCAGTTAAAAGGGGATGATTTACATTCCCGAAGCTTATTGGCAGGTAATAAATCCCACTCATCCCGCCAGTGCGAGAGAATGCCTCTACATAATAAATGTTTAAAATCGCGAAAATAAAAACGTTGCTCGTCCTCAGCGGGTCTAAAAGAGCGGATTTAGCTGCGACATCTGCGGCCTCATTACCTGGGAGTCCCACATGTCCAGGTACCCATAGTAGTGTCACCCTGACGCACAACCAGAGAGATTCATAAAGTTAATGGCCAGTCCATTGCCTTCAACTTAGAGTTGTTACTTTCTGGTGATATTGAAGAGAGTATACATATACATATACATATATATATATAAACTGCCCATTTTATTTGGCCCTGGTCACTCAGCTGGGCAGTCCACTAAAGTTGACAATTACATGTTAATACATAGTACTGAATTCTTACATTTATAGTGCTATTATTTCTGCCCTCTTTAAACTCCATTTCCACATTTTTTTACTTTCTTTAAATATTGCCCAATGCTCTTACAGTTATTATCTAGAATTTTGTTTATATGGGTGTTCCTATTCATTCTATACCGTACTTTCTTTTCTCCAAATTTCTGTTTCTGTGCACTCAAATAGAATGTGTTGTATATCCTCTCTTCCCTCACATAATGTACTCATGCCTTGTGGGTAATCATTTTGTTGCCCTTTTAGCCTCCATACTCCTGCCCTTAACCATGCTATCCCCCCTCTCTCTTCTTTATTACTGATGTCTACAAATCTCTCTATTTCCCAATGATTTTTCATTGTAACATAAAATGCTAACAATTTTTTCTCGCTTTTCTGACTAAATAATTTTTGAATCTCAATACCTTCAAATCTTCTTAAGAATATTTCTCCAAAACCTTTGTTATTACTCTCTAAGTTATTTCTTAGTCAAATCTTTTTAAGAATATTTCTCCAAAAACCTTGTTATTACTTTCTAAGTTATTTCTTAGTTCACTTATCCAATCCATGCTTTGTAGACTAATATCTTGATATTTTAAACAAAGATTTAACAAATTATCTTCATCAAGGGGCATGAACCTATACCAATATTTTAAGGCTCCCTCCATAACCAATCCTTTTCTTGATACTTGTCCCAATTCAATTTGCGCCATTCCATTAGCCACTGTTAAGGACAACCCAAGAATTTCCTTACAAAACCTTCCTATGGTTCCACCCATTTTCAAATCTGCATACTTTAATACTATATAACATTCAAGCCTGGACAACTGAGTTGTATACTCTTTCCAGCCATTTCATCTCCATCTCTGGTATTTGAAATAAGCATCATCTTAAAAGCCATCATTGCTACTTTCCCTTTTGCCAGAGCTCATTGTCGGTCCTGGTGGTGTAGGGTAACCCTACTTGCCTTCTAAACCCAAGGTTGCGGATTTGAACCCGCCAGGATCAATGGATTTTTTTGGGGCATAAAAATCGTAAGTATGGCTTCCTTTGGAAGGGAAGTAAAGCCGTGGGACCCGTGTCGTACATTTACGGCACTATAAAGAACCTCAAGCCTGAAAGAAGAGGCCTCTCAGCAAAATTTGTCGGCAGTTTCACGCCCTAAATAGAATGGGATGCTGATGACCTGAGATGTTAAAGAGCATCCTTAAATAAACAAATCAAAAAAAAATCCAGAGCTCATTTCTTTTGTTTCTCCCATTTGAAGAGAGTAGGATTCTTCTTCTCTGCAGGGACACTGCCTCCTATATGATCCCAGGCTCTTCTCTTCTGAAAACATACTACCCTAATCTTATACATGTCATCTCTTTAGCCCATGTCTTTCATCGGATCTCAAAAACCACAAGGAATGAATTTCTGTAAGTCAATATCCTGATCTCCGAATTGAAGAAACTTTCTGCACAGCTCCGTCCTGCATTGCACTTTTCTAAGAAAAAACCTCCAGAAACTCCTCTTCCTTCAGAACCTATTTTAACATGCTGGAACATCTGTATTGAGGCAACTGTATATTATGCTGAACATTGGGCTGTCATTGCTGTTATGGGAAAAGAGTTTTAAATTGAGAATACAGCTTATGTTTTGTCTGCAAAGTAACTGTTGAAAATATTAGCACTAAAGCAAATGCAACTTTTTCAATCTTGCCCTCAACAATAGCATAGCCGGAATGCAAAGGAAACCTTTTACTGGATAAGTGTCAGATGTGCAAGAAACTGAAGTGAAAATTAGAGTTGCTAATGGAGAAGTTGGGGAAAAAGTAAGGTTCAAGTGGGAGAGAGTACAATGAAAAAAAAAACCTGATATGCTGTAATGGTCCATGTTGTAAATGTTTTGGTGGGGGAAGGGAAAACATTCCAGAAGAAGTGGACATGAAAAATGCAACAAAATATAAGTTTGCTCCTATAACATTTGTATCAGTGGAAATATCTTTTTCAGCCTTTAAAAGATTTTAACAGACAAAAGCCATAGCCAAACTGTAGAAACCTTGAACAAAATTTAGATAGTATATTGTGCTGCAAATTATGAAAACAATAACATGTTATGCTCATAGTCATACTCATAAAAATATTTACTTTTCTGCCTAATTAAAAAAGTAGTACATGATTTAATAATTTTGCTGCCCATTTTAGAAGTCATAAACATATATATATTTTCTTGCCTAAAATTACAAAATAGAGCTTAATCAAATCATTTATTTTAGGTGCCTAAAACATCAATTTTTCATGTCAAAAATTCTGAGGTCTAGTAATAAGTATAAAATATTACAATATTGATTCAGCTGGTAATATTAACATATTTTTGTCATTATTGATGATCAAAAAACACTGTAATAAATTCAAAAGATTTTCAATCCTAGAATGCAATTCTGTTCCTTTTGACTTAAAATGTCTGACAACCAAGTAAGAGTTGATGGTTTGTTTTGCATTATTTCCTATAGTATGTATATATGTTGTTTAAACATATGGTTTATTATTACAATTTTTTTAATTATAGAACACTGAACAATATATTTAATTTGCAAACATCTGACAATCATCTGAGAATGTAAAATTTCTCCATACTTGCCTGGAATATTTCAGCTAGGAGTTTTGCTGCCTGTTCTGGAGCAGATTGGAACATAACAGATATCATTGCCATATTGTTTGGATTGCGAGCATTTGAGAGTTCATTGTAAATGGTGTGCTTCAAAACAGTAGCAAGATTGTCAGGATGGGCCATAATCAGTTCCCTGGGGAAAAAGATAATAAATAAGGTTAGGGATGATTTGAGGCAAATTATTTTAGAATATATATATATATATATATATATATATATATATATATATATAAAACCATAGTTGAAATGTTTGGATATTTTTAAATCTCACAGGCATTACTACAACATTGACCTTATCATATCTAAACTTAGCAGGGCATGCTATGCAATACGTGCATTAGTAATGTTGCAGTCAATTAAGACTTTAAGAGTTTATTATGCTTATTTCACCTGAATAATGAAGTACAGTCTAAAATTTTGGGGAAATTCAGTTTAAAGTGAACGTGTCTTCCTGTTACAGAAAAAAGTCATAAGAATAATTGCTGCTACACATAGCAGACATTCATGCAGAAACCTCTTTAGGCTATTTGTACTCTTTAATTTCTTTTCCTTTTGAATATATTTTATCCCTCATGAACTTTTATATAAAAAATAAACAAAATTTGTTCAAAATCCAAATATACATTAAAAGAATACTACACATAAAGCAAATCTACATCGCCCAATTTCAGCACTTTCATGGCATCAAAAAGGCATTTATTATGAATGCATTTTAGTATACAACACTCTTCCCTCTAGTCTAAAAGCCTTAGTAAACAATGCTAATTCCTTTAAATCTGCTCTTAGAAAATACCTATGTAAAAAGGCCTATTATTCTGTAAAAGAATATATGAGTGACAATATTATACTGCACAACATATCAATGTAAACATGTATATAATAAAATTTGTATGATTAAGTGACTTGTCGGTTTTTGTTGTTTGGTTGAGTTGTTCTAGATGTTCTTTTATATTTTTATTTATTATTTATGTAATTATTTATGTAGATGTAGACAATATTTTGTAAATGCAGATTGAATGCTATTATGGTAATTGTATATGACAAGTTCTATGTTTGTATGTCTCTATAACTCACTGAATGCTCCAGAAACTAAATCCGAAGAAAGTCTGAAATGCATAGCTGCAAAATATTTGCTGGGAGCTGATAGAACTTTAACACTAGAGTCCAGAAGATATCTAATCCTTAGAGCTAGATAGACTTTCTAAGAGTCCTTGAAGCTGCAAAGAGCTCTTGAAGTTGCACAGTACCATTATCATACACGCTACACCAGGAGGCATTTATTAGAAGCTCCAGCTGAAGTATTTGCTCTAGAGGTTCTCTTAAATTTCTGAAATGCTGTTCATAAAGAGACTCTAGTTGGCACATTGTCATTGAGTATGGTAAAATGAAGGCTTAACCATTTCTTTGACAAGCCAAGATATAAGACTACTCTCTGATTCTCTTTATGCCTCATTGAGAAACATGTTGAACAGGCCATTATATGCTATAATGCGTTAAAGAGATGGCACTGTAGTAATCTAGCATACCAACTACAAGAGTCACATAGAACTTTGTATCTGTGAGAGGATTATGATGGCGCAAAATTACTCAAGATATATTGTTGGATCCATTAGAGAAAACTTTCAATTTTTAGATAAAATCACCTACTACTTAGGACAAACAATGTGTTTCAGCAATAGTAGATCAGTTGGAGGCATAGATTTGCCATTTCCATAGTAAATCCCTAACCTCAGCTAAACTGGGCATGTCTGGGGAATGGGACAAGTTGCTGTGAGCCTTACAAGAGCAGACTTTAATTCTAAATACAGATTGGCCTTTTCTGGATTTTGGCACAGTATTATTTAATGAGATGATGGATATACAGCATAGCACAAAGAGTGACAGCAGTCATCTAGGCACAAGAAAAATGGGGACTACACTACTGCACTAGTATGAGGGTCATTCAAACAAAATATGCAAAGGACTTAATATCAAAATAAATTAATGCAACTTAAAGATCATAAAGCATATATCCTTTTGTGACAGTGGCTTTTCAATTCTCATGAAAAGAACATAAACAAGTGCTAGCAAAGCCATTTTGCAATAGCATCTTGTATCTCTCTGAATAAAATCATTGACCCCAAGGTGTTTCTTCAACTGCCCAAAATATGAATCACCAGGGGACAAATTTGATTTTGTATGTATGCTGGAGTATAAATCTGAAAAGGTAATTATAATCATTAAAGAATACTTCAGTATGGTGGAGGATGTAATGAACTCATGTGGTGAGCAACCTAGCAGACCTGAATGATACATGTACAGATTGAAGAGTTTCTGCATACCAGGTAGCAATTATGATATATCACAAGGCAATAAATTTAGTCTGCAACTACTTTGCCTTCTTTTCACTTGAATGATGCTTATAAATTATGAAAAATTATATATAATTTTACTTCAGGTTGCATTGTTCATTTTGCTCCTCATTTATAAAGTGAAGCATAATCAGGAAAAGTAATTGCAGTAGAATCTCATTAATCCAAACTAAGTGAAAATGTTGCCTCATAGGATTGCAAAATTTTTTAATTACTCAACTAGACTACAGCATTATGTTGAGATAGCTTGAACTGGTCTCAGATGTTAACTTACTGTCAGTAGTGCCACAGCCAGTGTGTGAAGAAACGTCACACTTTGTTTCAATGTCACATTATAGTTAGCTCACTGTCTCAGCTCATTAGCAAAATGTACTACTACCAATTTAGTTTAAGTGCATGCCATTGTTTAAAGGTAATTGTAGGTGTTTTAAAACTGCTAGCAAAGGAAAGTTTAATATAACAAATTATTTATGAGGAATTCATTTCAAATCTCACTAGTTTTATTCCATTTACTTGGATATGTTTCCATAACAGCATTAAATTCACAATGGAAATGGAAAACAACAAGGTTCTTCCCTTACCTTCCTGGATATAAAAATTATTAAAAAAAAAAAAAAAAAAAAAAAAAAAAAAATGACAGTATACTGGAATTTGGTACATTCAGAAAAGATACATAAAAAACAACTGCCACAGTCCAAAACAACATAAATGCTGATTAATCAATAGTTTCATATTCAGATTAACAAACCTACCAATAAGCAAGTCAGAATATGAATTGCAGTACTGAAAAATCCTAGATCTAGCACAGAAAAATGGCTATGCAACAGATAGAAAAATGGCTATGCAACAGATCTGGTCGAGAAGAAAATAGAAAAATGTAAAAAACAAAAACAAATAAAAGACAATTACAACACTGAAAGACTACAAAGGAGATCATACATATATTTAAGTTTACATTCCATTCATGGGCATACCAAAAATTCCAGAAGATTTTTAAAGATACCAACATTATTTTGGCTCCAGTGAACAAATGCAGTTTAAAAAAATTTCTAAAAACCAACATGAAAGACAAAATCTGCCAGGAAAACAATCAGGCATTTATGAAATCAGTTGCAAAGACTGCAATATACATATATAGGTAAAACAAAAAGGAACATTATACTACAGATTAAGGAACATATGAGAAATGTAAAATATAAATGATTGGAAAAATTAGCAATAGCATACCAATGCTAGCAAAAAAATCATGAATTCCAAATTGAACCTAAACTCTTAAAAGCTCTTCAAAAAACCATAGAATTATCAGTATAGGTAAATATATTCATAAACGAAAACAAGGAAAATTTAACTAAAAATGTTAATGGGAACATTGCACACTGAAGCTAATCATATATTGAGATCATTGTGTGATTGAATCAAACGAACACTCTTTTACTCCACTTGTTTAAAATATGTTGAACCAGTTTCATGAACCCTTTGTCTGCATTGTCAGACAAGTAAGTGGAGCAAAAGAGTGTAGTTTGACTCAATCATACAATGATCTCAATATGGAAAATTTAATTTTATCTTCCAAACAACAGTAACTCATCACAAAGTTCATAAAATCCACAGAGTGACAGCTTAATGCCATGCTGGGAAGCTGACAGTGGAACAGTGTTGATGATGAAGGCAACAGCCTTTGAAACATGTCCAAGTAAGTGGAAGAAAACTAGTGAATTTTTTTTTTTTTTTTTGAATGATTTATTTATGGACTCTCTTTAACAGCTCAGGTCATCAGCGTCCCATTCAACTCAGGGCATGAAATGGCCAACAAATTTTGCTCAGAGGCCTCTCTTTCAGGCTTGAGGTTCTTTTTCGTGCTGTAAATGTACGACACGGAACCCACGGCTTTACTTCCCTTCCGAAGGAAGCCATACTTAGGATTTTTGCGCCCCGAAAAAATCCATCGGTCCTGGCCGGGTTCGAACCCGCGATCTTGGGTTTAGGAGGCAAGTATGGTAACCACTACACCACCAGGACCGGGAAGGGAAAAAAAAAAAAAAAGTGAAATTTGAATAACTCCTCATAAATAATTTGTTATATTATACTATATTTCACTGTGAAAATGCCGCTACAGGTGGCCAAGGTTGTTAAGGTATGGACTTGTGAGCTGGAGGTCTGGGGTTTGATTCCCACCAGGACTGTCATCCCTGATTGGTTTTTTTTTTTCTCCCCCAGGTTTTCCTCAGTCCACATAAATGGATAATGCCAGGAAGGTACCCTCAACTTACATATGAAACATTTTCTTCCTTAAAAAATATCCTTTCCCAATTTATCATCACATCTCATATAATCATCAGAGTGCACTGTCTGTGTGCCTCAGTAGTAAAAAGGGGCAGTAAATACTATATAACTGAAAATCCCTCTATTTAAAAGGCAAGTTTACTTACAAAAATATCTGAAGTGCTGAAACATTTGGATAAGGATGAAAGTGCATCAACATTATCTGTTGAATTTGCTGTTGGAAAAGATATCATTTCCAATTGCAAAAAAAATACTTAAATAAAACAGGTTTATACATCAGTGTTAGCAGATACTCTTCAAACTTGCCATACATAAAAATTTAACAAACTTTAAGAAGTATTCTATTTTTGTTTTTCATAGGAAAAGCAAAAAGTACTCCATTCAGTGAACCTCTTATTCACGAAAAGACATGTCACTTAAATAATATACCAAATGGATATATCTTATTCACTGCCAGTTTGATTAGTGAAAGAAAATACATGAAACTTATAACTTGACAATAACAGGAAAAAAATTATCTGATGATCATGCCATGGCAGCAGAAGATTATTTTTCAAGAATGGTTGAAAAACCATTTGTTCCCTTAGGAAAATGTTATAGTAAAAAAATTGTTTGCCCTTAAAGCATTGCTCTTGGCTGATAATGCTCCTTGATCCAGTAGAGAAATTAATATGCAGTGAAATAAAAACAATTTTTCTACCTCATGTTACATCAATATTGTAGGCCATATACCAGGTATTGCAAAATATAAAACTTGCATATAAAAATAGGTTTCTTAGGTCCCTTATTGAAAGCTATAATAGTTCACTTTCTTTACTTTAAAGTTTGATTTACTGCACAGCAGAGGAATGGAATAATGTCAGTTATCAGTTCTTTAGAAAATTATGGAAGAAAATATGTCTAACCTTCATCAAAAGTCCAGATCAGACAGATGATATAACAACAATTTTCTTGTGTTTGTTCAATAAATTCCTGACTGTAAGGAAGCAAATGAAATTGATTTAAGCGAATAAATTGCAGGTGATGACTAAAACCATCAAGTGCATAAAAAGGAAAAAAATTTTGCTGTGATGTTGTTGCACAACAATAACCTTGCCATCTGGAGGTGAGAAAGAGAATGATGATGACAAGGCATATGTCCCCACTACATAGCTTTTCATTCAGATACTGCAACAGCCTTTGAAGTGTCTTACATATGTCAATCGACATACTGTTGCTACATTGGCTGATGTGATGTTTATGAGATGTAAATTTAATAATGCATCTTCTACGCCCTCTTGCAATAGAACTTAAGCAATTCAAAATACAACAATTATAAACCTGTGACTCTTTCATAGTGATTTATCCTTTTCTGTTTTTCTAATTATTGTTATTTTAGTTCCATTGTAAATAGTGTTACATTATTTTTCATTTATATATTATTTCAGTCTCTTTGTCCTTTCACAAGCACAGTCTTCACAGCATTAATTAAGAAATTTTACACTATACATTTGAGTCTCTTTGCCTTTATACTAATGCATGCATCACAACTTTAAATTAGGAATCTAACACTATACATATACATATCTGAGGATCTTGTCCTTTTGATCATTTTCACTTTATCCTTTAATGAAAGCACCACATTTTTACATGACATCATTTATCACAAAATGCACAGCTTTTCTGAAACTACATACAGTTTCAAGCAACAGACAATACTGAAAGGAAACACACATTTGCAACTATAACTCTTTTCTTTTGTTCTTGACGCTGTCTCCATCTGGGTATGTACATTTACAAAGAAATCTCATTTACCTTCATGACCTACATTTGCAGTTTCCTCAAAAGTACAGTACATCCCAAAATAAAATACTAAAATATTTGCAGTTTCTTTGGAAGCACAACATACCCCAAAACAAATGCATTTTAATACTGCATAATTTTGTTTTAAGCAATTGCAGATGGTTTCCATTTCCACGTTGAGTTGTTTCCGTTTATTCAGGAAAAATTACACAAAGTATATGATTTCCACTGGGATTGAAATTTTTTTCCAAAAAGATAGGATTTCAACTTATTCAGGGTCTGATATTAGCAGGTTTCACTATATTTCACTTTCTTGGTACCACCTATATATAGGAAGCATTCTCTTATTCACCAACAGAAGAGGATCCAATGGAAGAACAAAAACCCCTCATTTTCATATCTTTTAGAAAAATGAAATATATTGATGGCACAAATGAGTGCTGATTCTATCAGAGTTTGCAGTTCCTAGCATTCACCTATTCAGAAAAGGTTTTTAGAAGAAATCTCACCCAGACAAACTGTCTTGGCTGGAAAATGAACCCATGCTTTCCCAAATTACCATCATGCATGCAATGCATACACAATATTGCCTTAACTATGATCTGTGAAATAAAAAAGCAAGGTCATGATATTATACTGAACAAATTTTGAACAATATGTTTGTCATAGCAAGGGGCAAGTAAGTCAGAGGCATTTTGAGTAGAAAAATGAACATATTGGTTAACTGAGGTAGAAAATGAAATGTGAAGATTCATCAGTCAACATTAGTTTCAAGGGAGTGGATAATTGGTAATAATTTTATTCTAAAGCATTATGATCATTAGCCAACAAGGAAAAACAAGTTAGATATGATGCCTTTAGCTACAACTTTAGGTTTCCTAAATATCTTAACACTAACTCCATTTACATATTCAACATAAGGACGACATGTTTTGGCATCAATCGCTCCCATCATCAGCTATTGATTAACCACTCAATGTGGTGCTTGATCCCACGGTGTTTCTGTGGATGCATCTGATGGTTTGAATAGAAATTTTCCGAGTTTATCCACAAGTGGAACATCAAAATTAATTAATTTTCTTCTATTTTACAAGATGAAAAAATTTTCCCAAGTGTTCGGTCTATAGCATTGTGAAGTTCTTTCAGGAAATTAGCTTTGGTTTAATTTCATGATTTTGGGCCCAAAAGTGAGCTGCTTACTTATCTATTTGTTTAAAATAATATTCCTAAAGTATTCCTTTCTCCAAATTTCTAAATTCCTCTTCATTTTTACAAATATATTTTTTTGATTACATTCTGCATACTTAATTTCATAAAAATCTGATTTCTTTTCCATTGGTATGGTGTCTTTTACTGTGGAACCTAGTAAATATTTGATACTATATTTGTTCTTTAGGGTAAATTAAAAACCATGTTCTTTGAATATCTTATTGAATTTGCTGTGGTAAGTACGATGATATGCAAAACAACAAAATGTGAAAATATACACTCAGAAACTCCTGAACTTACACATAATTCTACTCAATTCACCACGGAAGTGCTGAAAAATTGGTAGGTTCCATTCCTGTGTTGAAAAGTTATAAGAAGTGCAGACAGATTCAACTTTGAAATTTATAGAAAAGAAACACATACGAAAATTACATGAAAAATAACAGCTATTACCTATTCCCACACAAATATGCAATTTTGATGTTCCACCTGCAGATGAAATCAGCAAGCTTCTATTTGAACCATCAGATGCCTCCATGAAGTACCTTAGAATCCAGTCACCACATTGAGTAATCAGTCAATAGCTGATGATGACAGCAATTGCTGCTGAAACATGTCCTAATGTTGTATATGTAAGTGGAGATAGTGTTAACATATTTAATAAATTCTATTAGGATATATAACTACTTCATAGCTTCCGAAGCACAAATTAAATAACTTTAGATTTGCCTAGCACTATTAGCTGTAGTTTCTTAATGCACTATAACCTTTTCCCATATGCATAACTTAATTTCTAAAACACTTTAATTGAAATATCACATGAACATCATAATGAACTCATATGCAGCACTAAATAGCATTAAGTTTACAATATATGGCCTGTTTCTCCCCCAGGTCACAATTCTACATCAAAATCAGACAAAAGAGAACATAAAATAACAATTAGTCTATTACTTTCAAAAACAAGCATATCCAGCAGTCCTTTAGGACCATGGGTTTAAGGCAAGAACATTATTATCAGACCTTGAACATCATACTATTAAAATCTTAGGTAGATTAAAAGTAAAACTACTTAAAATCATGTAAACACATTAAAAATACATTCATCATTAATTGTACATATCATTGCTTACGAATACATAAATTGGAAATAGACTTAAGTGTTGCATCACTGATAACACATTCAGGTAATGTTCAATTGTGCCAACTTCTGTGATGCAATATAGGCAACTTGATTATTGTATTAACAACATACCTTTGCTTATCAGTAATCATAATAACAATAAGGTTCAGAAATAATTTACATTAATAATAATTAAAATTAGAATATTTTAAGCTATGATTGATGTTTGATTAGGTATTACCTCTATCCAACTATATTAAAATGTTGCCAGAACAGCTCCTAGTGACCAGATATTACATAATTTACATAATTCAACATTGTGGTATTGAGATTACAAAAAAATTGCCTTTAAATCTTTCTCTCTGTAGTTCCTTTAACATTTAGGTCTGTCTCTCTCTCTTTCCATGTGCACCTATAAGTGTTTTAAGATTAACATTCTGCCAACTGCCAAGAATTTAACATGAATGGAATGAATGAAAAGTCAGAACAAATGAGTCAAAAGTTTGTGGCACTTTAAGTTACCTAGTACTCACTTTTACAGCATTAGAGAAAACAACTTTGCCCTGCAATATGTCCCAGGTGGAAATTAAACCATGATGTAGTTCTAGTGTCTAAGTCACAGTTGTCAGCTTTTGGACCACAATAAAGCATTTATTTATTTGGCATTTCCAAATGCACTTGTTTTGGTTTTCACCAGTTATGCACATTGCATTCAGATACTGTAAACTCTCGACCTGCAGCAACATTTCCATTAATTTCTGCAAATCTAATCACTTTTAACTAAAATATACTATATAATTAAGTAAAATTGCACTTATGAAGCTATAGGCAATGGAGTGGTAATATATCCTACATTAATGTGTTCAAGTTCAAGTACATAAAAAATGATAGTTATAACCCCATCTCACATAAATATGCAGTGTATCACAGTTTAGCACACAGATTAATCAACATCCCATTGACGGAAACAGAGTACAAAACGGAATACCAACACATAATGAAGACGGCTATAACCAAAGGTTTCAACATAGACTCAGTAACAAAAATCATTAATAAAGCTAAAAGACAAAAATTGATAAAGGAAGTTTCCACACTTAAGAACACCAAAGAAAAATATAAATTCAAAAGTTTCACATACCACCCAACTTACCACAAAAAATTTAGGAAGATATTCAAAGAACATGGAATTATGTTACCCCCAAAGAACAAATATAATATAAAAAATTTAGTACGTGGCACAGTGAAAGATACCATCCCTACAGAGCAAAAATCAGCAATATATGAGATTAAATGTGCAGATTGTGAGCACAGCTACATTGGGAAAGTGAAAAGAAATTTAGAAATTGGAAGAAAAGAACACTTTAGGAGCATTAGATTGAAACAGGTAGACAAATCAGCAATAGCAGCTCATTTTTGGAACAAAAATCATGAGGTAAAACCAGAAATTAAGTTACTGAAACAACTTCACAACCCAATAGAACTATGCACTTGGGAGAGAATTCTCATTTAAAAAATAAGAACAACTTAATGAATTTTGATTTTCCACTGCTGGATGAACTCAGCAAGTTTCTATTAGAACCACCAGATACCACCACATAAATGAACGGGTATCCATCCACCATTTCGAATGGCATTCAGTCAACAGCAGCTGATGATGGAAGGGAGCTTTCCTGAAACTAGTTGTAAGTTTAAATAAGTCAGTGGAGTTAGTGTTAACAACTTGAACACATTAATGTAGGATATATATATATACTATATAACTTGAATATTCAGACTTTTCTTTACCTATGAGGGTCATTTGGAATGATCTACAGATTGCAGCAGCAGTTCTGAAGCATTTTGTTACCAAAATCCCAACTTCCATAGAAACATTTGTGCAATAATACATGGATTAGACAAGAACTGTAGTAACTATAGCTGTTTGTTGCAGTGCAGATGTGTGTAAATGAGAAAAATGGCCAATATCGAACAACATGTGGTTATTAAGTACTTGGCAAAGAAGGGTATGAATGCAGCAGAAATTCATACAGAAATGACAAACACTCTAGGGAGTTCTGCACCATCATTTTCAACTATTTCAAGTGAACCACAGAGTTTAAACATGGTCATAAAAGGTTGAAAATTTTCCCATGCAGCAGATGACCAAAATCCATCACAAGGAAATTACCAACACAATGCAAGACAGGTTCTGGAGACTCGACCTTACAAGTAGAAGTTACCCCAAAGTTGCAAGCAGTCCCGAACAGCAGCAAAAAAATCCAAATGCCACTTCATTAAATGACTCACGTGGAGAAGTTGACTTTATAGGAAGCATGTTAGTAATTAATCACACATACAAATGGCAAACTGTAAATTAGCAATGTAACACATCAAGGAAATTGTAATTATAAGGAGTCGGTCCTGGTGGTGTAGTGGTTACCATACTTGCCTCCTATACTCAAAACGCGGGTTCGAACCCGGCCAGGACCGATGGATTTTTTTGGGCGTAAAAATCCTAAGTATGGCTTCCTTCGGAAGGGAAGTAAAGCCGTGGGTCCCGTGTCGTACATTTGCGGCACGAAAAAGAACCTCAAGCCTGAAAGAGAGGCCTCTGAGCAAAATTTGTCGGCTGTTTCACGCCCTAAGTTGAATGGGACGCTGATGACCTGAGCTGTTAAAGAGCGTCCTTAAATAAATCAATCAAAAAAAAAAAAAAAAGTAATTATAAGGAAAAAATCATGAGCTTTCAACAATATAAGTTGTTTTGGAGTATTCTGAACTGTATAAGCAAGATATTTCTTAATTTGAGGTGGGGCTAATGCCGTTGTATCAGGTTTGCAATGAGATTTTTTTTTTATAGGGGCACAGAGCAGGTGTTTAAACTGTAGATTTCCCATGTTTATATATAAGTTTATATATAAAATATGTAATGAAACCACATTGTATAACATTAAAAATATTAAGTTAATTTTAAAGCAACAAAGGCTACTTTTTTTTATCTCATTTAAAGCTTCCTCAAAAGCTAGCATATATTAACATGATTGAGCTATATTTGCAAGCATATTATTATTTTGATTTTTTGCTTTTATGGCTCACATATAATAACCAGCATTAACTTGCAGAAGCATTCCAGGCCTAAGTTTAGGGTACCTCCCCAGCATTTGCCATTTATGAGGACTGAGGAAAACCTGGAAAAATCCCCAGTCAGAGAGGATTGCTCTGGTGGGAATCAAACCCCAGACCTGCTCATGAGCATGCGCCTTAATGACCTCAGCCACCCGTGGCAGTGCAAGAAAGTTGACTTTGTAGGAAGCATGTTAGTACTTAATCACAAGAAAGAATTCTTGTTAGAAAGGAAATGAGAAAAATCACACAAAAGCTTTCATGTTAGTAGTTAATCACACGAAAGCAAATGGAAAACTGTAATGTTGCAATGTAAACACGCAAAGGAAATGATAATTATAAGGGAAAAGGCATATGCTTTTAACAGTACAAGTTTTGCATGTATTCTGAATGTATAAGTGAGATATTTCTTAATTTGAGGTGGGGCTAAAAATAATTAGCCACAGTGCACACTAATTCCTTTTATTCATAACACATTTAACAATTTGGCACTAACAGAGGCACATGTGAAATTGTAACCAGTCAGGCTTTCTCTACTACGGTTCTGGACTTCCAGTTAACTTTGATTTGTAAGGTAAGTTCTGGAGGACTGCCGATGACATGACATGATTTGGTATATTTACAGGCACTCTTTAACATCTCAGGTCACAACGTCCATTTCAAATTAGGACATGAAACGGCTGACAAGTTTTGCTCAGAGGCCTCTTCTTTCAGGCTTGAGGTTCTTTATCGTCCTGCAAATGTACAACATGGGACCCAAGCTTTACTTCTCTTCCGAAGGATGGCATACTTGGGATTTTTATGCTTGAAAAAATCCATCGGTCTTGGCAGGGATCATAATCGCTGGAGTGCCAATTAAAGATGTTCAAAATTGTTGAAGCTTTGGACATTTCTGGGGAATGCACATTTTCACATTTTCAGGTAAGAATTGTGCTTGGAAAACTTAATGGCAAGATGGGTCTGACTCAGGATCAAAAGCATATCAGAGTACAAATCCCTCAGCAAAGTCTTACCCATTTTCAGATAGATCCTGCTGACTTTATGCATCAATTTGTGACCAATGATGAAATGTGGGTGTACCACTACATACCTGAAACAAAACAGCACTCTAAACAAAACAATAGTCTAAACAATGGAAGCATCACAATTTTCCACTACCAAAGAAGGCCAAGTGTGTGAAATAGGCTGGGAATATTGTGGCATCTGGTGTGCTAATATCTTCCTACTGGAACATCAATCTAAGCTAAGCTTTTGGACCTATTGAAGACAAAAATGTTTGAAGAAAGTCATCTTGCATCAAGACAATGCTCTCCCTTACCATGTGTTGTTGCAATGGCAAAAATAAACAAATTAAGAGAACAATCTGCTGCCACATCTGCCTTATTCCCCTAACTCTGCTTCATCAGACTTCCATCTGTTACCTAAATTGAGAAAATTCCTTGGTATAAAGAAATTTTCATCCAATGAAAAACTTAAATCATCAGTTGAGGTATATTTTGCAGGTCTGAAGGAATCTGACTTTCATGATAGGATAAATACTTTAAAGTATTGCTGGACAAAGTGCATTAGTGTCAGAGAGATTATGTTGAAAATTTTGAATAACTTCAAAAAACTATACTGTCAGTATGCAGTCATTTTGTGCTCAATCTGAGAACTTTTCAAATTATCCTCATATTATGGAAAATTATTGAAAAATGACAACCAATACTTCACTAAAAGAGACAATAATGACTGCATAATAATGTGCTATTTGAAAAGTCTGTTCCTGTATCTTAAAAAGAGTCGGTCCTGGTGGTGTAGTGGTTACCATACTTGCCTCCTAAACCCAAGATCGCGGGTTCGAACCCGGCCAGGATCGATGGATTTTTTCGGGCGTAAAAATCCTAAGTATGGCTTCCTTCGGAAGGGAAGTAAAGCCATGGGTCCCATGTCGTACATTTACGGCACGAAAAAGAACCTCAAGCCTGAAAGAGAGGCCTCTGAGCAAAATTTGTCGGCCGTTTCACGCCCTGAGTGAATGGGACGCTGTTGACCTGAGCTGTTAAAGAGCGTCCATAAATAAAATAAATAAATAAATCTTAAAAAGAATTAAACATAGTAAGGTTTTTGTGCATTTTAGAATGAATCAAAAATGATACATTAACTTATTGTTATTTTTAAAATTTTATGGTAATAGCATTGCTTATGATATTGTACTATAAGGACATTTATTGAAAATTAAATATATGCATTACAGTTTTGTTTTTTTTTTTTATGAATTTTACCATGAAAAGTTAGGTTGTGTAATACATGGCAATGTCTTTTACGTGATAAATATATCATTTTAATGAATAAACATTTCAAAGGTATATCAACATGCCATACTTAAGTTGAAAATAGTAACAAATTTAAAAAATCTTATAAAGATTTATGATTTGAGCACAATAAATAATGCTTTTATTTTGTGCCATGAATATTTAATCTCCAGAAAGAATAATCTTATTTAAAAACAAAATTATATGTTGGCATTCCAAGTGGAGATGGTAAATGTGATAGTGTAACTGTTTCATTTAAAGCTGAAGGTATCAAAGTGAACATTCCAATTGAAATATAAACTGATGAATAATCAGAATAAAACATTTAAAATTCAACAAATTAAATTGTATATTCCTCTGGCATAGATCAACCTTAAACAATGTTAATATATGATTCAGCTTCACATAAGCATTAAAAAGTTCTACAAAATTCATTACATGAAGGAAGAAGTTTAATGTTAGTGACTGCAAGAGAGAAGGTGGTTAATATCTGTAAATAAATAATCTTCTTTATTTTAAAGGTTAAAAACATGTCAAATCATAATTATTGCTATTTTTGGGTGCCATTACCCCTTTCAGAGTGCTCAATACTGCTTCTACCAGGGGCATAGATTTATTCCTTAGCCCGTGATATAATATTAGCATAAAACATACCTGATACAAGAAAGGTAGAAGTTGATGAGTGCTTTGGTTTTCAGCCTGATCTTGACAAGTTGTGATATAACCTCAACATCCCGCTGAGTGTGTGACGTGCAGTTCAGGCATACAGACATAAGAAGTTCTTGTGATGGTCGCATAAGTTTTGGGTTTTGAAGCCACATCTCCAAGCGAGGAGCTGCTGTCATACGAACCTTGCAAAAATAATATATACTATAGAGAAGCTCATGACTTTCTAACACTGCTAATTCTTTAATGCAAATTTTAATAGCTTTTCTAAAAGAAGAGGAAGTGGGTAAAAAGATAGTAATAGCATTCAAGGAAAATAAAATAAACACAATATATGTAAAAACCAGCACTATTTTAATTGCAAGTCAGTCACACTTTAGTAAGGGATATTACATGAGCAACAACTAGCGATGAGAAAATGGAAACTGTTTAATTGTAACCATCAGCACTTTTGAATCTGAATTAAACATGTTAAGAAATTTTAAATGTAAAGTTGGGTTAAGGATACTGGAAAGAACTGAATTCAGGCATGGGAAAGTTAATAAAAGGAGTTGAGGAAGGAAGTATTTAGAAATCTTTTAAAATGGAGGAGGTTGGAAGAAAATTATGATTAACATACTGTTTTACTAAGTTGATAGAGATGCCTGTTGGATTCAAAGAAGTATGGCAAGAGAAGTTGGGTGAAAGAATTGAGGAAGTTAGAAGAAAAGATAATAATCAACATAGGCAATTATCAAGAATATGACTATAGGAAAAAGAAATGAGCAAACATGATATTGTCCTAAGAATGAATTATATTAAATGTTTGATGGGAGGAAATGTTATAGGAAATTATGCTGCAACTTTTAGTGCATTAGAGATAAAAATGGAAGAAATGGATAAAGAAACAGTACTCAATGAAGTAGAATATCATATTAAAAGTTTAAAAAAGAATAAGTGTTTGATGGTATGCCAGGAGAGTATTGGGTACTGTTTAATGGAAGAAAGTCTTAGATCGTTAATTAATTTTTTAAAATGTTTCAGTAGTGCAATAGTTTATTAAATATGGTCATTAAGTTAGCATCTTTACCATTATATTACATTGATTCATGTTTAATATTCAATTGCATACAAAATAAGAAAGCATATGAGGCAGAGATAGACAAGGTAAGAGTAGTAGCCTATACTAGAGAGGTGCTATTGCCCATTTCAGTATTGCACTGGGCAGTGCAATGTTGGTTTTTAATTTTCTCTTTGCGCTCATCAAATCCGACAACAGCTCATTATTATAAACTATTCCTCTGAAAGAGCTGGAAATTTTGAAACTGACTGTCTGAGAAGCAATATTTCAGGTGGCCTATCCTAACATATAAGTAATTGAATAAACATTGCTGTCGGCAATAGCAAATGCACATGTCTTGAATCATGGTTATTTATTCTACTACAATATTATTTCCTTCTCAAAGGTGTAGATTCCTCTACAAAAGCAGTTTATTATAACTAATTTTGACATGTATGGACAGTGATATTTGTCTCCAATAGTTACTATAACTTGTGTTAAGTGAAACATGCCATTATCAAAACATAGCATGAGTAGCTCATAGGCGAGCAGATCAAAATGATACAGGTTTTCCTCAGTCCTCATAAATGGCAAATGCTGGGGAGGTACCCCACATTTTTGGCCTGGAACATTTTCTTCCTTTATAAAAAAAATTCCTTTCCCAATTTATCATTCCATCTCACGTATCATTAGTGTCCACCATCTGTGGTGCCTCAACAGGCATTAAACACTATTAAAAAAAATGTAATTTTAAAGTGAGGAAAATTGTTGTAATAGGCGCAACTTGTGCACCTTATATCTTTCACTGTCTTTACTGCTATCTACAGATGTTGCACACCTGCATATCTCCCCTCTCTTTCTTTTGCATTGTAATTTGCTCTGGCAACAGCGCACCAGAGTTGATTATGGATTGGAGGAATTTATATGCCTTCTTATTTCTTATGTACTTTAGCTTAGGAGTGATGATCAAGAAAATTATGCAGTAATGTTGCTGAGAGCGGATAATGGTAGTCCCCAAGTAAGATTCAAAATAACTTCATTTAAATTTTTGATAACATGTTACTTTAAATAAATATTAGAAATACTTTTTAAAAAATTATACTCACTGATAGATATGATATACATTTAAATTGAAATTCTGTTTGTCATTTTAAACAAGAACCCATAAAGCATCCAATTTGAAAGTTTAAACATAAACTTTACTCTTATACATACTATAGCATACTGTCATTGTTTTGTTTATTTGGTTTATTTTTGGATGCTCTTTAACATATTAGGTCGTGAGCATTCCATTCAATTGAGAGCATGAAACTGCTGATAAAACTTGCTCAGAGCTTGTCTCTTCATACAGGCTTGAGGTTCTTTTTCATGCCATAAATCTACAACATGGGACCCACAGGTTTATACCTACATTGGTATAAGAGATAATGGTTTCTTACCTCCACAAGCCCACACGATGCTGAAAGGAGCCTTAGAAAGTTGCGTGTTATGTTCTCTGGGGGTTGTCTACGACTTAGCTGTTCCCTCACAGCATCCATCACAATGTGTTCCACAGTATCTTGAGCTCCAGTGTATCTTATGCATTCACAAAAGAAATCTTTGCTCAATAATTTAATTTTCATTCAATGATTAAAAATTTAAATTTAAAGAACTTTATCTTATTTTAATAACATGAAAAAATAGATACTTATGTTAAATCTGAATAAATACTATAAACTTAGCACATAAAACATACAGTAGTGGATATATTTCTTAAAAAAAAAAATATATGTGTGAATAATTATCTTCAAGTTTAGTGCATTCTTGGTGCTTCATATCTGGTAATTTGTAATTGAAATTTGAATTGCTGTGCATTCTCTTTAATTATACTTGTCAATGATGTCTTTAAAATTTGAAACAAGGATGTAGTACAGGTTTAAACTTTAAACATTATACTATGATTGGTTATTGGTTCTGGATTAAGTTATGTATGTCCTATCAACTGACAGAATAATTATCATCATACATAAGTGAAATGAAAGAGTGCTGTCATAGCTGTCAGATAGGAAGTGATACAGCATATGCTCAAAACAGACAATTTCAAAGTATAATTTAAGTATTAATGTACATTGCATGTTTCTACTAAATGAAAAAGTTACTCTACTGCCATTAATCCGAGTTTGAAGATATTAATAAAATAAGCCAAATATTTTGATTATCAGCCCTAAGTCTCAATAACACTGTACAACACAAAGTTAGTTCTTCATATAAAAATATGTTTTACAAATGTGTTTGCTAGACAAAAATTAAATGTGTTATTAGCATTTTTCCTAATATTCTATTTCTCCAAAAACTAATTTTAACGTTTTCCTGAGACATATTTTGTCTAACATTATGGTAATTCTAGATCTACCACTTCTCACATAAGAAATTAAAAGTATAATACAATAAAAACATAAGCAATAAATTTGTATTGTAAGAATACATTTTCTGAAGTAAAGTGATAAATATTAGTTCTTAATTTTTTGCTGCCATCTGTGCCATCATTTTAACTAAAGAGCCATGTTCATTTTCAGTCCACTGATGCTATCTTAGTGTACACAAACAATATTTCTATTTGAAAAGTGTTTTGTAACTAGAAGTTAGCTTTATGGCATTATAATGCCATATTAATGTAAAAATAAATCTGATTTATTACAAAGTTACTGTGAAAATTCCAATATGTTCCTTAAAATTTTGGGTGAAAAGGTATAAGCTGTTATTTGGTGTAATGTGGGGAATCAGGAAATAGCTGGGCATTTCACATATCTACAATTTTGCTCAAAGAATTTATAAACTGGTAGTAAAGAAAAGTTAGGACAATAAAATTTGTTTTATCTATAGTTTGAACAAGCAATGCTACTTTAGTTTGACTGATATGAAAGGCTTCTCTTCAAAATCCTATCAGTAGATAATATCCATATTTATTTCCTGCTATTGAACCAATTCCTCACAATGAAAACACTGACACAAGTGGCTGAGGGCTTTAAGACATACACTCTTGAACAGAGTCGAGATTATAACATACACACCACTAAAATTCAATAAAATGGAAGACTAGTTTTGGGAGCCATCGCTCCTATCATCAGTTCCTGATAGGCGATGGCTCCCGAAACTAGTCTTCCATTTTATTGAATTTTAGTGGTCTGTAAGTTACAATCTCGACTCAATTTTTTAAATTTTTTAAAATCCACTGTTACAAAAGTTCACTATATTTTATATTCTTGAACAGATCTGGAATCCAATCCCACCAAAACATCTTCTCTGATTGAGGTTTGTTCCACAGCTTTCTCAGTCCTACAAAATGGCAAATGCTGTGGATGTACCCTAAACTTAAACTTGGAATGTATCCTCCCCCAATAAAATTCCTTTCCATCTTATCTTTTCATCTTATGAATGATATGAATCTACTCCATTGCTCAAAATTTATTAAGTTTTAAAATATCTTACATAGAAACACAGCTTTATGATGTTCATCTAAATAAGAACTACTAGCTTGGCTATAAATGTGTAAAGGAAATATTTTTGAAGCAAAAGCTCATCTTTCATTAGATCATATTAAAATTTTATTATATTTTTCCAGGTTACCAAAGAGCGAGTGTTAACAATTACTACATACTTGTCTTACATAGCTTCGAGCTGAGGGGAGAAAAGTATGACACATGATATGTCCTACTTGTTTGGTGGTCTATTCCCAACTAACTTTTCCCTAGTGTTCTCCATGACTTGCTACATAGGTGAGGGAACTTCCAACCATCAATCAGGTTAATGCACAAGACTTTTTTCTGGAAATTTCTGACAACCAGCTGTCACCAATGGACATTTTCCTTAACAAAATTTTGCTCCCAATAATTAAAGAACACACTACAACAATCTAAATCATTATTATGCCACAAAAGCATAGGTGTCCACCAACTGTGATGCCTCAGTAATGAAAACAAGCATTAAATACTCATTTTTAAAAAAAAACTGCCAGTACATGCTTGATTTAAACTACACATAGCTGATGCCCCAGATAATAATATTCCTAGCAAAGATCCAGACTTTTAGTCCTCTACATTTTTCTCACTTTGTCTGGTCACTAAGAAGAGTAAAGTGATATTTTAAGACCTCTCCAAAATCAAAGAAAAATTGTTGGGTTTAGGCTTCAGGGATGGTACCCTTTAGAAAAATATGTTAATACAAATATATAAAGAACACAGAAAAGTCACTTTGTAAAGCATTTTACTGAGAAAAATAGTAGACAAACAGTTTATTGCTATCAACATAATTAAGCATACTGTTGATCCATTTGTTCCTTTAGCATATTATAATGTATATAACACAAAGAAAATATACAACCATGGCATTAAAATAAATTAGGTTCAATAAATTTAGAAGGCATATATTTATAGTTTGAAAGTTATTTAATTATATGCAAAAAAACTGTGGTTTATGTGATGGAATAGCCATGACAAAATAAAGCATTATGTTTGTAAGCACCACAAACTTACTAAAGTTGTCTACACTCACTTGCAACATAGATGTGGAGAATCATAACTGAACCAATATAAGCATGGAATAATAATGCTGTACAAGGATAATCTGAAAAATTCTCGGAATGACCCACAGATTGCAGCAACAATTCCGAAGCAGTTATCAAAACCCACCATCTTCCATAGAAACATTTGTGCAATAATATATAGATGGGTCCAGAACCATAGTAGCTATAGCTGTTTGTTCAGTGCAGACGTGTGTATATGGGGAAAATGGCAAATATTAAACATCATACTTTTATTAGGCAAGGTATGAATGCAACAGAAATTCATTCAGATATGACAAAGACTCTAGGGAACTCTGCACCATCATTTTTAATCATTTCCAAGAGAACCACGGAATTTAATTGCAGCTGCGAAAATTTGGAAGATGACCCACACAGCAGACACCAAAATCCATTATGACATCAGAGAATATTGATAAGGTGCAGGATTTCTGCAGGATTGCCAATTAAAGATGTTCAAAATTGCTTAAGCTCTGGGTATTTCAGAGGAACATGCAATTCACATTTTGAGGCAAGAATTGTGCTTGAAAAAATTATCTGCAAGATTGGTATCAAGACTGCTGACTCAGGATCTAAAGCCAAAGTTGCCCTGTTTTAGAGAGATCCCATCAACTTTATGCATTGATTCATCACCAATGATGAAACATGGGTGCATCACTACACCCTAAAACAAAATAGAAATCTAAACAATGGAAGCACCACAACTTTCCACTGGCAAAGAAGACCATGGCATCGGTTTTCTACGGTGCCGTAGGTGTATTGATAATTATCTTCCCACTGGAGCATATTATGCTAACCATTTGGGCCTATCGAAGATTAAAATATGTGGGAAAAGGGAGTATTTATCAAAGAATAAAGACATCTAGCACCAAACAATGTTCACCCTAACACATGTGTAATTGCAATGACAAAAATCAATGCACTGGGGTACAATTTGCTGCACCTTATTACCCTCACTTGGCTTCATCATACTTCTATCTGTTCCCTAAACTGAGAAAATTCCTTGATGGAAAGAAATTTTTGTCCAATGAAGAGCTTAAATTCAGTTGAGGCATATTTTGCAGATCTGGAGGAATCTGAATTTAGTGATGGGATAAAGGCTTTGGAGCATTGCTGGATAAAAGTATAATAATGTCAAGGGAGACTATGTTGAAAAATAAGAATAATTTCAAAAAGCTATGTTGTCATTTTGTGCCTCATTCTGAGAACTTTTTAATTGACCCTCATACATTAAATCTTATTTTGGTTAGAGTTTGTCATTATTGTAAACAATAAAGAGAAATTTAACAGTAATTTTTGTTCATTTAATCAATAAAGTGTATTTTACAATGTTCCAGTTTTAATGGTGCTAGACATAGTCTTGAGTAATGAATAGACCTAGGATCTTAGGATAAATGCCATTTTTTTTCCTTAAGTATTACCTATCATAAACATTTTAAAATATAAACAAAAAAAACCTTAAACTTGGCAGAATTTTATTGTGCTTTAAAATATCTATTTCCATACATTTTAAAAATGTAAATTTTTCAGAGTTTACTACAGGCAAGAATAAAAATCAAAACTGCATTATTCTGAATAAAATAAGCATAATTTTTCTCTTTTGTACACTTATGAAGGAACAGAGACAATATATTGTCACTTATATAATTATTAACATGTGCACAGTATATACATTATCCTCAAAATGCACTGGTAAAAAATTCAGAATGTGCTTTCAAGGTGATAAACAAAGAACACTTGCTGTCTAAATAATAGCAGGGTAATCATTCTGCCTTTTCTACTCATTTCAGCCCCTGCCTGATACCTACTGAACTTGTTTGTGCGTGCGTGCGTGCGTGTGTGTGTGTGTGTGTGTAGGTTATGCAGTATCTGATGTTCTAGTAGCACTAACATTTCGTGTGAATGTTATGATATGAATGTTATTAATGCACTACTCTATGTAAAGGGTAAACATGTGTACATTATATGAAGATTTCCTGTTACAATGCAGTATTCAGGGATTCTCTGACGGTATCTTGCTCTTAACTTTAATATGTAAGGGAGATGTGTGACCAAGATTTCCAAAATTTGTTGTTCACTTTGTAAACCATAGATAAAAAAACACGAAAATGGGCCTTTGCAAAGCATTTAGTGAAATCACTTGGCCCACTGTATGCTTAGTTTAATTTCCAGTAAAGGTAGTGGCAATGGAGGGACCCAAAGTATTTGTTTACATCAGGTTTCTTTGTAACAACTTTGTAACTATTATTGCCTCACTGAATACTATACACAACCTGACAGGTCCCTCTATGTTCACATCAATTAAATTCTCTCCTTCTTCAATTATTTGCAAAGATTTATTATTGCAAACAATATGTGGTGTGGGGTCCTAAGATGTGTTTGATCTGTCAATGTTAATCTATTCAGCACAATGATAACACTAGGCAGATTCCTAACACACTGTCAACCACTACTTCCCAAGTCACCAGTCAGAGTAGTTCTATTGACTTCCATATGCATTTTAGGTGTAGTTGAAATATATCTGTATAGAGATATAGATGCATTGAGAGAAGTCGTCTAAAAGTGAATGCATTTGGCAATGGCTGTGCTGTGCTGTTATGGGTGTTATTTTTACTGCTCTACAAAAAATCTTAATGCACTATTTTCTGTGCATTTCAGCTTTTGTAGTTTATTTGGTTTGGCAGTAAACTACTACTCGCTTTCATATATCATTATGGGTTTTACATAAGTGTTGTAGGTTTGGTTCAGCATTTCTTGAACTTCCTCAAGTGGCTCTACATAACTTAGAAGATTGAGAGATGGGATTTTGTTTTCTTTTTTGTTGATGTGATATGGTGCTCCCAGTTTAATTTGCAGTCTAACTGCATGTCCAGGTATTTTGTGTTATCATTTTTTGATAGTGTGTTATTTATTTCAAAATTTTTGTTTTTATGTTGGAGGAAGAAGCATTGATGTACTGTTTTATTAGTATTGATTTCCATATTCTTCTCTAATGTCCATTTTGTTAATAGTTGTTTTTGTAATGCAGCAGTTCATAGCTTGTTCTGTCTTTTGTTTTTGTTTGTTATTGGCCTTATAGGTGGTCCATATAGGAGGGTGAAGATAGATCACCTCCACATGGTGTCCCCTGGATAATACTAAACAATCTTATCACAACAGGCTAAATTTAGATAAATCATACATAAAAATAACATTGATAAGCTTTTGTTTATTGTTAGTATGAATTATTAATATTTTCATGTTCTGAAAATTGTATATGTGTCAAAAGGGCTATATCAGTAATTTAGGAAAAACAGCACTTTTTATAACTTCAAACATGTCTCTCTTAAAAATGCTATATGCTAGAGCAATTTAACTGCCTTATTCCCATTCAGCAAAGTCACGTCTATAAGGAGAAAAAAAACATTTTTTTGCTTACTAATATAACAGAAGACATTGAAGTTATCCCAGGATCTACTGAGTCCAAAGACACAATAAATAGAATTTTAAACCATATGGAAGAACTAACATTTCATTAACAAGATGCACGTGATGGTTAAAGATATAAAGAATGATATTAAGAAAGAAATATTGAAAATTAGGAAAAAAACTGAAATATGTATTAAAAGAAAATAGAGGGGAGAGGATATCTACAGCAAACTTCTGAACTTCCAACTTTGTTGGAATAAAATAGAGGAAAGAAATTTGGCTAGATAAAAAGTGCAAGAAATGTTGTTGTGAATGGAGATGAAGTTGAAGGAATGGGAAGTAATGGATGCATTTCAGACCTGATGAGCAGCAGGAAAATAATAAGAGTAGTGCAAATTGCATCATACAAAATTTTACAAGGAGCTAAAAACAAAGATATAGCATTTTCATTAATAGAGATCTTTCACTTGACCAAAGAATTAGGAAGAAAACAGTAGAAGCAAGAAAGGATAGGAAGAAGGCATTTGTTTGAAACCTATAGTTATGAAATGGTAGCAAGAAGAGAGAGGTTAAAGGGAATAAGAATCTAAGGAACAAAGGCAGAGAATATGAGGAGGAAGTGAAGAAACCAAAGTCATTGCAACAAACTACAGAAAGTTAAAAAATTTGAAGTATAGGGCAGAAGAATTCTGATGACTCAGAGACACAGGGAGTAACAGAATTATGCGAGATCAGCTAGAGGCAACTACAATCACATCACAACAAAAGAGGATAATTTTTCTGGAGAAGCAGATGGCATGTGAACTGCATTAGATGACAAAGAAAAATTGTAGGAAAATATGGCAGAGATAAGACACCATCACTTGAAAGTTTATTGAATTAATGAATTATTTCATTAATATCTTTTCATAAATGAATTTATAATTTCTTTAACTTTATCTAACTACCACGGCTGTTCCGAAACTAATGCCTCCTATTTTTTTGTGTTGACTTTGGATGTCAAGCCAGATGTTAATGGTGTAGTGCAAATGCTTGAACCTTCCTCTTTCATTTCAGGTAGTTCCATTGTTCTGCGGTAGTTGGCGCCAGCAGAAGAGTGTTCCAAAATGGAGTCTGATACAGAAACGCATATAAAACAGAGATGTGTGATTGAATTCCTCACTGCTGAAGAAATTACACCAACTGAAATCCATCGATGGTTGCTAAAGGTGTATAGAGATGATACACTAGACATGAGCAATGCGAGGTGATGGGTATGGCATTTTAATGGTGGTGAAATGGGTGTGCATGACAAGCCACGACCCAGTCAACCCTGCACAGCCTTCACCCCTCACAATGAAGAGCATCTTGATCAACTTATCCATGCTGATCGGTGGATAACGACCAAAGAATTGTGTGTAAACTTGAATGTCGGCTGTAATGCCTTGGAAACAATGTTGGAACATCTTGGTTATCACAATGTCTGTGTGAGATGAGTCCTGCAGATGCTTACAGAAGAACAAAAATATCATTGAATGGAAATTTGTTGGGACCTGCTGCACCAATATGAAGCATAAGGTGACAATTTTCTAAATAGCATCGTCACCGAAGATGACTATGTGGCGAACATTTTCAAGACTTGGATGCTGTTGTCAAAGCTGTAAGGAACTGGTTAGCCTCATCTGGTTCAGATTTTTACAAGGGCGGCATGCAGGGCATGGTTCATCGTTGGCCAAAGTGCATAACGAATGGTCGTGACTATGTGGAAAAATGACAGTCTGAAGCTGAAATATTGCTCTATTTAGCTGTGCTGTTGTCATTTATGTATCCCCTGTAGTTTCCATGAATAAAAATAGGAGGCATTAGTTTTGGAACGACACTAGTAGAATTTTCTAGAATTTAATACAAAGAATATTTGAAGGTTCACTTCATTGATAAATTTTTCTGCTCTATCCTTGTCTTCAGTGCATCAGCAGTTTCCTACTGGAATCCAGAAGAAATGGGTCAGTTGTACTAAATAACATTAAATCTTAATCATATATAATATAAAAATATCTCTTATTTAAAACAAAAAATATCTAGCATTTAATACAAAGAATATTTGAAAATTAAACCGATCAACTATCTATTTCTTTAACATTCATTGTGCATTGTCTTCAAAATTCACCTACAAAACTTACATTATATTCTTATCTTAGAGTTACCTACATAAAGTAGTTTATTGGTCTCAATACATCATAAATCAGTTGTTGATGTATTGGTGACCCTTCGATATTATATATATAACTTACTAACCTATGTCAATATTATCATTAAGTTTTCTATTCCTGGAAATTTAATTTCTCTTGTTACATCCTCTAATCTTTCCCCATCATTTCTCTTTAACCATACCTAAATGTGGTTCCCATCAATTTTATATTTTATCTCCTTTTATTCTCAGAATCTTTATATTTATAATTTCCCCTTCTAAATTGTTTCATTTTCTTTGCCACACCATTTGTCCCCATTTTTGGTTTGCTGGAATGAGTCAAAAGGAAATTTTGGGGTGTCAAACAAATGAACATAGGTAAGGGGGTAAAGAATTGATGAACAGAAAGAAATTACAACAATTGTGTCACAGACTGGGCTCATAATACAGAAAAGAATATGGGAGAAAAGATTTAGGTTGGAGTTTTGGAACTGTGAAGTTTTAAGAACAGGGCTGATTTTAGGTTTTTAAATGAACAGCAAATCTCAAATTTAATTACTGCAGTGCCAGGAAAAAAAGAAATCACAAATTACAAGTAATAAAATTGCAATGTGCCCAAAATTTGTGAATCGAGCCCATGCTGTTTAATTGTTTCACTAAAGCTTCCAGGTTACAATTTTATGTGCTTTACTCAATTATGAATATTTAACACATATCAGAAGAAAAAAGAGGAGGGTAGAAACAGAAAAAAAATAAAAAGGGGGAAAGAGATGAATGAATAACTGGTAAGTGGACAAAGAAACAGAGAAACCTTTTATAAATTACTTGTTGCTTAGATTTATTTCTAATACCTTGGTACAGCAGGAATGTCCATTTTCTCCTTGCTATCCACTGGCAGACCTATATCTGCACTTCCTGAAGCACCCTCACTGCCTTCTTCATCTATGCTAATAGTAGAAGGAGATTGGCATGCCTCTCCACGAGAGCCAGGAAGCCCTGTGATATCTGGCTGCAGCATTGACCGAGCAGGAATGCGAGTGCTTAATGCTGTTACAATGTTATTCACAAAGCCTGCACAGTCATCATGATCCACCCAAACCCTTTCTCCCAGGGAATCTTCCACATAAAGCTGTAAATACATGATTATGAAGAATTTCATATTGTGGTATTGGTTCTTAAAAAATATTTTTTTTTCTAATGTACATAAAAGCAGTCATGTTAGTAGGATAGATTTTCTGGAAAAACTATAACATATAACTAATTCATTACCAACATGAAAACAAGATTGAAAACAATAGGCAACTTATTTCTCTGAAGAAAAAGAGCTTAACCTATTAACATTCTTCACACATGTATTTCTATAATAGAAAAAAGGAAAAACAGAGGATTTTTCTGCAGAACATGAGATTTCTTGGACAGCTATAAAGATTCAGGCATCAGTGTGCCACAAATGAAGGTCCATAAATTTCTGAGATCACTTTTGATATTGTAGGCTAGGTAAACATTGAGCTCTTAAAAATTATGAGATTACATTCATATCTCTATAAGTCTATTTCAACCTATTTGGAACTGCATACTTTTTATCTTATTTGGATCACCAATATGTTGCAATCTTTAGAGTTGACAGTTCTGGAGAAAAAAGCCAAATTTTTAATATTTCTATAGATCAGGGATTTTCTTTAACTTTATATTTTTCTTAATTTCTAATCTATTCATTTAAGAGAGTGGAGGGGGTATTCCTGAATAATCTTGAGAACCAATCCTGCTTCAAAGTGGTTTTCAGTCAGAATTTCAGATGTTGTTGTTCAAGCACTAATTTATCTGGTCCTGGTTTGATTTCTGTCCTGGGTGACATTATTCACCTGCATTTATTTTCATGCTTACTTTGGGTAGTGAAAAAACTCATTAGTTTATTTCACTTCATTCTTTCCCTGAAGTGGTGTGGAATCAGTCAAAGCTTATTACAGTTTCAAAGGTAGAAAGAGTTTTTACTTTAGAATGCTTAGCATTGATTTCACAATATCCATATACATTACTATATTATATTACCAAAATGCATACTTTGGTATTTAAAGAAAATGCATAAATACCTATTTTAAAAAACAGTAAAATATTTAGCACCTCACTGGAAGAATGTGAAATAAATTTGTTCATACTAGTTACCTTTAAAAACACATCAGGCCAATTTTTTTTATCTTGGAAACCTCGCAAGAGAAAATTTGCAACAGCTACTGGCACCAATGGGTTTCCCTTACTCTTGAAGTTATGTGCAACATCTCGGCGCAGTAGGCTGCTCAATGCATGGAGAACACAGTCTCCAGAGAATAATGATGGGCGTACTTTTGCAAGGTATATCATCCCCAAGAACACAACTGGATCTGGTTTCCATCTCTGACTGCGCAATGATCGTATGGCCCCACAAAGCAATCCAATCTACATAAAAGGAAAACAGTACTTTCTATATCTGCTTAACTATTCAGAAGCAACTGTAATACTTAAAACTATATTCAGCATTATTATGAATCATTTATTTGAGAATGACTAATCAAAAAACTATTATAAGTCAAAAGAAAAGCATATACATTTGACAAATGGTCCTACCACACAAAGCTAGTGATTAGATTTCCATGCCCACTGTCCCATATTACTAATTAAGCATAACACTACTTATATTCATGGGTAACATCAGCATATTGTATTTGCTGAGAAAATGATAAAGAAATGTTTAAAATGTGTAGATGAAAGCTAATGGTCTACCACTCTCATAAAACAAAGTGGCAGTTTCAATTCTGAGACAGAGTTAGAAACTTAGGCTTCTCATCATAGTGAGCATGCATCAAAATAAGATGAGCTGACTTTTCTACTAATCATAAAAAATACAATACAATTTTCATTACTAACTCTTGACTAGATGAACAGCATTGTTACTTATTACCCAAGCAGTATCACAGAAACGCAATTTTCCCAACTTTAATTCTTAATGCATTCATATAAAACCTAAATGTGATCATCTAGTATTCGATAGGCTTCATATCTGTTGATTCTAAAATTCACTCATATGAATTAACTTAGAACCATTTATATTGAAGCCCTATAAGCTGTAAGTCTCTTTATCATTACTATCTCATATTTCTTTTATAGTGAGAATAACAAATTTCAATCTTTGTTACTTTCATTAGAAGCTGAATTTTATTACATAAAATAAATCATTTTCAGAGTATTTATCCAAGGCTAAGGCAGATAATTCATTAACAAATAGAGGTAACATCACTGCTCTGCTCCAATACCATTTTTCTGTCAAATATTAGTTTCACAGAGGGAAAGAAAAAGAAAAAACAGATCATAATTCTCAAACTTTTAGATGAAAATTACTGGCGTTTTTCAAATGCTACTAGTACTTCTAACTTCAGCTCCCAACTGGTGCAAGTTGGCACTATAAGGTTCTAAGAGATTTTCCTCATCCTAAAGAGATTCAGGATTTATTTATGCCATCAATTAATTTCATTCATATTTCTAAAGATGGGTGGCATAGACATTTGAGTATTAATAACTCAGTATCGTAAACTTTATACTATTAAGTTAGGTACATATATTTCTTCATTAATGATTAAATTTTAAAAACAGCTATTGACATTGCAGTGAATAACATTCATTATTATAACTTAATAGTATATAAAAAAGAAAACACACACACACACATCAAACACATACAAATTAACAAGAACAAGTTAAAACATATCTTTTAAAAAGAAATTATTTTAAAAAATATATATATGGAACTAACACAGTGAAGCCAAGTCATATGAATAAATTCATGTGATATATGTCGTATTAAACACTCTTATTGCTTCACTTACTTGTGTGATATTTGTAGAACCGGTTTTGAAGACCTTTGTCTTCATCTTTGGCCAAGGGTACGATTGATTGGAGAATCCAACGGCTCTGTAGAGATGAAGAGGCACCCTGGTGGTGCTTTTATGTACTTAAAGTTGGTGTTTTCTACCACCAACTGTGGTGGTAAGTGGAGAAATAAGAGTGTTTAGTACAAAATATATCACATGAATTTATTCAAGAACAAGTTGTTCAAATATTCATTTTATATTACATAAAATCACAATTATTTTTTATGAAATGTTTTTTAATTTAACACTTATTCATGATACTTTCACCCATTCACATCCCTGAAAGGAAAGAAGAAAGCACAGAGAGAGAGAAATGGCTACAATTTTCTTAATTGAGTAAGCATACCTCTCAGTTTAAAACTTACATAAATGGTCCTTCCATTTTTATTACCTGTTACTTCAATAATAAATAGTTAACTTCATGTATTAAGATAGAACTGTTATTCATTTACACCTGGAACTTGTACCATTTTTATCACCTCACCATCTGACTATTTAATTGCCATTTTCTTCAATCTGTGAAGGAGTATATATAACTACCTGAAAGTGCATGCAATTTTGTCTACTTTCAATGTTTCATTTTTATTATATCTAATCACATCGATATTATTTCTTAGTTTATGCTTAGTAAAAATAGCATACATTATCCCAGATTGAAGACTTTACCATGTGTCTCACTGAGGGCTGTGATCAGTTTATGTCCAAATTAAATCAAATATAGTGAACTTTTGTAACAGTGACGTGAAATATTAACATTTAAAAAAGTTGAGTCGAAATTATATCATATACATCACTAAGATTTTATTAAAATGGGAGACTAGTTTCTGGAGCCATCACTCCTATAGTCAGTTCCTGGTCGACTGTCGGCCTCGCTCCTCATGCTGGATTTATTTGTCTCTGGTGGAAGTTTAATTAACCTCTGTATTAGTACATCACTTGGCGGGATTTCAAAATTAAAAACTGAATTTTGCCGCCAAGCAATGTACTAATACAGAGGTTCATTAAACCTCCACCAGAGATGAATCAATCCACCACGAGGAGTGAGGCTAACAGTTGTTTTTAATTTTGAAATCCCGCCAAGTGATGTACTAATACAGAGGTTCATTAAACCTCCACCGGAGACGAATCAATCCACTATGAGGAGCAAGGCCGACAGTCAACCAGGAACTGGCTATAGGAGCGATGGCTCCAGAAACTAGTCTTCCATTTTAATAAAATCTTAGTGATGTATATGTTACAATTATGTCCAAATCTCTGATAGGTATGACAATCACTAAACATTTGTTAAACAGCATGAACACACTACAATGAACCAGTAATTCTGAGATTAAAAAAAATCATTGCATTAACAGCAACTCAACTGCATGTTTTCATAATTGCTACAAAAACAAACCTAAGATTCTTGAGTATTTGGTTTGATTTTTGACACTAGAACTTTAGTAACTCTTATATTCCAGATTTGTTTCAAATGCACTTGTCTGGAATATAAAAGAGTTAATTTGAAGTTCCAGTGTCAAAACCAATCATAATTTAAACTTCATTGTTAAAAGGCTTCGTAAATAATAAAACTACAATTCTAGTTGCAACATTCTCCACATCACTCTCCACACCTACTTGTAACAGTTATGAGTTAACATGCTGCATCTTTATTTCCTTTTTATTTTGTGATGGTTTAGGTATTAGTACATTTTGATCTTACATTTGTTGTCCATTTTTTTGATCTTCCCTAGGTGTTCTTCTATTGTTGTAGTAGTGGTTAGATAACAGTTCTCTTATTTGTTTCTTCCTTAAATGTTGCTCTCTTATGCAACCCATCACTGAGCAAAGGAATCACATTTTTGTTACTTATGTCTTTTTCCTTATGATTCATGTTTGACTTCCATACAGTATCATTGAGAGAGCCACGGTTGCACAAACTTTAAGTAATATCTCCTTTTTGAATGATTGAGTCAAATTTATAACACTTACATCACTAATAGTTTAAAAAGCAAAACTAAGTTTCTGGAGCTAATTGCTCCCATCTTCAGTTCCAGATCCACTGCCAGCCATGTTCTTCGTGGTGGTTGGTTTGTCTATGGTGGCGGTTAGATGAACTTCCGTATTAAGATGTCACTTGGTGGGATTTCAAAGTTGAAAATATTACTTTTGTTCTTCCAGATATAAATGTTTTCCCAGACCGTGAGTTCTGTTTTCCCTGTAATATTTTTAAGTAGTTTGGGATTTCTGTTAATATTATGTTTTTCATTCCAAAAATGCCAAGCTACTGCTGATTTTTCTTCCTGTCTTTGTTTTATCTTCCTGATGTGTTCTTTTGCTCATGTTTTTATGTTTCTTTTAGTCTTTCCAATATAAATTTTTTCACAATCGATGCATCCTATCTGATATATTCCTGATTTGTTCTCTTGAGGGATATTCTCTTTTAGTTTAGAATTTAGTATGTTTTTATGGAGTAGCTGTTTTTTGCAGCTAAAATAATGTTATGTTTTTTTAAAATATTTTGTAATTTATAGAAGGCTGATGGGTAGTATGTGAATTTTTGGTACATTCTATTTTCTTCCTTGTTCCTTTTGAAATCATTCAAAAAATTTATATTAAACATCAGTTACAAAAGTCCAGCATATTTAACTAATATCTCCTTTCTTACTTTATTCTTAGAGTAGGTAGATTAAGATAGACATATTTAACATGCATTTCTGATGGAAATCAAAGTTTATTAAGCAGAAATTTACTTAAAAATTAATTACAAATTAAGCTGAAAGTGGAACAGTGTTGATAATGAAGGCAATAGCCTTTGAAACATGTCCACGTAAGTGGAACAAAACTAGTGAAATTTGAGTGAATTACTCATAAATAATGTGTTATATTAGAAATTGACTTATTTAACCCAATTTACCTCACTACTGATGGTAATCAGATCAAAAGTCTATATATGTTACCTACGGTATGCATTAATGTTAGGAATATTGCTAATAAAGAAGTAAATCCCAGTTCAAAATGGAGCAAATGCTAAGCTCCTCAAAAGTTATGAGGATTTGATAGATCTTAAAGGAATGGAAAAGAGAATAGATGTGAAGAAATAGAAACTATAATAGGGAAATGAAAGGTGAGTTAGCAGAGCATAAACAGAAAGTAAAACCCTTAGAGAGAACAGAAGAAAAAAAAAAATAAAAAGGAAAGTGATAATATTTGTAATAATAGGAATGCAAAGAAAAAGAACATGGTAGCAAATAAAAGAATGTTTCATGATAAACTAAGATTACGTTGGGAAATTGCAGATACTTTAAGAATGGGATGAAAAAGAATCAATTTAAGGTTCATAATAGTAAGGTTTGTTACCATGAAGATCATACAGTTTGTTTTGGTCAATACCAGCAAAATAAAAGATTCAAGAATATTTATTGAACATGTTAAAGGCAAAAAGAGAGAGAATCAAGATGGAAATTAATAAGCAAATTCAGAAATAGTGTTAGTTGATAGAGCTAAGGGATCAAGATGATAAGGGAGTGGCTCAGCAGAGACCACCAATTAAACAAATAGTTTTCAAGTCACAGCTGAATGGACATACAAAGAATGGTCTTGGAAGGAGCTGAAGGGAGGAGGGAAGGAGGCATGGTATCATTGCCTTCTGGAAGTATTATTAAAGTGGAAGAACAATCAGAGACTGCGAATAGGAATGGATGGGTAGAAAGAAAGGCATTGAGGATTCATATTGTGGAATGTCTCAAGGAGAAAATGAAGACCAGAAAAATAAAATTTGGCAGGTTTAAAGTCTAGTTGATGTGTTTGCAGTTGTAAAGACATGGTATTATAAGATATTAGTATTCAAAATAATGGTTTTATTTTTCATGGCAAAAAAGAAGTAAAGAAAACAATAATAGATATGTTTCAGGAGGGATGGATATAATTGTCTAAGATTTATAAAAAATTATTAAAGATACGGGGAAGATTTCTGCATTATGGTATGTGTTTAATAGTCTGTAGGATAAGAAAAGTGTATATATTAGGTTTGTAGGATAATTGCAAATGTATGATTCAAATTTGTTTAGTAAATTAAGGAAGGATATACAGGAGTTACAAAATAGGTATGTCCATTTAGATATTTTAACAAAGGGTGATTAAAGGGCAAGAGCTAGTTCAATTGATAAAAAACAAATAAAATGAATGTGAAAATAAGACCAATAATAAAATCCGTAATAATGAAAAGAAGAAATGGTCAGAATACGGATGGATGGATGGATGGATGGATGAATGAATGGGTGGGTGAGTGGGTGTGTGTGTGTGGGTGGATGGGAGTTGAGCCTGGTGCATATTTTTAAACATAAATTTGATTTAATTAACAATAAGTATGCTAACTTATAACACATCTTACAATTTAAAGCCATATTATAAAATAAACATGAAATATTCAAAGAAACTATTGCTTCAAATACGTTTATACCATGTTTTCAACAACTATTTTCCTGTATATTTGTTAATTAAAAATATTTTTAACAATAAAGTTATTTTAAATTATATTTGGTTGGATATTTTTACACTGAAACTAAACTAATCTTTTCATTTTTTGACATATTCCTGATACAAAAGTATAAAAACTTACTGAATTAAATGTACTTACGAAGCTGTTGACAATGGAGTGGTATAAATATAAACTTACTTTTATTCTTTAAGATGATTTCAGCTTACACTGTATTATGACACAATGTAAGTCAAATGACAACTGAACAATATTCTAGGCACAAAAATGCAATGTTGCTATTGTGTTTTCTTATAAGCTGTGCCTTTGGCTATGGTTTAGACAACCTTGTTCAAAATGTATCTTTGCAGCTACCTCAGACAGGGACCTGGGGCATGGTTTAAAATCTTGGTTTGAATCTGATTTAGACCTTGTCTTAGAAATCAACCCTTTCAGTTTAAAAATAATCTAGCTGATACACTTACCACTTTGTCACTTTCATCCAAATCACAAGCCTCAAGCACTGATGGAACTAAGTCAGGAGGATCAAAATCTACTGCTACCATCTCCCATGCTTCTGCACCACCACTACCACCACTGCTTCCTGGACGACCAAGTATTGATGGCCCTACAACTTTTGCCTTTTTGGATGGAACAATTGAAGGTAATGAAGCACCAACTGTTTCTCTTTTTCTATCACCTCCTGCAGTAAAATTCAATTGCATAAGCATTTTAAGAAAATGTATACATAAAGAGAAAAAGTGTTACAAAGGTTTCAAGTAATTTTCAGTGCTTTCAGTACTTTTTAAATTCAATCTGCACTTATACAATAAAAATGCTAACTGGAATTTAAATAACTGAAGTATTTTTCCGAAAAATACTGTGTTTGTGTGTATTGCTCAAACATTAATTAATGAGAGTGTTCTAAATCAACAAATAATAAAAAACATGTTTCAAAAGGCATATACTGTCATGAGTGGCAGAGATCATTAAGGCGCGAACTTGTGAGCAGGAGGTCTGGGATTCGAATCCCTCCAGGACCACCCTCCCTGACTGAGGTTTTTTCCAGGTTTTCCTCAGTCCTCATACATTGTAAATGCCAGGGAGGTACCCTAAACTTAGGCCTGGAATGTTTCCTTCCTTAAAAAATCCTTACCCAATATATTTCATTTCATATCAAATACTTTGACCTATGACATCAAATTACTCAAAAAAAGATTATTTTTCAAAGGTACAAGAGCTCTTAAAGTTCTCTATTCCAGAATATCAAACTGAGACACAAGAAACCCTACCAGATATTGGACATTCTTTTACAAAAGCAGCTCGATTTTTTTCAGATGTGCAGCAATAATGAAATTTATGAATTATATTCCTATTCCCCAAATATTGTTTAAGACAATGTGCTAATAGCAGAGACAAATTAAATGTTGGATTTTATGCTGGCTAGAATAGATGTAGATGTTACAGAAAGAAATGCCTAAAGAATGGAGCAGGAGGGTGATGATGGTGAGATGATGATAATATTGGGTTTACTTAAACCTTTGCTGCAAAGCAAAGTAAGGTATAAATGTCAACTGTCAAATAAAATACATCTTATTATGGCCAATCACAGCACATACAATGAATTCATCAAGTCACCTCTCACAAGTAATCAATTTAAAAATGACCACCAGTGAGGTAACACGTTTGTTAAGTATAAGCAGCCAAAATTTGAGAGTTAATAAAAATATTTCATTTTTTTCATAAATATATGCCAAATAATATACGTGTATATTAATTATAAATGCTTGCTCAAAAGATGGGTTTTAGAAAAGGCTTTAGTGCTGAAGTTCTTTTATTGCTGGTGGACATAGAAAAATTTAACGAAGATCTACTCGTACAAAAATTGCAACTATTGATGGTTCAGAAGGTCACTGTATAAATATGCAGCAGACATAGGAAAAACTGTTAAGAGTTTCAAGATTACCTGCACATGCAGAAGGTTCATTCAAAGACAAAAGCAGTATAGAACAAAACTCATTCAGTTCATAAACTTCAGGAGATAAATCCTGTACGTCAATAGTACCAGATTCAGCTTTACAGACATATTAGAAGTTTTATTGCTAATTGGTGCTGGGACTAAAAAAAGGACAAAATGATGTCCAAAAACTGTATGTTGGTTTGAAAATGGCCAGTATCACAATAATCAAATGAATTTAACAGTATGACCATAAGTCCAAGCAAGAGCAAACACTTTTAAGTTTTTTCTTAAATTAAATCGGAACTTGCACAGTGAAGCCAATCATATTATTTGATATCATTGTATGATTCGGTTGAACTACACACTCTTAAAGCTTCACTTACTTTTCATATATGTAAGGAACCGGTTTTGACTATATTTAGTTCCCATCTTCACTCATCATCTTGAAGATGGGAACTAAATGTTCTCGAACCCGGTTCCATACATATATGAAAAATAAGTTTAAGGAGTGTGTAGTTCAACTGAATCATACAATGATATCAATTAACTTTTAAGTTTGTCTAGGTAATAATCCATTAATCAAGATCAAGTGAGCAAGCAGGATGTCAAAATTGGCAGGAATTTCTTTATACGATCTGATCATATTGCAGTAAATTGATTTATTATCCATTACTAAGCAGTCATTATAGCAATAGACTTGCAATAAGGACTGTTCACTGGGATGCTGTAACATGTGTGCCAAAGCTTTTACACATCAATAATGGACCACACTTATGATTGCAAAGACTGCCATTATGGAAAGAACATAATCTGGTATTATTGATAAACCACCTCCACATAGCATGAACCTTTTTTCATATAAAAAAAATACAAACTGTTGTAGTTTCAAATGCCTTAAGATGCATAAAAAAAGAAAGAGTTTGCTTACCTAGAAAAAATTAACTGTTTAATTAGAATTTTCACATTATCTGCTCTGAGGAACCTCACACAATACATCAGAGAATGATAAGGAGAGACAGAGAGGGGGACATTTGCAATTTTACAAATAACTAAAACCAGAGAATAAATGATACATTTTCAAACACACCATTTGGAAGATAACATGAATGCTTTGAGGGTATTTGACAGAATATATTTTCAAAAGTTCATCTATGCAAAAACCAAAGTACAAAATATAATACCAGCCTTTACAAACCTATCAAGTGCATTATCCACAACCCCACTTATAATGAACATCATATTTAGCACTAGACCAATTGAAACCATATGAAACATATCTCAAGGTACATTGATGAAAACTGTTGTTGTTGATCTAATGTGCAGGATTTTGATCCATCAATTTTTCCCTAGCCAGTCAATATAATTTGTGTATTTTCCCGTCAGGTGCAGCTTTTCTCAGTTCTGTGCATTCCAATAGATGTTCTCCGTTTAGAATCTTGTCAATATTGATGATCTTACATGTGTTATCATTCATAAAACTTGTAGATGCAATTTCTTAACTAATAATAGTGCAGGTCAACATAAATGAAAATGTAACATAATATTTTTTGGGAAAAAAAGAAAAAAAAAAACGGCACAAGGATTGAAAATGAACACTACCTTTGTCCTTTTCTACCCTTTTTCATTCCCTTTTGATTCTTCTCACCCACTTTCAATGTAGGTATAGCATGCACCAATCTAATTAATGCCACAGCCGATCTATCTGTTTGAGCATTTTAGGAAAATAAAATATAAACAGACAGATAGATCAGCTGAGGCATATCATTTTTGGACTAAAAATCATGAGATTGTGAAGAAGGTGGATTTATTAAAGAGACTCAGGGACATATAGAACTGGATATTTGGGAAAAAATTTACATTCATAAATACAGAGATAGATTAATAAACTTTTATATTCCAAAGGTAGAAAACACCAATTTTAAGTACATTAAAACACCACCAGGACAACACTTCATCTCTACAGAGCCGTTGGATTCTCCAATCAGTTGTACCTTTGGCCGAAGATGAAGACAAAGGTCTTCGAAATCGGATCCCAAATATTACACAGGTAAGTCAAGCAATAAGAGTGTTTACTACAACTTATATCACATGATTTTATTCATAAACATTTATAAATTTTAGTGTGTGTACTTTTTCAAGAATTTTGAAGTATAAATTCCAAAATAATTCAGTTTGGTCCCAAAAAGAACTATTTCAGCACTCTTAAATTACCATTAGAAGCTGTACAAAAACCTTCATCAAACTTGAACATCTAAGGTCAAAACCTTGTTAAATATTACTTAAGATCACTCAAGGGAATGAAGCTAACAAGAGTATTAGTATAATCAAAAGGATGAACATTTTCTTTAATCACACACTATAAACAAATAAACCTTAAGTAAGCTGGGAAGGCCGACAGTGGAGCCATGCTGATGACGGCAACATCCTTCGAAAAATATGTCCAAGTAAGTGGACAAAACTAGTAAAATTTCAGTGATTTCTGATAAATAACTTGTTATAGTGAATAAGTAGTTCAGCATGTTAGATAGCAGGCAACCAACTATAAAATAAATAATATACATAGACCATCCCAATTTATTCTTCCTTAATTAACAGAAAAAATTTTAATAATATGAGTTACCATGCACAACTGCAGCTCGTTTCGAGTCGCCTCCTTCTATTCTGGAAGATTTGGAGCCAAGAGCAAAGAGATCTGCTGGATATTGCTGGGTCTTTGCTTTAGCTCCCCGCCCTTGTGAAACTTTTCCTCTTTCCATGATGTGATATTTCTTCTCCAATCCAGACAGTGCAAATATCTGTAATATAGTAATGGATGCTGCTATTATTTTACTCATAATGCAAATCATAGAAAACAGTTGCAATGCATATGCAATCTAGTTTATTTTCCCTTGAATGTTGATTTTCTTTTCTAGAGTTTGCAGAGATGTTTTTTCACATTTATATGAATTAAGTGTTATCTGCAGTTAAACTTTAGCATATGTGCAGGAAACTAAATTTGTATGTAATCCACAGTAACTTTAAACAAGTAATCCCTAGGTTAGGTTTAAGCTGGACAAAGATCCTCGTAATAAACATTTGGTTAGGTTAGATAAAGCTTGATTTAAGTTACATGTACAGCTTTATAACACTTTAGAAACCAATGTATTATATTGGGTATTTGTGTTCTATGATGTGTTTGCTCTTAAAAAGAAAAAAGTAGACAGAAGTGCATCATATAACAGTAAAGGAAGTATCACAACTAACAGGGTTAAAAAATTGGAAATAGAAAGGGTAGCAAAAATTTGGTTTAAAGCACATGAAAGGAACAAACATTTAATGAATATAAATAATCATACAGAAATTGGGGATAAGAAAAATAATCCACATAAAATATAAGTAAATATGAAAATAACAAATAACAATTGTAATGCTACCAACAAAAGATGAATACTGATATAAAAATAAAATAAAAGACATAAAAGTAACAATAATGTGCACATATTCATTGTAAACTTTGAAAAAGTGTATTTTATCTATATATATATTTCAGTCAATACCACATAATGATGAATGCAGTTGTAACCAACAGCAAGATAGCTAGGTATTAAAGTAAAGAAGGGGTTAAAGGTGAAGTTAAAACAGGAAAACTAAACTTAAGCAAACACATAACCTAACCCTAACCTAAAAAATATTCGTATTTACAATGATTCTTGTGAAACTCAACTTTAATCCAGGGATTAATTAAAATGTTTTTTAAGATTACTTGCGATATGCGCGATACCTAAGCCTTATATGTAACCTCTATGTTAGAATCTAACTAATGAGTGGCATTAGTGCACTTAATTGTACTCGTACAATTCTATCACCGTTTCGCTAAACCGTATATAGTAAAATTGGTAATGTGTGAAAATAGGGCAATTACATATTGGCAACTATAAACTAAATTGAAATCTACACAAGTGACGCACAGAGCCCCTCTCGTGGGGATCAGTGGCGACTATAACGCATAGGTTAGGACAGGACACGAAATATGACCATTAGGATAACGTTATGACTTACAGCAGAATATAAAGAAATTTATATTAGCAGAGCACATATAATTCATGTATATTATTTGAAAAATTGAAACAATGATTGAGATTATCATATTTAAGGGAGCATTAAAAAAATATAGGTCGTGAAATGAATTGATACAAATTTTATAATTTTGTGATTACATGTTCTTTTATGACAGGAATGGGCAACAGCTATGATCATTAATTACTGCAAGATCAGCGTAAATTGGCAAGTAATGCAATTATTGTGTTTTAACTTAATACCATCTGGCGGTACAAATAATAAGCCTCCTGAGGAAATATTTATTTCCGTTAGTTTGGCTATTCTTTATTTAACTATAATGACGCAGTTCCGGGGGTCTCGAAAGAATACGAAATGTATATTGTCATTTGTCAAGTATTTTTAACCTTAAAAATGAATAAAACTGGTCAAACCAGACATACAATTGTCATTCCAACATAATTTGTGTAATATATGTTACCTAAAAAGCAATTATAGCTGTTTTACACAGCACAATGATAATATTTAGTGTCCCCATTCTTCCTCTGCTATATGACGTCGTGCACGCTTTCTTCAGTATTCACAATTCGCTACTTCAGTGTTGCCAGTAGTTTCGCTATAACTATAATTTACGAGCTAAAACATCCCTAATACGCCAAACAGAAAATTTCCGTGCATTTTAGTTGTATATATTATTATAAAATGTAATACTGTATTTCATAATCCAATAAATTTACATACTTCGACAACAATTATTTATGTGGATGTTATATTTTAATAATACATGTCGCACTGGTAAAGAATTGTACTCCCCAACAGTATGTACCTTGCAAAAGTCCAATAAAGCAGAAGTACTCACACTCCGGAACAGTTTGAGGCACTAATGCGATGTTGAATTAAAAATATAAATTGCATCAAGTGGGCAGAATACAGAAATTAAAACATATTATACAGAGTAAAAATACGAGCGTATTTTTTAATTGGATTATTAACCTTTGACTTATCGCGAAGCATTGGAACGCTATGATTCAGTACTGTTTAATACTGTCATGTTGATTGATACATATGATTGTCCATAAACAAATTCCTATTTCGGTTTCTATATACATGACATATTTCACGCAAGTTAATTAATTCTTCTTCGAAATCTTAAATCATAAAACCAAAGAGAATGCCTTATTTACCCTTATTCGCAAATCACAATATTTGAATGTAAAAAAAGATTTTAAACTATAAAATTTAACAAAATGCAGCTTGTAACCGCAGCTTCTTTCAGATTCTTTTACCCAGAGAGGGGCAGCAGTATGAACATATGGGATATAAATTAATTTTAATGGTCGAGCAGAGTGCTGGTTTTGCATTGCATGCAGAAGTTGTGCATCATAACTTTATACAGTATGAAATGAAAAAGAAAAAATACAAGTTACAAGGGGGCCTCCGACTATTCGACCCAGGTTATTTTAGATGTATCCTCCTTATAACGAAATCTTTTATTACAATAATGCTCTAAAGTATATATTAACCACCTTTATTTAAATACTAAATAATTAAAAATACAACATTTCCACTTTAATCACATCAGCCCCCAATACCTGGTTCATCAGTAGCAACCTACTGGAAAATCGGGTGGACCAGGCTACGATCCAAACAAAGATATCAAAAATTTAAAATATATATATATATATATATAACTCTACATACACCGTTATTTTATATCAGATAGCTACAGATCTCTCTACAATACTAATTCCTTTGTTTCTCAAATACCTATTATAAAAATAAATTTATTCACATACTAAACAATTTCTAACATCATAAACTCAGTTATTTAATTCCACTCCTGACCATTACCAAGCCATAGATATTTTCCCAATAACATTCCTTCCCTTCTGTAAATGAACCAAATAAATAAAAAAATTACATGTTTATTTATTCAATTGTTAAATTAATCATACATGGTAGTATGGCTAAGTGTTCAGTCCAAGCTCTTAAGTTGCAATATTCCTACCCCAAAATGTCCTTATTGTTTAAACAAACAACTTTAACTATTCTTTAAATTATATTTTATTTACTTCCCTTCTTACTACCCAGTTGCATTTATTTTAAACTTTACTCAAGAACTGTTTAACATTCTTTAATAAAATTTTTCAATAAAGATACCTTTCTATCAAATTTCTAACATTTCTTGTTTATAAACTCTTTTCCTTCAGAGTCCCCTCCCTTTGCATTTTCAAACACTAAATGTTTCATATCTTCCTTTCCTCGACATATTGGACGCTGATTCTGAGGAAAACCTTTCCTTTTTTCTTTTAATTTCCACACACCTGCCCATGCGATATATGTCTTTGTTCTTTGCTTGAGTTATTAATATACTTTTCTTTTTCCCTATTTATCTTATATTGATATATAAAATAATAAGCATCTTTTTACACCTATTTCGCTAAACATTTTTTTCTATATATTCAAATCTCCTCCTTGCTCCTTTCCAAATCATTTACATTTAATTAAAATAATTATATGATTGAATCGAACTACACACTCTTATTGGCTCCACTTACTTGTTTAAACTTAATGTTTCACAGACGGTTTGAGTCAACGGCTAGTTGATGATGCTGATGAAATTCTGTGAAATATGTACATGTACATTTAAACAAATAAGTAGAGCCAATTAGTTGTGTGCAGGTCCACTCAATCATACAATGATCTTAATTATATAGTTAGCTTCATGTACAAGTTCTAATTAGCATTTCAGCATTTACATTGTTTTCCCTTCTTCTCCAAATGTCCCCTAACCCATTATTCTCCAAAATAATCCTAAGACAATTCACCCATTGCTCCTTAAACTCTTTACTTGAAATTCTAAACATTTTCCCTAATAAGTTTCTTTAATTTAAATTCTAAAGCAATATTTAAGAGCACTCTTCATAACCGCGCCTTTACTTGCCCATCTTACCATTTCAATTTGTCCAAATTTCTTTGCTGTTGCACTTGGTTGACCTAAAATTTCCCTACAAAACATTCTATGCACAACATTTACTGTTTCCCATCCTCCATCCAGTCTCCATATTTCCATACCATTCAGCTGTTTAGCCTCAACCACCATATTACATACTTTTCCTAGCCATTTGACGTTTATATCTGGTATTCTATATTTACAACTTCTAACTGCTGTCATTACTCCTTTCCCTTTTGTCAAAGCTAATTTCTTCTATTTCTCCCTTTTACCACCCTAGTGACTTTAACTCTTAAATAAGTACAATCCCTAATTACCTTATACCCTTAATCTTCTTCCCCTCACTTCACGTATTTACTCAATTTTGTCTCTTTTTTGAGTACTACAATACCTTCAAGCTCCAACCGTTACAATATTTATCTATTTGCTGCAAGGATTACTTTAAACCAATTATTGAGATGGATCTTACTACTAACTCATCTGCAAATAATAATCCAGGGATTATAACATTATTAATAGCTGACAAGAAATTGTTACTCTTTCCTATTTCTGTAAAAATATCACCAATGAAAAAATTAAATAAAACCGAGTTTAACTTACATCCTTGCTTTAATCCATTTGGTTCTCAACCACCAAGGTCATCCACAGCCACCACATGTACAACTACTTGAGGTGAATCTTTTAGAATAGTGATACTTCTATACCTACACACTTCCACGTCTGTGTCATGTTAATCAGTATGAGCTCTGAGAATTGGAGTGATTGTACTTTTCTTGCAGTTATATGTTTTTAGTTTGTAGCAAATATCAACACCGAAATAATTTCAGAGAGTGAAGAGATGTCGTTTATAAGCAATTGGAATTGATAACGTATGGCCAATCTATTCAAATTTCGAAGCTATGGCTATAAGTTTCTAAAGAGCCAGTACGCCACTGATTAATGAAGATGCCCCTTGAAAGCATAACACGATAACGAAGGGAGGTTTCTGAATGTATCGCTCTGGTGTTGATTCTGACCCACAGATTACTATGACATTAACTTTTCAGTAAGAGTTAGTCATTTGTTTTCGAGTTCGAGTCCCGTTCTCACTCTTTATTTGTTTTGTTTTGTTTTTGCTTGTTTGCTTGCTTTTATTTCTGTTTACTGACTAGGGTCTAATAGTACAGATTTTAGAATATGTTTTAAGTTAATGTTTCAATGTATACACTTAAATCTAACATATGAATTCATATAATACAATCCTTTAATTGTCATTGTGCTTACCAATCAGAACCATATCCCGAGTGTGTGTTAGGTAAATTAAGTTTTAACATCGTGTTAGCAGTAAACTTATTAGTCATTATATGTTGGCAATACATTCATTGTTGAGACAGAGAATAAAACTTGAAAGTAATAAGTAAATTTCATTCATAAATCTTTAGCATGCATATCGCAGTACTTCATATTAAATATAAAAATAATAATTACGCCATAATAAGAATTGAACCCGCGGTCTGCTGAACATCAGCTTATGCATTACGCTATGTAAGCAGTTAGAGAGATCGCTCTAGAGTACTTTACATAATTCAAGAAGGCAATTAACAGATGCTCAGTATCGCACGGTCAAATGAAGAGTTCGAGATTTGGGGGATTTTTTGTGGCACTAAATAATGAAAACTGCTACAACGAGCTGCGGAAAATCGATATTTTTGTTTTCGCAAGGCAATTTTAAAGACGTTCTAAACTTTTTTCACCCTACTTGGCTTTAATACCGACTTATCAGCATTTGATTGAAAAATATTTAACACAACATTGCGATATGTTTAGTTGTGTACCATATATTGCCTATCTCTAATTGTTTAAATATGACCTCTCTACACTTCCTGAAATTATTTTGGCCAAGATCATTAACATCCTTTATATACACAGAATAATTCAATAATCATATTTCATTTTATAATATGTAAACTATAGAAGTTAGAATGAACTGGATTGTGCACACATGTAATATCCCAACCTAAGTCACCTTCTGTGCATGGTGACTGTGGAGACCACGAGGCGTAAGATACGTTAAGTTGGAACGTGGCAAGGAGTGGGTTTTTGGCTTTTTCGTGCTTAAGGCTGTTGTTTTCATGTTCTTGTTTTAAAAGCTATTTTTTATATGGGAAAGTTTTGAACTTTCAGTTTTAAAAGCTTTTCACCCTTGTTGGCGGAAATTTGTTGACCTTCAGGGTCTTTATTTTATTTAATATCGATCTTCAGGGTTTTTTGAAGGATTTTGGCGAATGGTGAAGCATGTTGTAAAAATAGTTCGTGTTCCATTTTAAATGCGCAAAATATTGTAATTATACAAAAATTGCAATAATGCAAAAATATACAAAAATGTGGTAATTATGCAAAAATCTTTGTTAAAATACCAAAAAAAATATCCTTAAATGTAAACGATATTGTTAAAATATATTTGACATTGATAAAATGCAAATGAAGTAGATAAAATGCAAATGAGATTATTAAAATACAAATTGATAAAATGCAAATTACATGGATAAAATACCAATGACGTAGATAAAACGCAAAGTAGAGTATTAAAATACAAATAAATTTAAGGTCTCAGAATCAGGTATTTTTTACCCGTTATTGCTCCGCCAAGGGTCGATCTGTTTAAAATCATTTTTATATGAATTCCAGTCTTAAAAAGATGTCACCCCTTTTTCTGTTGAGTGTTTAGGGTCAGGTATATTTTATCATTTTCCCCTGGGTCACCCTACTAAAAGCATTCCCATGTTTTGCGAATTTCAGTCTTAAAAGGGTTTTATGTTGTGCGTTTAGAGCAAGGTATGTTTTATTGTTTTCCTAGGGACAGTTCGTTAAATGCATTTTCCCATGTTTTAAGAATTTCTGTCTTAAAATGAATTTTCTTGGGCAAATAACTGAATCGTAGAAATTGTCAAGTTTTTGGTATAAAAATAGCATTGGATTTGTTAAGTGTGTGAATCATAGCATCTGGTTTTTGAAATACATATTGTATCAACTACAAGATTTTTTAGCAAAGCTATAGTATTGTAAACTCAACATTTGTGTGATGAGATAGGAGGTTATGGATACGAAATACTACTAAATAAGTATAGTGAATGTTATTATAAACGTTGCGACAGTTATAGGTATACGGAAATCCACAGGCGTGTTGTATTTGGAAACCATACACCGTAAGGTACAACAAAAAGTCAAATAGATATATTTCTGTGTGTTTACAGTGCCAGACTCCACGTGCTTGTAAACTATATAATATATCAATTACGTACGCACATGTGCAAAAGCATTACTGGCCAATTTACGAGTGCCCTCGTTGTGCATCTTCAATTTGGATTTTTAATTAATTTGTGTGTGTGTTTATATATTTCATGTTTTAAATATCGCCAAAAATGTCAAGTACACTTCAATGTAATCAGTGTAATAATCATTTTAGTGAATATTTCCCTTTTTATAGTTGTTTGTGGAAGCCTTTTTTATCAATGGTAAATTTGTCAACTTTATTGAAGATATAGAATGTAGGAACATTATGTTGGAACAAAATCAGCAGGTAAAGTTGTTCTACAAAAACAAAACACAGTTTCTTTTATCAAATGGTTTGCATTGTCCAGCACTTCGTACTTGTAACCTGCATAATATTACATTACCATTTCTACATATTCATAACTATATCTGTAAGTACAAATGCGTACAACGTAATTTCTTGTTTTAGTATGTTTTAACTATATATATATATATATATATATATATATATATGTTCGGGGTTTTAATCTATGTCGTTATATTTGCGATATAACTTAATATGAATTATTTCTAATGACATGGACATTTTTCACATATACAAGATATATGAGAGGGAAAAAAACGTTTCTTTCCATCACAATATTAAGCTGTCACTGCCCAGGGATAAATGATATTCAGTCTAAATCAATCATAAAATTTTACTTGAATTGGTTTAAAGATAAAGATTATAACGCGATTTGTTCAGTTTTGTGAGTATCCGTTACGATATTTGTGCCGTTTCTGGTGTCATTTAGTACAAGGTATAACATTTTATTCGTTTTTTCCCCCCTTCTCGTAATTGTAAATCATTGTATGAAAATATTTTTACTACATTATTTCCTCTTTTTGCAAAGTTAAAACACTGTAACGGATTCTGTTTAATTTTTTTTTTTCCATAAACAGACATGTTTTGTTTCATTTCAGTGCATCGTGAAGTACTCCCCGTTGAGTACATAATTTTTTATTAAAATGTATAATCACGGAGTGCAAATATTTTTATTTTCCGAATAGTGCTCCGTATACATATATTTAATTCTCATTAACTTTAAATGGTTGGGGTTAAGTGATGATATGTATTTTTACGAACGCCATTCTTCCTAAAAACGGTAGTTTCATTTCACAATCAATTAAGGTTCAATAAAGGATATTTTTTAAATGTGAAGCCCCTAATTACTGAAAAATAAAGTGTCTTATGCTGCTAGAGCTAAGAGGTGTCGTAAATTTTTTCTCGACCCACCCGCCGTAAAAAGTTAGTTTCACTGTAAAAACAGACAAAGACTTGTATCGAGCGTTCTTGTCACTCTGTGAAGATATTTTTGAAAACGAATTCCTCTTTAAAAAAATGCTTTAAATGGTTTGTGATGACTGCTGTCCTAATTTTTTTCTCATTCCATTCGCTGTAGTAAATTTTCCTAAATATTTTTTGCTTGCAAAAGTACAACTTCAGAAAGATTTTTTAAAAATCTGATTTCCGTACATTTCACCTTACCCCCCCCCCCAAAGGCATTAAATAACAAAAAGTGTTTGTAAGTGGTGATATGTATCTGAAATATTTTTTCCCTCCATTTTTAAAGTCGAATGCCTTTTATGAGTGCGTGGTAGTTGATGTATATATAAAAGAAAGGAAAAATAAAGTAACATTATTAACAATGTAACAAATTAACAGTAATTATAAAAGCAGAAAAGGATACAACACTAAGAAAAAAGTCACACTAGAAATCGCTATATTTCGAACTCGAGTTGTTCTATGGTAAGAAGCAACGTGTGTGTGTGTGTGTGTGTGTTTGTATCAACTGTTCAGTTGAAAATATCATTATGGCAACCGCATTGAGTCGCATGATTAATGATCTGGTGTGTTGGCGCACACAAATAGACAGAATAGACAGGGAGTTCGCTGACATAAACATGGTATCTCCAAGAAATCAGCGGCAAGAATCGTCACTGATGGATTGATCTGGTGCCTTGAAGGGGAATGATTCTAGACGTTGCAGTGTCGAGAATAACTTCAAACTTTTTTGTCTAATTGTGGGATGATTCTAACAGAAATAATGGCAAGCAAATGGAATGAATAAAAGAAAAGTATATTTTAAAGTCATTAATATTGCGCGTACATACAGTGTAGATGTTCCTGTTTTTTTCTGTTATAGAATATCTCCATGGATTGGTGCTTTGGTGGTGGTGATAAAACATGAAGAGAGAGACGTTAGTTGTGGCACAAGTACATGTAACAGTGTTACGGAAATAAAAATATTTAAAACCATTACTATATCGTTATCGTTTATATGTATTATTACGCGTGAATGCTGTGGAGATAGAACTTATTCAAGTGAATGGATATGTAGAATAAAAAACATTAAATTTACAGTGTTCACGTGCGCGATACATGAAATACCTACCATTAAATCCATATTTTTTATTACAGGATACAATATAGTGCAGAGATAATTAAACACCTTAATTTAATTTCTATTCCAGTATGTAGCTTTGAATGTTTTCAATTTTGAAACATTACCCGTTTGAAGAAAATAGAATGAAAAAGAAAAATTTACATTTTATATTTCGATATGTCTGTGTTATATCATCAATAGGGAGTATGTAAAACTAGACATTAGTAAAAGAAAAATTTAAATTTCTGCTAGTTATTTTTTGGTTAACATTCCTCCATCAACCACCCCGCCTCCCCCTAAGTCAAAACCACATGATACCACCACCCGCTATCTGCATTCCCAGTATAGGTAGCAAACATTGCCGAAAAACGAGACAGACCTGCCAGGGCTGGCATAGGGGAGAGAGGGTCACGTTAATCTGATTCATTATTAGAGAAAAACATTGCGAAAATTTTTACTTTTCAGTGTATTACTTCGTTGTACGTTAGAATTATTTATTTACAGCATGTGATGACATTAAATGATTTAGCAGGTAAAATATTTTCATAGCAAATTAAATGTTAAATTAGTTTCTTTTTCACGGACATGTGTTTTAAAGCGAGTCAACATAAAGTTCAAAATATTATTTGTTTCACTGACGAGTTTAAAATGAATAGCTAGGGAACTTTTTGGGAACGTTTCACCGTGTATTAATAAAATTATGGAATCATCATAATATAAACACAAAAAATGTTCTTCCCTGTATAGACTCAACATCAGCATGAAACAGTAGGATATGTGAAGGAATAAAAACGTGGAAAGTTTTGTCTTAAATAAGTGTATTTTATTATAAGCGGAGAGAGGCAAATTTTTTAACTATTCGTGCAGCTTTACAAATGTTGACACTGTTTTGATATCGAGTTTTGTATATTAACCAGGTAAATAAACTGTTTTGGTTGCATGTAAATGTTTATATTATTTAAAAATATAACTAAAATTGTTATGTAATAAAACCAAAGCGCACAGGGTAAACGTTTTTAAGCAGATAGAAAATAAAACATACTATCATACATTTTGCTAAAAACCTGACTTTTATGGAAACAGGCATTAAAACAATTGGGAAAGCAGTAAATACTGTTATATACTTTGCTAAAAACCTGATTATTTTTTGTAGAAAATAAGTATTGAAATAAAAAACAATGGTGAAATCACATTATTAAATAGATAGAAATTAAACATAACTGTTATTCATTTTGCTGAAAACGTGCCCTTTTTGTATTAAAAGCATAAATGGTGGGGAAATGGCACATAAAATACATGTTCACCAATAATTATTACTTTAGAAACTTAGACATTCTGTACGAGTATATTATTTTTAAAAAACCTTACTTTTGTGTAAAATATGCATTAAAATAAAAAAAAAACAATGGAAAATATACGTTTTTAAACAGATAGAAATTAACATAAATTTGAAACACAACAAAAAGTAGTTTTATGCCCGTATTAGAATAAAACTTCGTTCCACAACATATATAAAATTAAAAACATACTAAAACAAGAAATTACGATGTACGCATTTGTACTTACAGATATAGTTATGAATATGTAGAAATGGTAATGTAATATTATGCAGGTTACAAGTACGAAGTGCTGGACAATGCAAACCATTTGATAAAAAAACTGTATATTGTTTTTGTAAAGCAACTTTACCTGCTGATTTTGTTCCAACATAATGTTTCTACATTCTATGTCTTCAAGTATAAAGTTGACAAATTTATCGTTGATAAAAAAGGCTTCCACAAACAACTATAAAAAGGAGAATATTCACTAAAATGATTATTACACTGATTACATTGAAGTGCACTTGACATTTTTGGCCATATTTAAAACCTTAAATATATAAACACACACACAAATTAATTAAAAATCCAAATTGAAGACGCACAACGAGGGCACTCGTAAATTGGCCTGTAATGCTTTTGCACATGTGCGTACGTAATTGATATATTATATAGTTTACAAGCACGTAGAGTCTGGCACTGTAAACACACAGGAATATATCTATTTGGCTTTTTGTTGTACCTTACGGTGTATGGTTTCCAAATACAACACCGCCTGTGGATTTCAGTATACCTGTAACTGTCGCAACGTTTATAATAACATTCACTATACTTATTTACGTAGTATTTCGTATCCATAACCTCCTATCTCATCACACAAATGTTGAGTTTGCAATACTATAGCTTTGCTAAAAAATCTTATAGTTGATACAATATGTATTTCAAAAACCAGATGCTATGATTCACACACTTAATAAATCCAAGGCTTCTTTTAAACTAAAAACTTAACAATTTCTGTAATTCAGTCACTACTGCACATGCGCGGTCTCGTCTTGGTTTTCAGTCAATGAGGATGAATTACTGTACATACTCCGCCCACTAGGTTTTCGATTGATTTTCCGTATCTCCTAAGAAAATTCATTTTAAGACAGAAATTCTAAAAACATGGGAAAATGCATTTAACAAACTGACCCTAAGGAAGACAATAAAATGTACCTTGCCCTAAACGCACAACAGAAGAACTTTTTAAGACTGGAATTCACAAAACATGGGAATGCTTTTAACAGGGTAACCCAGGGGAAAATGATAAAATATACTGACCCTAAACCCCCAACAGAAAAAGGGGGGAAACCCCTTTTTAAGACTGGAATTCACAAAAGAAAAATGATTTTAAGCATGTTGACCCTAGGGGTACAATAACAGGAAAAAATACCTAATTCTGGGAGGGTGAAAGCTTTCAGTGCCTGGACAGGCTGGATCATGATTGAAGTGAAAAACATATACCAACACAACTTTCAGTCCACCCTCAGTAAGTCGACGGCGCCAGAGGTAGAAACATATCCGCTGTAGTTGGCCTTGGGTATGCTATTTTATATTTCTTCCTAACACATTACATGAGACCTAAAAGTTATTTTTCGCATCGTAACTAAATTTTATCAATGTCATTTGTATTTTATCATAAATAATATTACGAGAGGGTCTCTGAGATTGCCAATAAATTCACGAACGTAATAAATGGAAAGCTCAGACCCTGGAGTGCTATTTATTATGATCATTTGGCGAATAAAATAAGAATTTAAATATAACTCCTCTAAACTTGGCTTACAAAATTGTAAGTATATTTATACTTAACCTTTTCAAGCAAACTTGCGACGAAGAATGCTGGTTGTCAATAACGCCAATGGAGAAGAGCAAAACATGAGTTTAGGATTATTTCATGAATAGAACAGGAATAAATTTATGCCCAGAATATTAATACTTGTTTAAAATGTTATACTGATGAATATCAACTCTAATCGGAAACCGTGAGACTGAAATGGACAAAAGTCGACAATTAGAATCCCTACCTTTCGATTTTCTAATACCAACTGAAAAAAAATAGATAACAAACGGTGTTTCTATTATTCTTTGTATTCTGCCGTTTGAAATTCTGATGATAAGATCAATTTACACATTTGACGCATCATCAAAACGCCTTGAATAACTCTTCATGTTACATTATGATTGTCGATTGTCCATGCTTTTGTTGCAATCAATAGCTCCTCGCCGCCTCTAGCAAAAGTGGTCAGTGATGAATTATACAGTGGAGGTATAGAGTTGGCTACACTGACCACAAGACAAATGCACGTCGCATGATAAAACGAATTTGATAATTTTTTTTCGATAATTTGACTCCGTAATCCGGCTGTGATTGGTCAAAATTCAAAATTTTGTTTCGCTTCATTGGTCGATTTTAAGATGATGTCACATGAGTGAAATAATCACAAGTAGGATTACGAGAAGGTGTGAAATTACCGATAAATTTAGAAACTTAATAAGTGAATTTAACTGGAAAGCTCAGATCCTTGAGTGATGTTTATTCGCACTACTTCAGGAATAAAATAAGAATTTTAAATATGATTCACGAATAAATAAGAATTTAAATATATACTTGGTCTACAAAAATGCAATAATTGTATATTTGTACTTAACTTTTTCAAGCAATATTGCGATGGGAGAATGTCGATTATCAGCAATAATACTGGTTTAGGACTATTTCATGAATGGAATAAGCATAAAAGAAAAGTGTGTGTGTGTGTGTGTGTTTGAAATTCGCGCACAGAATATTAGCACTGCATAAAATGTTATACTTATGAATATCTGTTCTATTCAGAAACCTTGAGACTGAAATGGACAAAAGTCGACTATTACAGTCGCTACCGATCGATTTTCTAATACCAACAGGAAAAAAAAAATATAATGGGAACAATAAAAGTTCAATTAACATTAAATGTATAATAACTGTAAACACAGTTATCAAATTTAATGAAGGAGTTTCAGTTTCCTTGGATACAAAGAAAATTGGGGAATTTGCAGATGAAGATGCGGAATTAGACTTCTCTACTATATTTAGTACTTTCGAATGATGTTCTTGTTTAAGAGCAGAAGCATTGGTGTGTCCCTTTAATTTTATTACGTCTTGTTCCTGGATTCCAGCTTGTGTGATACGAGAGTCGATGGACTGGAGTGATTTGTTATTTTCCTCCTCTTCTTCTGAAATAGTCACACAAATTGCACAATATTTCGAACTGCCTGTGTTCTTCAAAATCAGAAATAACTATTAACATCTGTTTTACTGGATAAAACTATTATTTTTCATATTACAAACATAAATTGAATGTAACGTTATGTATAGAATCGCAGAGTCACGGCCTGTTTATACAGTTACGGATAGGAGAAAAAGTTCTTTTCGTTATAATGTTATAATGAACTTCGTTACATGTCTCATTTCATTTTCAAATACATTTTAGGATTAAACATGGAAAAAGTTATGGTTAAGGCGTACTCCATTGATCAGCGAGAGAGAAAGTCTAGGGAGAGTTTAAGAGGAAAATGTCACATCATCAGCGAACTGTTTTCACACTGCACTATTTCTAATAATGCCTGTGAACTATACAGTTGCATAGCACAAAGAGTTTTCATTTAAATTATTGTCTGTAGTAGAATATCATATATAAGAAAAATAATGTAACACTATTAACAATGTAACTAAAACAACAATAACTAGAAAAGTAGAAAAAGATAAAACACTAAGAAA